>JAZFAU010000020.1:0-342500 GCA_037178615.1 Dione vanillae
AACTTTGGGTTGAGATTAAAGAAACACATTGATGTAAAATATCACTATGTACGAGATGTTGTAAAATATAAATACATTAAGATTTTCTATTTATGTACTGAAAATATGATAGCTGATATTTTTACAAAAGGATTATGTACTATCAAACATAATAAGTTTCTGCATAAATTGGGAATCGTACCAATATGATTTTATTTGTTTATTTTGATAAGTGGGGGTGTTGGAATGTTGTATCAAAATTATAAAATATTTATCTGTGGTACGGTGACAATTGTAATTCTTTTTAATTTGAAAATAAAATAAATGAGTTACTGTTTGCGATCTTCACGTGTTTCAATATATATATATATATATATATATATATATATATATATATATATATATATATATATATATATATATATATATATATATATATATATATATATATATATATATATATATATATATATATATATATATATATATCTTTTATAATCACTAATGGACAGTGATATTACTCGCAAGGCATGCGCAGGCGCATCTTTTTTATCTAGGTCAATTTATAGTTTATGTGTTTTTGTACCACTTTTACAAATATATGACGCGTATATCTTATGCATATCAAATTCATTTCACGTATTTATTTGTGGAAAATTGCTATTTAATAATATAATTGCTTTCATACGTTAATTGATCGTTGGTTTTTTAAACTTATTGCTTGTGACGAAACAATGTTTTTATAATTGTGGAGCTATAGATATATGTAGACAGGTTATGTTGATATGGGAACAGTATCTGAAAATGTAGGTTAAGGGTTCAAATCTAGCTCCTTTTCTGGTGAAATTAAAAAATAAGCTTACCTGCTATGCAAAATGCATGTGTCAGGCTGAAAAGTAAAAGAAGTAAAAAGATATCATTTAAATATTTACTTGATATATTATTTTTTGCGTCATATAATATAATATATGATGCAGACGTCTTAATTTTACTATGTTTCCTACATGCGTAGTTCAGGACTTTATAAGTATTCCATCTACACAACTCTAAACTGGATATGTGGTATCACCACAATGGTGACTGGATAAACCCTAAACTGGATTTGTATCCATTACCTGTGCCTGTGGCGTCTATTAGTAAACTATGACTATGCTAATATTATGCATACAAATATTTCTATTTCAGTACAGTTATCAGTCGTCATTTCTAATTTCCAAACGACGCCACGTTAAATATACGTTAATGTTTATCTACAACCCGAGAAGTTAGGATGGTTTGTTTAGGACCGATCTAGAAGCTTTTGACGGGTTTTTTAAACTTGTATTCTTTACTTAAAGGTATTTTGGTCTATCGGCATACGTATTAAGTCAAATTAATTTTTTCTATTAATTTGCACATGAGTAGGGTAGGCAGAGGGGTTTGCAGGAACCATAGAAACCTAGTGTTAAGACACTCTGTTCCCCGCTTTCGGCCTCGCTTTCGAGACATTGCGTGTTGAGTTTGAAGTGAATTAAATAAATAAATGTGATTAGCATACTCTTGTTTACTACCTTCATCTTAACTATCTCCACTATACTCTCCACTTCACTAACTACTCTACTGACCACTCCACTGTCCACTTTACTGTCTACTATCCACTCTACTGTCTACTTTACTGTCCATTCTATTTTTTACCGCATTTTTGTTTTAAATATATATTTGAGACAAATTTAAACTTGAATCCGATAAAAAAATATTAGAAAACCAACTATACCTACTTCTCTCTGAAAATCACCCGCCTTTAAAACAATCGAGCGCATTTTACATAATTTTTTTATGAACGATAATTTTTCAATTATCTATATAGCATTTGTTTCTCGATTCTCGCGGTTTCTGCATTGCTCCAATAAGATGGGTTGCACATTTTTGTGTGAGAAACGCGTTACAATGGAGGCGAGTCCCACGCTCTCAATGCTTGCTTCATCCCAACGAGTGCTGTTATTTCTGTCATATATTCATATTTTAATAATTATAAAAAAAAATTAACTAATAAAAATGGTTGCCTGTAAAGTGGGTTTTACGGGCGAAAATTTTACGTGACAACGTCTTTTTCTCGGTAGAATATTTATTGATATGAATAATAATTATAGTATAAATTGCACAAATTTTAACTATAGAAAATATATTTTGTTTACTAAAACATTGTACATGTGTCAAGTGATACGCGTGGCGGACCGATCATAGTTCGGTGACAGTTGACACATCGTTACGTTACCTTTTTCATATGTGACTCCGAGCCGCAACCTAATTTAAGACGTTGTCACGTCAATAATATATGTAACTTTATAATAAGTTGTTTTTTATATTTTTAATAAGAAAGGTAAAGGAACTCAGGGAGCGAGATTATTTAAATATTCTAAGTTATTCTTCGTGGCGTTAAGTTCTGCTAATAACGTTTTGGTAGCTTATTCTATTCTAGCAGGTGTTATTTTTATTAATATTTTAAATATAACAAACCAGGGAGAAGAACCTAGCGTTAAGACACTCCACGATGTTGCGTGACCAACCGTGGTACTCAACTTCGCGCTTTGTCGTGTTACTATATAGTGAGTGAAAGGAATCTGTTCTCCCCGAGAGAAAATCGAACTCGTAATTCTCGTAAAGTCGCTGTGGAGCAACGTCATGGCGATTTTTTTACTTTTATTTTTGATTTTGAGTTCCTTGCAATTACTTAGGATATTAATTTTACTAAATTTTTTATCACATTAAAGTCATTCTTCCCAAGTATAATATTATGTAAATTCTATTAAAAATAATTAAAAAATGTAAATTCATTGGATGTTCAATTTGCAAAATTTCTTTTTAAAAGAATACACTTTTTATTACTTTATCCAGAAAATTTATCATATACGCTTTTCCCCTTATTGACTTCGAACCCCGAACAATCGAGTACAAACAACAATAGCCCCACTGCGTTATAACTGTCTATAGATTACTGTGTGAAAAATATTTGTCTTTACGAGCTTTGAATAAGATGTCATTTCTTAGAACTTTAACAGCATCATTATTGATGTATGACGCATATATGATTCAATTGACCTTAGGACATATTGAATTGAACTCCGCCAATGTATTGATTTAATACTGGACTCGACTAGACTGTACTGTACTGTTCTTTACAGTATGACGACTAACTGAAGGTCCTGGCTTCGATTCCTAGGAATTATTTACTGGCTAGCCTCTACTTAGTAGATAATGCTATCGACTACTGCAAAGATAGCAGGTTCTGTCTTGCCATTTTTCTTTAAATTGTATTTTTTCTTTATTATTTGGTTGCCAATAAGTAAATGTGTTTTTTTAAAGTTGAACATGTAGTATGAATTCCAGATTAGAACCCGCGTCTCATGGTAATAAAACATCTTTTACTATTTATTTATTTTCTTAAGTATATTTCTACCTTTATTGAGAATTAACACTAAAAATCATAAAAATAAACACATACACTCTTGTATTACAAGCACTGTGTATAGATTATAAACTGTCAAAGTAAATCTAAAGAATTTGAAAGTATGTTCAAAACAATATTATTTTGTTCACGCGTCACGCGATGTCGCGTGTCAAGTGTTTTTTTAAACAATAAGCAATATATCTGGACATCATTACACTGTGAGACAGCTTATGACAGTATAATTTGAAATGCTATAAAAATAGAAATATTTTCAGTTAAAAATGTATAGCATTATAAAAATAAATGAAGATTGTAATCTAAAAATTATAAAAAAACTATACTTATGATATAAACCCCTTACCAACTTTAACAACTTCTAATTTTTCCCGGCGCCATTTTAGCCACGATACAGTATGCACGTTTTTACCGGCGCAAGCGCAGATATATACCATTGTTTGGAACTCTCACTGACATTCCAGACGTGGACATTGCCCTTTGAAGATGCATTTATAGTATGTAGGTACTTATGTTTTTTTTTATTCCATCTCCCGTGTAATGTAGGCAGAGCACGTAGAGTCAAGACACTCCATCTACCATTGTACGTAGAATTAAATGGAATTAAGTAGAATAAAGCTTTAACTGCTACTTTTTTAGCTGCATGCGACAATACTATTACTATATAGTGTTAAAACACTCTGTCCTAATTCTCCATCCAATCAAGATATTATATTTTCAGTACTGGAACTTAATCCGTTACCATCACGCTTGTATTAAGACAGCCTAATTCATATATTATATAAGAAAATATTTGTTTACGACCGTTTGTAACTGCGCGTCGCGTCTGCTTGTAAACACGACGATTTGTGGGTTCGATTCCTACTTAGGGAAGATGGATTTTTCTATTTCCATTTTCTTCGTTTTGGCAACTAGGCAAAGCATGGAGTTGAGTTCCGTTACTCGTACCCTATCCAGCCATGTGCGGGATAAAGCGTGAAGCTAAAAAAACATTGTTTAATATCTCATTATATAAGGCTAGCCAAAACAGTTCTTTAAAGTACCCTTGATAAAAAAATGTATTAAACACTACATTTGCTTAGTTATCGTCAGCCAGCATCCGTTCGTCAAGGTTGTTTTTTCCGATAACCATCTGTTAGGTTATGCCCATTATTATAATGGAAGTTACATATTTATAATACGTATAATAAGAGTGTATATTATGGTAATTCTAACGCAATGGGAGACCATGTGACTATTAACAGGAAAGCTTGGGCTCGATTCCCGTTTGTGGCAATGAATTTGTCCACTTTAGTTAGATATCCTATTTGCAATTGCAATTTTTGAAAATCGAATATAAAGTGAAGAACGGAGAGTTAAATGAAAGAGAGATATGTTGGCTTAAGAAAATAGATATATGTTACTTAGATGTTATTTATTAAAATTAAATTATCAATAAATAGGTTTGATAATAAATTCTATGGAATTAGATTTGTGTCATTAATAAGTTTTCGAGGTATTGTGTGTTGAGTGGAGGAACTCAATGCCGCACTTTGCCAGAGCGAAACAAATAGATATGAAAAAATCCATCGTCCTCGAGTAAGAATCGAACCTAAATACCGTCGCGTTGGCAGGCCCACGCCTCTGCGCCACTACGATCTCCACATTGTACGGACCCAAAAATAATTAAAATAAATATTTTTTTTTTAAATAAATACTCGTTTGGAAAGTCTGACAAGTAGTCAGACTAGCTATATATTAATTTAATATAAGTGTATTTAATAATGACATTCTTTACAGGCCGTTGTCGTATCGTTTCAATTTTTCTTAGATTTCTCTTTACTTTAATTGGTAACTTAAACTATAGTTATAATATGAGGTTGCAGTGGCGCAGCGGCACAGCGTCTGATTGTAACAGCGACGTTTGTAAGTTCGATTCCCACTAGAAATCTTTTGAAATATATGGAAATACTTATATTTATTTATTTATTTATTTTCCACTTAGAATCAATAAGATGATCACTTGTGTACGTCAGATAGAGCCTACCAAAATAAAAATATGTTATGTAAGCTTGAAAATAGCAAGATAGTATAGAACTTTAACTCCTAATATATATATATATATATATATATATATATATATATATATATATATATATATATATATATATATATATATATATATATATATATATATATATATATATATATATATATATATATATATATATATATATATATATATATATATATATATATATATAATGCTTAAGAAGATAGTGGATCACTAACCTTATATAAATAAAGTGATAAGCGTCTGTTTAAAGTAGGTTAATCCATTCATAATAAAATTAGTGCAGCATTTGTTTATATAGAATTAGTACAAAATATGTTAAGTATATACGTATGGGTTTTAACCTATTATCGCTTCGGTCACATCATTTACTATATTATTTTTCGGAGAAGACGGAGTACGGAGAGTTTTTGCACTAGATTCAGTCTAACTTAACATATGTATAGTAGAGTAGATATCGTGTCATACAAGCAATATGAAGCCAATGCTAAAGCTGAAAAAATAAATTAAATATATTTTTTTAAGTATATCAAAAACAAGATACATATATATTATTAGGATATATTTAATATTTTCTATATAATTAAATGTTTAACTATACGTCGACTCCATTCTGTACTTATTTATGACGTCATTATGTACATATATATGACGTCATTATATACATATAAATATATGTCATAAATATGACTGTATGAGGAAAATTTGTACATATATATATACCTACTTACTACTATGATGAAAACACACGGTTATCTCTCTACGTAACAAAAATATATTTTATATGATTTCTCATAATCTTGACTTTACTATTATATATTAGGCAACGTTTAAACATTTAAAAAAATTATAAGTAATTTAACTTCAGATCTTTGTTTCTATCAGAAAAAATGCACTAAAATCAATGCTTAATCTTGTAAGAGTAAGCTTTATTTTTGCTTGTATTTTAAATCATATACGTATCTGTACATTAAAATCATCCACCAAAGAAAATTAAATTAGTTTCACTCAGTTGTCGTGATTAAATGCCAATATTAGATTTATTTACGATTTTTTATAACAATTATAGCATTAAGAGGTTTTCCGAGTCAAATAGCGAAAAAATAAGAAGTAAAAATGACTAATTCCCCGATGGGATTCAAACCCACAACTGTTGATTTTACACTCAACACATTGCTGCGACACAACATCATAGTTTTAGATTAAAATATATAAATAGCTTTAAATAAATTTCAATTAAAAAAAGTTTAGTCTAGATTCGATTTCCATTTTCGTTTTCTTATAGATTGTTTAATTCCCTTTTTTTTCGCTTTGGCAACTTGGCAATCGCGGCGTTGAGTTCCGCCACTCAACACCGAATAGCTCGAAAGGCGGAACAGAGTGTCTTAACACTATTTCCATCGTTCCTGCGGCTCTACCAACCCAGCTATATGCGGGATAAAGCGTGAAGTTAAAAAAGCTTTTAATAAAAAAACAATAGACTTAACTAGCTATTTCAATATGAAGTCCTTAATAGATCATCTTTTGTCTCAGCTATTACGAAGCACCAGCGTATGGCGCCGCGTTCATTTGTTCAATTGCCTACATCTGTCGACCCGGAGATTACTCATCTAACCGTTACTTTAGGATATTGTAACTTTAATATGTAATGTTTACTTATAATGTTGCCTTTTTTTAGTGTTTTATCACTACTTTACTTTTATAGGTAGCGTCATGACACTAAGTGTTTTTTTAGTTTATATAAAGATGAATGATTATGTAATAATTTTAGCGAAGAGTATATAATGTTACGGCAGTTTGATATCAAATTTCAATAATATTTAAGAGATATAGCACTTTTAAAGTACTTACATACAGAATCACATATAATGCATATGATATATGTTTATTTATACATATATACAACATAAATCGTAACAAACGCATAAAACATTATTTTATCTTAAACGGGTCCAGTTTATCTTTATTTATCACAATTTGGTACTTTACGAGCTTTACGTAAACATAAGGTTACGCCATAAAAAGTTATGGAAAAAAACCCATAGCTTGCTATCTATAGCTTATCGTTAGAAACAAATAGACAGTTTTATCAGTGCACTCGATGCGCATGCGCTTAAACGTTTTCTGTTATATTATTAGATTTTACTAGTATTTACCTGCGGCTTTGTCTGCTGTTACATAAACTTAAAATGAAATCTATACAAAACTAAGAATGATTTTGGTTATACATACCTACTCTCTCTCTCTCTCTCTCTCTCTCTACATATATATATATATATATATATATATATATATATATATATATATATATATATATATATATATATATATATATATATATATATATATATATATATATATATATATATATATATATATATATATATATATATATATATATATATATATATATATATATATATATATATATATATATATATATATATATATACATAGTCATTAAAATTCATTTATTATTTTTTGGGACGAAATCGTTATTAAATAGAAGATCGTATGTTGTGGTTTAAACAAGTACATTATTAATTTAATTGGAATAACGGTGCTTTTAAGGATGCATGCCTTATTTTTTCATCTTTTTTATAGGAGGCGACTAAAAAAAAGCTACTTAAGGATCCTGTTATTGTTTACTTTTAGCTTATTTAGAACCTCAAAAGACTAGTTCAAAGCTTTCTGCCAGCCCATAATTTTGAAATAAAGTTTTTAGTTCAGATGGGAATAGAACCTACGACTTTTGTATGCTACCAGTAAGCTATTGAGGCAATATATACATATATATGGTATATATTTTATTTTAACTAATCACAACAACCTTCTCTTAATTAAAGGTTTCCTATTCTGAATGCCACTTGAATGCATTTTAGGCCAAGACTACGAGGCGAATTGTTTTGTTTTTTTTATAAGTTCCTCATTTTATTTTGTAAGAACATATAATATAATGTTTTTTGAAGATATAACATAATTTTCGTTTTTTTTTTTCAAATTTCAACCAAAGTTAGTGTTAATTCATTCCGTTCTCTGCTTTCGGCTTCATATTACACTATCTACGGGTATTGACTCTTGGATTTATATTGTATTTCATTACTAGCTATACTTTTTTTTAGCTTCACTCTTTTATTCAGCACATTGTAGGGTAGGCAGAGGGTACTGCAGAGACCATAGGCATAACCATAGTGTCATTAAGACACTCCTTTGCTTAGTCCCTGTTTTCTCCGTTCCCCACTTTACGCCTTTTTCGATGCATTATGTGTTGAGTGGCGGCCTTGTTGCCAGAGCGAAGAAAATGGAAATAAAATAATTTAACTTCCTCGAGTGGTAATCGAACCCAGAAACCGTCGTGTTACAGGCAGACGTTGCGCCTCTCCGCTACGACGGTCCTCACTAGCTAGCAATACTATAAACAAAAGTAAATGTAGAATCTTTAACTAAATCACTTTATTTGCCACTTAGATACTCTTTAGTCAGTACTGATCTTGCGATTTAACTAATTATTCAACCGCTGGCCTCCTTTTAGACCCGTTTGTTCCTAATTACACGGTACGGTGTGCAAAATCAATGGATAGTTTATCAGGAGATCGAACATGTGGCGCAAACTGTATTTGGTACGTGATGGTATCGAAATCACATAAAGAAACGTTGTCTCGACGCACTTTTTACGTTTTTGTTTGAAACAGATTTTTTGGTATAGCATATGAATCTATTATTTTTAATTTTGTTTCTTTCCTAATATAAATTAATCTAAACAATATAATGCTAGAAAATTTCCAAAACGAGATAAAACTTAAAATCAATCGAATTTAGAACAGATAACCTGACAAAATAAACTTTTAAACATATAAATTTTGTATTTCAATTAGATTTTATAAGTCTTTTTTGTTATTTCTTCATATTTTAACGAACTAAATAATAAAAATGTAATTTAATACTGGGATAGCTTTTGTGTAAAAAAATAAGAACCATTGCGTTAAGTACTTAATATTCCATTATCATGAATAGAACAGAGAACGGAGAGTACAGCCATTTAAATGTTTCCGCAGGAAATACAGAGAAACTGGATAAGATCCCATCTTATCCAGTTTCTCCACATTTAGATTAGATAGTTATTTATACTATGATTCGTAACTATCAAACCCACGTTAGTTTCAAAGATAAATTGCTCCAATTGAGATCAAAATAACAGCTAAAACTGTTAATTGTCAATTTGAAAGGAATCGACGCGGTAATTGGTGTAGCCTTGCTGTTATCTTTTAAGTAATTTGTAAAAATAAAACGTGATGCTATAGAGATTTGAAGAGCTCAATGACGAATTCAAGAACCGTTGTTAAATAATATTTGTTTTTTTTTTATTAAGATTCACGCCTTATCCCGCTTATAGCAAGGTAGGCAGAGGGAACTGCAGGAACCGTGGAAACTTAGTGCTAAGACTCTCTCTGCTTCCCGCTTTTTAGAGACATAACTGCCAGGGCGAAGAAAATAATTATGAATTGATCCATTTTCCTCGAGTAGGGATCGAACCCACAATTTGTAATGTTTACAGACAGACGCTGCGCCTCTGAGTCACGACGGACCTCTTGTTAGATGATATTGTTATTATTTAAATTTCTCCGCATGGTTAGGAAAAACATGACGTTAAGTTTCGACAAAATGGCGAATTAATTAATTAAATTCTAGGTCCTTAAAACGTTCTCTCTTTCTAGGTTTCTTTGTAATTGGATAAAACGTTTTTTTTTATATGAAACTAGCTTTAAATACTTAAAAAAACAACCTTGCGTGACTGCGAGATGAATTATAATAACAACAATAGATGAAGAAAGTTAAACAAGCTAAATTATGGTATTTAGGCTACTTTTACACAATAATATACACGCACGTTGCTTAAATGATTAGGTTAGGTTAGGCTTTAAACCAACTTTCGAGACATTTGACGTTGTGTTGTGGATCTTAACGCCGCGCACTGTCTAATTATCAGAGCCAGGAAGTGAAACAAGTTATTTCCTTCGGTGGAAATCGAAGTTATACTTGTCGTGTTTACAGTCGGATTATATGCCACTGCGCCACGACAGTGTGAAGCAACATTTGATTGAAGTAAATATTAATTCTAACTAGACTTACTTTTTATTTTCCCAAGTAGGTATATATATATAAACAAATACCAACAAAAAATATTTTCTTGTTGTAAAAGGTAAGCCGCGGAGCAATATATCGATTAGGTTTGAAAGCGGAGAACGGAGTGTTCTATTTCTATATATCTAAATACTTGAGAAAACACTAGATTCTCATAGCTTATAAAAACACGTGTAATGACAAAAAAATCTTATACAGTTAATTATCGCCGATTGAGAGGTATTTTTTCTGCACTCCAAGTCCATATATAGCTGGCATGTCCAACAAGTTATGTACATTATAAGACAAAGCGTGAGAGACTATACCTGCAGAGATGGTGGCGTGATTTGTAAGTAAACCAGTTCAATTACAGATTGGCACAATAGCAGCAATGTCAGTCGTTTTGCTTTTTAATATGAAATTGTCAGTTAAGTTTTCTTTATTGTAGAGCTTTTGTTAATATAGATCAATAATTTTATCGTTAATATATAAGTTTAGTACATTACTATGTTCATATTTCACAGAGAGTAAGCTTAAACGTTTTTAATTAAACACGTATAATTTTTCGAGACATTAGATAGGAGGTAGTGTCTAATCACTCCGTTCTATCCATAATAGAGGTGTTCACAGTCGGGTGTGTCACTAGAATTTATTTTTATTTACATAGATAAAACTTTACAATTAAAATTCAAAATTATGTCGAATTTTATATGGAAAACAATTTTATGTATACTATATGAAAAGTTAAATAGAAATATATACATATTTTTATATGTACATATATATGTTTACATATAATAAATATATACATATTTTCTCCAATGATAAAATCCTGACACTAAAGGCAAAGCTCATTTAGTAGAGTAGGGCCGTGGGAGAGCTGTTTGCGACAGTTACATTGTCTTGCACATTGTTGGCTTGCGAGTAATTAGTTAATTATATTTAACTACGGGGAAACTATAGTCTGGTGAAACTTTAGAAATGTATGAAAAACTATTTTTACGCACAAATCATCATGTATTACAGGTTTTATGTTTACATTCTTCTTCTTCTCAGGAGTGCTTCTCTAATTATTGACAATTGAAAGTCAGTCGATATATATATATATATATATATATATATATATATATATATATATATATATATATATATATATATATATATATATATATATATATATATATATATATATATATATATATATATATATATATATATATATATATATATATATATATAATATATATATATATATATATATATATATATATATATATATATATATATATATATATATATATATATATATATATATATATATATATATATATATATATATATATATATATATATATATATATATATATATATATATATATATATATATATATATACAAATAAATTCAATATAATCCTGGTTAAAGTGATCAAATCCTATCAATGTCATTGTTTAGTAAAACAATAAGAATTTTGGTTTCTCAGAAAAGGACTTACTTAATATGAAAAATGTGCTCAGGTTGAAAGCCCTAGGACAATAGGTGCCCTTCAGGATTCGTACGACAAAGTGCTCTAAGGCTACAGGAAAAAGGGTTACAGTCCCGTGAGAAAATACCATAAGCATTGAACATATTTGCACGCGATTGGAATTTATAATACGAAAAAAAATATTTCTGTCAAGTCATCGTGGTGCTGTGAGACTGTGAAAGAGATGTTTAAGGGTTCAAACTCATTATTCGTTATTTTGACTTTTTATTTCTGGAAAGGATACGTGACGGTGCGGCGTTAAGTTACGGTACTTATATGTAGTTCCTAATTTTTGAATACACAATGTTAAGCTTTTGTTTGCAACATCACGCTTTGTCCCGCTCGTAGCAAAGTAGAGGCAGATAGAACAGCAGGATCAGTGGAAATCTAGTGTTAAGTTCCGTTACTTTCGATGCATTCCAGTTTGAGTGGCGGAACTCAACGCCGCGCTTGCCTAACTTGCCCTACGGCCAGTGTCGACCCTTAAGTAGGAATCGAACCCACAAACCGTCGCGTTTACAGGCAGACGCTGCGCATCTCCGCCATGATGATCTGCACGATGCTTAACTTAATATAGAGAATAATTAGTTACTGAGAATGAGTGCAGAGAGAAAATACTTATTACCATTATTTATTCATAAACGCCTTTTAAAACTCAAATACATAACATGTTGCTAGGTCATCATGTATTTTATAGGTCGAAAAAATAAATAAATACATATACCATACTTAAAAAAATTATATAGCTACAGGCGGCTAAAAACTTAGTCTTAAAAAACTCCGTTTCCTATTAGTCTCGGAGCTCAACGCCGCTTTTCTTTCTACCAGTGCGATAATAAAAAACGAATTCCACTCTGTCTCTGTCTGTATTTTTGTATATATATATATATATATATATTTGTATTTTTGTATATATATATATATATATATATATATATATATATATATATATATATATATATATATATATATATATATATATATATATATATATATATATATATATATATATATACATATATATATATATATATATATATATATATATATATATATATATATATATATATATATATATATATATATATATATATATATATATATATATATATATATATATATATATATATATATATATATATATATATATATATATATATATATATATATATATATATATATATATATATATATATATATATATATATATCGCAAACCATTGTAAAATAATTGTAAAATATATTACATCGAAGCTATGCAGGTCACGTGAACCAAGTGTCTTATAGTAATTGCCAAGGCAGCTATAAGTAGAATAAATAATGTGCGAGGAGCGTACTGGATGTAAATATAGACTCCTGATGATGATAATGAAACAACTTTCAAACATTTCACTAAAAAAATCTTGACCCTCTTAGCACAGCGAGAAATCATATTGTATTTGAAAGTTTGTGTGGGTTCGATTCTTATTTGAGGAAATTTCTTTGCTTTTGTAAGAGATGTGTTGAAAGAAGATCATTATATAAAGATGATGTATAAAGAGCAAAGCGAAAAAGAAAAAAAAACGATAACTTACCAAATGTACATAATTTAATATCGACCGCAAAAAAGCTTTTAATATTTTATTTCTACTGGATCCACTATGATATGGATTAAATTAATATTCCAATCCCGTTCGTAATAATTAGTATGAGGAGCGTGGTTTTGGGCATTTTTTGCGATACATTCGTACAGACGGCGTTTCCGCTTGCGTCTTGAATTATCATAAGCTTTAAAGCTTGCCTACACAGTATGGAGCTTTTAAATGTAATGTCCAAAATTAACTAGTAATTGTAATAATTCTAATAAAAAGACTAACTATGATGCAAATTTTCTTGTTGTATGTTCGGCGCTAGGCCAGGGTTTCGCTTTAGAAGTCCAATTTTCATAATAAAATAACAGAGTACTATCAATTGGTTTATTATCGTGCGATACTTAATACACAAGACATTAATTTTACATAATTAGGTTTCCATTTTATATCTTAAAGAAACAATATCACGAAAAACTGTGCATTACAAATAAGTTTACTGATTTTAATGATTAAACATTTATTTTCGTACTTAACACTTTGCATTTCGCGTCCATATAGACCGGTTAGTTGGTAACGAAATATATTATTTTTTTCAGCTCAACTTCATACGCTTTATTTTAAACTTGGGAAAAGTAAAACTTAGTGTTAAGACACTCCGTTCTCCGCCTTCTACTTGAATTTTAATCAAACATTGTGTTTTAACTCAGCGTTACGGTTACTAGAGTTTGAAAATAACTGGCATGCTTGAAACGCCATTATATAAGAAAAGATTAGAATAAATATAATTTGTAACACTACTTATCTTCAATTAATTAAATATAAAACGGAGAAATGTATCACTTTACATATAAATATTAAGCTATAGATAAAAGAACCAAATGAAAGCGTCATATAAAATTCATAAGAAATTCTATCCTCTGGTACATAGATACGCTGCGGCATCGTCTTACATGTGTACTAGCCATAACAGAGCGATGACCGGCGATATCCAACTAAAATAAAATTATTGAATTACAATGAACCTGATATATGATACCATGATTATTTATATAATAAATGCTTTTTAATTTCTATTTTGGCAGCTGGGCAAGCGCAGCGTTGAGTTCCGTCACTCAACACACAATGCCTCGAAAAGGCGCAAAATGGAGAACGGAGTGTCTTAACACTAGGTTTTAACGAATCCTGTGGTTACCTTTGACTGCTATAAGCGGGATAAAACGAAGGAAAAGAAGTTACTTTAAATATTATTATTTTTTTAGTATACATATAGCATTACTTGATACCTTGTTTTAAAACACATTAAAGTATCGCTTAGATTTATTTAACGCTTTTATTGATTATATGCAATAAATTCTTATATAAGAATATCACACTCTCATGGAATACAATGAATTGTTGATTTAACCATAATCGGAACTCAATCCTGTGTATTATCTTACCAGAGGGAGAATAAAATGCGGAAAAAAGGGGAAATTTACAGCCCTACTTTGCAAAAATACCCTAAAAAGTATTTTCTGTACTTTTATAACCAAATAACGAGCGACATAAAGAATAATGAGCGTAGCATGTAAGATCTATCTGAAACATCTCAGCTTAACTGGCTTGTTCCCTCCATTAAAGCATCCAGGTCAATTGATAAATACTGGAATTACCCACCTCTTAGCTTGTCTTAATCATAGCTCTAGTTAGGTCTCGTCATGTACGTAATTTGAGTGCTATTGAAGGAATGCTTAGATGTCTTAGTTAGGCCAACGCTCTGGCTTGATATTGCTATGGCTTCGGTTATCATTTGATGTATGCCATAGAGAGGTAAAAGTGACTTAAAATCACCGACACAACGGTTGTGGGTTTGATTCCTAATCGGGGGAAGATTTGGAATGATTAACACTTAAAACTATTCCATACAATACGTAATGATTTAAATTTGGATGTAATAATGAGAATTAAGTGTTTTAACACTAGATTCTCTCTGCCTAGCCTGCTGCTACATGCACTAAAATACAAAAGGTAAACCTTACCTGTAGGTTAATTACCTTATCCATAGGTAATCAGGTAAAATTTAAAATTCCAATTACCTTTATATGAAGACATAGCGCAACTCTAGACCCGACAGGCGTTACACGTTACAGTCCAATACGTGTGTTTATAATTTCGTAAATACACACGCATCCTGTCTCCGTTTATGGTTTCCTCGCATTAATTGACTACGCGTTTAGATTTAATATGGCTAATATTACATTTTATTATATATTTACACATTTGTTTTGTTACTTATTGTATATGAAAATCGTTCAGTTTATGGTCCTTTTTTTAAATTTTAGAACATTTATGACTGAGGACTAATTTAACCGGCTACGGATAAACTTTCAGATAGTTATTATGGTAGGTAATGCTGTCAATCACATAAATCCTGACAGTTGAAACAAGCGTTAGAATATATTTCTATCTGAGAACTGCGAAACCAAAATTTATTGCTTATCTGCCGGATAAGGAACATTTTTTCTATCTGGGACTTTAAATGCAAGTGATGAAATCGCATATTAAAGATTACATTATTTATTTTATTTATTTATTTATTCTTTATTTAAATATGATAATTCACAAATGAGAAAAAAAATACACAAAAGGCGATCTTATGGCTTAGTAGCCATCTCTTCCAGATAACCTTTAGGGCGAAAAGAAATATTTTACATTAAAAGAGGTAGGTAAGAAAGAACTATGAACTATTCCAAGTATATATAAACAAATACATGATACCTATAAGACAATAAATAAGATTATCTAGTATATTAATTCAAATTATACATAAATATATACATTACATACATATACATAAATATATACCTACACGAACATACATACATATATACATAAATACATAAATACATACATACATACATACATACATACATACATACATACATACATACATACATACATACATACATACATACATACATACAAACATACATACATACAATACAATACAAACAAAAGTATTCTAAGGACTTGTCGACAATTGAAGTAAATGATGTTTTACGGCCTTTTTAAACGAAAATAATGATTTTCCTTACGGATATTTGTAGGCAAATTGTTCCACAATTTAGTCGCTTGAACTGTAAAAGACTGATCATATATTTTCGTTTTATGAATCGGAATGCGTAACGTTAAGTTGCGTGAAGATCGAACCGCATTCCCTGGCGCAGCGATAAATTCAAATTTATCCTTCAGGTAAGAAGGAGCAGTAGGACTGAATAACACACAGTACAAGAAAGTAAGAATACGTAAATTCCGGCGACAACGTATGGGAAGCCACTTGAGCTTTGAACGAAAGTAGGATACATGATCATATTTACGGAGCCCGAATATGAATCGAATAGCCAGATTTTGAATTCGCTCAAGTTTGTTAAGTTGGTCCTCGGTGACATTGGTAAAGCTTGCATCGGCATAATCAAGAATAGGTAATAAAAGAGAATTTGCTAGCATAATTTTGGTGGGTATAGGTAGAAAAGAACGTAACCTTCTCAATGATTTTAACGCCAAGAACGTTCTTTTGCTAATATAATTAATATGGGCTGACCACGATAGGGATTGATCAAAATACACCCCGAGATTTCGCACGTTACTACAGTAAGGTATGCAGACACCATTATAAGTAATAGATGGTAAAATTGACCAGTCAATCCTGCATATCATGCCTGGACTACCCATAACGATAACTTGAGATTTGTTTGGGTTTACGTTTATGCCATAAGACTGACTCCATCTGAGAATTGCCTCGAGGTCGTTGTTGACGTCCCCAATTGCACTTGACAAGTCTTCAGGTTTACAATGCCGGTAAATTTGGATATCATCTGCATACATGTGGTAGAGAGAAGAGATATTTTGACTAATTGAGTTTATAAACATTGAAAAGAGCAAAGGAGATAGCACGCCGCCTTGAGGTACCCCGGCGAGGACGTCACACCAAGATGAGAATTTCTCATCTAAACGAATGCGTTGCCGTCGCCCTTTGAGGTAACTGCGAAACCATTCTATCACAGATGGAGATATGTTAAAGGAATATAAAAGTTTTAATAATATGTCATGATCAACGTTATTAAAGGCATTACTAAAGTCTAAAAGAGTTAAAATAGTATATTTTTTATTATCCATGTTCCAGCGAATATCGTCAGTAACCTTAATTAAAGCAGAAGTCGTACTATGACCTGTTCGAAAACCAGATTGAAATGGACTAAGGAGAGAGTTTCTACTTAAGTAACGGCTCAATTGTTGGTGGATTAATTTTTCAAAAATTTTGGAAAGGAATGGAAGAATAGAAATAGGACGAAAATCGGAAGGGGTTTTCGGATTTCCATTTTTAGGCAAAGGGATTACCTGAGCACTTTTCCAAATATCTGGAAATTTGCTGCAAGCGATGGAAAAATTGAAAATGTGGACTAATATTGGACATACGGTATCAAGGATAGGAACAATCATACTACGACTAATGCAGTCATAACCGACAGCGTTCGAGGCCATAGATTGTATATTCCTTTTAACATCACATTCGGTGAAAGAGCTGAAGTAAAACGGTTTAAATTGAGGAGAAGGCAATAATGAAAGAGTGTTAATTGTTTGCTTTTTAGAAGCAGTATCGACTACATTGTATGCAGTAAAGTGGCTATTTAGGATATTAACATCAATGTTGACCGAAACTGATTGCTGAGATTTGCCAACTCCTAGTGACTCAAGAAACTTCCAAGTTTTAGCAGTGCCGCCGTTTTCGACAGATTTATAGATATGGCGTCTTTGTGCATCTCTACATGATGTATTGCAGCGGTTCCGAGCTCTAATATATTTTACGCGGTTTTCATCATTGTCATTGAGTTTAAAATTGTGCTTTGCTACATTTTTTTTATGCATTAGTGATTTTAAATCTGAATTGATCCGTGGCGCAGGTAAATGTTTAACTTTAACTGGTTTAATGGGAGCATGTAAATCATAAAGTTGCTCCAAAAGAGAGTTAAAAATCTCGACTTTACTATCAACTGTGTCTGCTAATATTACTGGACTCCAATCTATATTTTTAGCATCGTCACATAGACGATCTCTGTCCATACCACCAAAATTACGTAACAGAAGTATTCTTGATTTAAATTTAGGAGGACGAATTTTGTAAGAGAGATAGATTAGATCGTGAAAAGAAAAGGCATCAGCAGGACATTGTCCATGCTTTGAGACGAAATCTGTAGAGGATACCATAATCAGGTCTAGAAGCGAGGGAGTACAGCCAGGGGAAACGTGGGTAGCAGAGAGGGGAAGTATACGTAAGTTGCAAGATTCTGTAATTGCTACCAGTTTTTTACTACGTATGTCATTTTTTAACAGACAGGTGTTAAAATCTCCCATAAAAATAGAGTGACTGTATGAAGGTAGCATATTTTCTAAAAGGTTTTCTAAAGATGAAAAATAATTATTTGATGGAGAGGGGCTATAGAAAACGCCTAAAAGGATTTTCGAGTGGGACATGAGTACCTCGATTAAAAGATGTTCAGTTGAATCAACGGGAGGAGGTTGAGCAGACAAGCTGACTATATTAAAGGATATATGAGATCGTAGATAGATCGCTACTCCACCCCCACCCTTTCCAATGCGATCATTGCGAATCAACTTAAAACCGGGTAATGAGTAGCTAGATGAAGGTAAACATGGTTTAAGCCATGATTCAGAAATGAGGATTGCATGAATATTGCGGGACTCAAAAGATGCAAGCATTTCAGGAAAATGGGCCGGAATACTTTGGGCATTGATATGAATGACATTGAAATTTTTCAAACAGGTTGAGAAGTAAGAATCAAGGGTTACATTAAGTGAAGGGATAGACGTACTGTGGAAACTGTCACTACGAGATGAATTGTTTGACGATAAAGAATTAAAAACATCACTAGGTATATCACATAATACAGACATAATAAAAATATATTAAATAATTTAAAGTATGTATCAATATATAAAAATGTACTATCTATAATATAAAATAAAATAAGAAAAAAAAATAAATAAACAAATAAAATATACAAATAAAATAAGTAAATTAAAAAATAAACTAAGATAAGCTAAAGTTATATAATATAATAAAATTAAGGTAATTATATTTATTTTCGACCCGCCAGTCTAATGGTTGTAAAATTAAAATTATAAAACAATATACTATAAAATATTAAATGAACTATTATTATTAAAAAAAAATATTAAAAGAACAAAAAAAAAAAAAAAAAAACAGAGAAAGTACAAGAAAAAAAAAATGAAAAGAAAAACAAAAATAAATACATAAATAAAAGCAACCAAAATATAAACAAAAAAAAAAAAAAAGATTATGCAAAACATTTTATGTAAGCTGTTGAAATGGTCGATGGAGCAACAACATAAGTAAATGTCACTGTCAAATAAAAGTGACTACTCATTTATTTATAACAAATACATGTTTGTTGTTGTTACATTTTTATTAATAAGTTTAAAATTATAGAATTTGATTTGTGAATAGTCAAAAGTGTCTTTAGTATATAAACTAGCAACAATAATAAATATAGTTAAATATTCTAAAAATAGTAAAAAAATATATATATATATATATTAAATCTAATTAAATTAACCTAAATGATATTCAACAATATTAAAATACATATTATAAAAGATTCGATAAATAAAATTACTAAATTTTAACTAGAACTAGAAAAAGATATACAAATATAATGTGGTTTGCAGTGCAAAATTATAACCAAAAACAGCCTACATAAAAAGGAAATTTAAGAGGAAAAATAATTAAATCTATTTTTTTACAATTCGCTTAGGTCTAGGATTAGTTGTTTTGAGTGATTTGATAGTTGCAGCAGAACTTGACTCCAGAGGTGGTACATTATTACCAGAAACAGCCATTGGGATGGAATTTAACTCGGCCAATGTAGTAATGTGATGTTTTAAACCATCCTCACCTTGGATTATTATAGTGCCATTTCTTGTCCAGCACTTTGTGATGCCAAAACGTTGTCTAGCAGCCATAAATGTTCTATGTCTGGGTTGAGTTAGAAATTCCGACAATGTGAAGCCAGAACCTTTTAAGTTAGTTTTACTAGCCCACACTTTGTCTCTCATATTCTTATCTTTAAACTTCAAGAGAATTGTGCGAGGCTTACTTCCATTGGGATGTCCTAACCGATGGCAACGACTAAATGAACTGACTGAAATGTGTGGCACCTTGACATGATCAGTCAGCTGCTTACTCACACAATCAAATATCTCTTCATTTTTAGCTTCAGGAACACCATGTAGCAAAAGAATTTTATGTCTGGACCGCATCTCCATAGCATCAAACTGTTTGGATAATAATTCAACTTGCAGTTGTAAATTTTCTAAGGCTGTCATAACAAAAGAGCGGAATGAATTAAATTGGCTTTGAATATTTGATGTTGGACTTACTGTAGAAGGGCCCGAGCCATTTAATTGCTTCTGAAAATCTAACATCCTGGTGTTGAAGTGGTTAGTGAGCTCTTCCAGCGTGTTCTTCATTGCTTCCATGGTGTTATTGTGTAGATAAATCAATAATTTAGTACACTAATGTTTGAATTGCTTTAAAGGACAACTGGCAGGCAGAAAATTCTTAAAGGCACATATATAAATCAAATTTTACACTTCTTATTGAAATTAAATATAGCGCGCAAAAATTAACGTGTTTTTTCTTTTCCTCCTACCTTCAAAAAAAAAAAAAAAAAAAAAAAAAAAAAAAAAAAAAAAAAAAAAAAAAAAAAAATTAAGACATTATAAAAATATGACCATTTTAAAAACTCATAAGTATACCTGGTATTTTTTTTGTACTAAATTATTTATGCACTTCTCATTGTGTTGTCTGTTATAGGTTCAATTTTTACTTAGGGGAATGTTACATAATAGTATAAAAAAGCAATTATTATAATTTATTGCCATTTTAAAAAATAATTTAGAGTTACTATATGTATACATAGAGTTAGGTTGAGTTAGGAATGTCTTTTAAAAAGTATATAGTCTGAGATGATAAAGACTAAAAGAATGATAAATATATGGTACGGACCATTAGAAGGGAACCCTGAAAGTTCTTGTGTGATTCATGTCATTTACTGTAATTAGGTACGTAGAATCGTATCCGATTTGTTTTTTTTAAATCAATTTAAATACTTCTATTTTCCAAATATACAGCAAAAAAGAAATTTAAAAATAAATAAACACGATAAGTAATTTTAATCATAAATAATATTAAGGTAAATACCGTACATATTTACCTAAAAGAGTATTACTATTTTGATTGATTTGAGGACCGTCGTGGCGCAGAGGCGTAAGCGTCTGCCTGTAAACGCGACGGTTTGAGAGTTCGATTCCCCCTCGGAGAAGATGAATTTTTCTATTTCCATTTTCTTCGCTTTGTAAACTAGGCAAAGCACGGCGTAGAGTTCCGTCACTCCACACGCAATGCCCCGAATAAGGCGGAAAGCGGGGACGGAGAAAGCAGGTACTAAGCAACGGAGTGTTTTAACACTAGGTTCATATGGTTCCTGCAGTTCATTGATAAAAGCGTGAAGCTATAAAAAAGTATTACTATTTATTATATACTACATATACAGGTATATACTATATAGAGGTTATATGTAACGCTTTTCCCTGGGAAAACTTGTGATGCGTGCATCGCGTGTCAAGTTACGTCACAACGCCGAGGAAGTCCGTGTTACTAATATTTCCTACCGATTGTATGTATGTATGTATGCTTCAACCATATATACTAAATCGTGACCATTTATTAGTTACACTTTTGATATGATTTTATTGAGATATTATAGCGAATTATCGGTTTTTATTTGTGTGTTTTATATTTTTATATGTAGTATATATAGTATATATAATAGAGTGAATTTGTTACCATTTTTAGAGATTATATATGAAATTGATAAGCGCAGGTTCAATTTTAACACATTAAATTTTTCATACAAAACCGAAGTTATACATGTTATAGCTATGCTTTAATCAGCTTTGTAGGTATTACAATTCAATGATCTCATTTCAAAACCTAAGCTCACACACGAGCTTAATTCGTTCAAATTTTCAAATATACGAGGTATTGTTTTAGTATTGTGACGCGGATTTCCGTTACCTGAATAGTGGCGATGTTTACGCGTTGCTAAATTTAGCAAACCAATTCTGCATAAACTCACACTCAAAGGGAAGTCGAAATTCAAAATAATTTTTAATAAATTATGTAGTATTAGACCCTGCTTTCTCCATCTCTTTTCGAGGTATTGCGTCTTAAGTGGCGGAACTCAACGCCGTGCTTTCGGGGTTAAGAAAATGAGAATAGAAAAATCCATCTTATATATATATATATATATATATATATATATATATATATATATATATATATATATATATATATATATATATATATATATATATATATATATATATATATATATATATATATATATATATATATATATATATATATATATATATATATATATATATATATATATATATATATATATATATATATATATATATATATAGAGTATTAATGTAACAAGCTGTTAACATTTAATTTTAATTCATATTACAAAACACCGAACAATGGACACACCCACTCGTTCCGAGCGAACAGACGACACGCCAAATGCATTATCCCTCTACAGTTATCAATTAAATGTTACATAATCTATATGTAATACGTATGTCATGTTGTTTGTGTATTTACATTATTAAAATTTTTAAATAATGGTTAAAAATGTTATTCCTCACTAAAATTGAAAGAATAATATGTTACAAAAATATGTAAATTTGTATGTTTTCCAAAAATATAATTTTTGTTTCCGGCTGTAAAAGAAATTTAGTTTACACTCTGTTTTTAATAATTTTCAGGTATGTTAGAATAAATTGATTCCCCTAAGTGGTAATCGAACGCACGACCGTCGCACTGACAGCAAAAGCAAATGAAAACATTGTTATATCAAATATTTTCCTGAATATTTGTAACTGCCCTACATCAGTCAGCTATGTTCCAAATCAAGGCAAAACTTTATATTACTAAGGACGTCTTCAATACATCTGAATTTGAAAGTTTCTGAAGCTTTATGTTAAATTTTCTTAACTCTCTTTATTTATAAAAAAAGTTTACGTCATGAAAATTGTGAGAAGTGCGTCATTGCGAGTGTCACAACAACATGCCATATAAGTAGTTCTTACTTCGTCAGTTATTTATTAAAAATTGCTTATAATTGCCCATTTTGGAATAAGAATTCGAGATTTATTGTCACTTTGACTTTAGCGACGACATGCTTCAGACGTCTTCAATACAATTTGGCACGGCATCTCTTTTATTTTTTAACTGATATGTGTAATTACTAAAAAAATATTAAATATTGATTAAAATGTTAAAAAAAATTTTTTTTTTTCTTAAGCTTCACGCTTTATACCGCATATTGTAGGCAGAGGGAACTGCAGGAACAATATGCAGATCCTAGTGTTAGACACTCCGTTGATCAGTCCCTGCTTTCTCCGTTCCCGCTGTCCGCCTTTTTCGAGGCATTGCGTGTTGAGTGGCGGAACTCAACGCCGCGCTTTGCCTAGTTTCCAGAGTGAAGAAAATGGAAATAGAAAAATCCATCTTCCCCGAGTGGGAATCGAACCCTCAAACCGTCGCATTTAAAGGCAGACACTTACGCCTCTGCGCCACGACGGTCGTCAAATAAATTTGTTAGTTAAATTAACTTTGAGTAACAGAATTCTTAAATAAATCCCTACAAAAGCAAGTTTAAATAGGCGCCTAAATATTTTAACACAGATCGATAAGAACGTATGGCTTAGGCGACGAGCACTAGAACAGTTTCCAAGGGACGCAGGTTCGATATCCGCTAGATTATTTTTTAAAAAAAAAAAAATAAATTATTTTTTTTTATTCTGTAAATTATAATAAAGAAAGACTTGTTCTTCGTTTTTAATTGATCATTAAGTGACATAAGTTACATTTTCGTGCTCTTTATTGTGAAACGTATAACAATAATCGTATAGTAAGTTGTTTTTGAGAAATACAAAGATGGTCGTTTCGTAAATTCAATTATGTGTAATATGGTTGTGTAAGGCATTTATTCATATTGAATTTAATAAAACTTGTTAGTGCTTCAAGATAAAGAAAAAATAATAAAGAGTTATAGTGTAGACTATAGTCTATAGATTTAAGTTTTATAGTCTGTGCTATATATATATATATATATATATATATATATATATATATATATATATATATATATATATATATATATATATATATATATATATATATATATATATATATATATATATATATATATATATATATATATATATATATATATATATATATATATATATATATATATATATATATATATATATATATATATATATATATATTATATATATATATATATATATATATATATATATATATATATATATATATATATATATATATATATATATATATATATATATATATATATATATATATATATATATATATATATATATATATATATATATATATATATATATATATATATATATATATATATATATATATATATATATATATATATATATATATATATATATATATATATATATATATATATATCAGTCGTTATTTTAGGTATAGTAAGTTTTTAAATTATTTGTTACAATTTGTGACACCGTCGTGTTGAATGAATACAAAAATTATTTATTCTTCGCAAGGGAATCGAGCCTGCATCTCCTTTACAGTCAGATTGTTCAGATTTGTGCCGGTATCGCCTCAACGGTCAATTCCAATCAATATTATGTAAATAATTCTACGTAAGTAGAGTATGCAATTATAAGTAATTTAATTTGTAGGTCGTACAAAGGTCGAGTGGTGATGATTGAGCATCGACAAGGTTGTTATTGCCGTTTTGTAGCTACGTCTCGTACATTATCTTTATTAACTGGTTTTATTACTTTGCGTAACTCAATACTGCATTTTTAAACTTGGAAAGGTTTTAGGTATTAATATATAATGTATAATGGACTCCCCGGAGAGCATGCATGAAGAGGTTAATGACAGTGGACGAGGCGAAAGAGGTATGCAGGGACCGCAGCGTTTGGCGCTCCGTTCTCTCTGATTACCCCGCTAGGGATAGAGCGTGAAGTTATGTATGTATGTATGTATGTATATGATGTATAAGTAATGTCCAAACATCATATTATTAAAGAAAACATAAAAAATTGACGCAGCGGGTTTCAAACCTACGCCTTATGGAAAACGTCCAAGGATCACTAAGCCATTCGTTTTTAGTACTCAATTATCATTCATTCAAACACAAAAAATTGTTTGCCCCCGGAATTAAACTCAAAACCATCTCGATTCCAATCTTCAATCAAGCGGTCTACCGCTTTTGCTAACTAAATTTCTTGGATCTAGCCAAGCTATATCAACACTCATATAGCTCGAAAGGGAAAATTACCACGCCTTCACAGAATGTCATCGTGAAACAGTAGCATATTAATGCTGATGTGTTTCTTTAGGTGAGGGAGGGAAGTCCAGACAACTACATCGTCTTAGATGTCTAGATGATGTCGTGATGATGTCGTAGAGGGCGTCCACTTAACATCAGGTGGCCCTTATGTTCGTTTACCTTCTTATAAAATAAAAAAATCTAGTCTTGAACCTAGTGCCTCGATGGTCTTCTTCATCTTTAAAGATTTCTAGTAATTGTTTGAATACATATAACACTTATATTTACGGTTAACCAAACGCGTATCAGGTAGGCCCTTCTCAGAAGTAGCGTCTTACGCTTCCTAACCAAACATCATTTTGAACAATGCAGCACGTGCGTTCCACTTGGTTTTGTTTTATGAATTCACAAGAATAGAGGGTATCTAAGGATTTTAAACGATTTTTAAAATCTTTTGTATAACATATTTGTATAACATAGTCTATATATATATATATATATATATATATATATATATATAATATATATATATATATATATATATATATATATATATATATATATATATATATATATATATATATATATATATATATATATATATATATATATATATATATATATATATATATATATATATATATATATATATATATATATATATATATATATATATATATATATATATATATATATATATATATATATATATATATATATATATATATATATATATATATATAATAAAATATTTCTTTTATGTAATGCGGCGTAAAGTTACGCTACATACCACGCAATATTTGGAATTTAACTGAAAAATAAAGAATGGTAAATCTCACTACCAGGTTTTCACTATCTATTTTCTTAAAGCTTGAAACTTTTACTTTTTTTTACCGCTCGTAAAATTTAGTCCACAATAATTTTTATAGTTGCTACATTCCAATTAGTCATAAATCATAGCATGATGCCAAATTACCCATAGCATTTCTCATTATAATGACAATTCAGTTTCTGAGATTAGGGACAAAACAAACAAATAAATAAACAAAATCTATAGCTTCATATTAATACGTATATATAATATATATTTTATAATTACAGGTACACAAAATAAAGTGTAGGGAATGCTGAAGCACGTGGCAGTGTCGCCGCATCGCGCGCGCGCCGACTCCGTCAGTCTGTCCTCGTCCGCCTCGTGTTGTAGCCTGGGAAGTCTGGAGAACAGGCACGATTCCGTCACTGACCTATCACATCGCACTGTAAGTGAAATTGTTTTTTTTTTTAGCTTCACGCGTCCCGCACATGGCATGTTAGGCAAAGGGACCGCAGGAACCATAGGAACCTAGTGTAAAGACACTCCGTTGTTTAGTCCCTGCTTTCTCCGTCTCCACTTTCCGCCTTTTTTCGATGCAACACGGTTGAGTGGCGAAACGCGTCAAAGGAAGATTAAATAATTTAAGTCAAGTAATATTATGACTGACCGTATCATATAAATGACAAATAGTTTTTAACTGGACAATCTAAAATTGTTTATTTCTATATACATGTTTACAAGGCAAAAATAAAACGCGCCAAAAGATCATGTTGTTTGTGAAAATGACAAGAAATCGAACATGGTGGTATCAAAATAAACGATTTCTGCCTAAATTTACTGAATGATTAAAATTTATATGTTCTAGTATCTCATTTAAGTCCAGTCTACCCTGTGGTACACTAGACGTAGTGTAAAGACACTCCATCCCTCACTTTGGCGGAACACAACGCCGCATTTTGTCTTATTTAATACAATAGTAAAATTTAATTTATAATAGGCTAAATTGATTATTACTACATATACTATGTATGTATCAGTAAAGGAAATCTAGGTACATATATACTCTCATATGTCTTACACAATTACGAAAACCCTATAACTACACTGACCGGTTGCCTCATCTATTGTTATTTCGTACTCCATTGTAATCAATATTACCGTTAATTAATGATGTTTTGAATGTATATTCATTTAGAATGGCTCTAGAATTTTTTATATACATTAATAAGCTCAAAAGGCGATATGTCCATGTAACAAGACTCCCATACATTAGGTACATAGGGGTACCTTTTGCAAATCTTAACAAATTAATTAATAAATTAATAAAAGAAAACGTATAATTTGAAAACACAGCGGAATTTAAACCTGCAGCACCTCTTGCATGGGTTTGAGAGATTGCGGGTTCAAATCCCGCGTTAAAAAAGTTTTATGTTTTCTTTAAGAATTTTATTCTAACGTTAGTGTGAATTAACACATTAATTTATTTAAATAAAAAATATCATAAATATAATACTAACTAATTAATAGTAATTAGGTTTTATTTCATAGAAAAGCAATACAATAAATTATCTTTGTTTTAAGCTTTTTTGACTCCGGTTCATAAAAAAATAAGCTTCACCTGTTTAAGTTATAGCAGATTAAATACTTTTAATCAAGTGAAATGACTGACCGTATTATATGACTGACAAATAGTTTTAAAATAAAAATATATGTATATAAAAGTTGATTCTTGTTGCTTTAAGCTTGTGTGAATTATTTAGAGTACTAAGTAGTTCATACCTTGCATATTAGATATACATCGGAAAAGCATTTAGTTAAAAGATTGCATACAAATATTAAAATGTTCGCATTCGACCGATTCACACGGACATTTTGTAACTTAGGATGTGGTTGGTACCTTTGGTAATGTATTGAGCCATAACGAGTATAGATACATATATTATATATTTACATATATGTAGTGAATTCGATTTCCCTGTTGATGACTTTATGTCATAAAATAATGTGGGGACGGAGAAAGCAGAAACTAAGCAACGGAGTGTCTTAACACTAGGTTCATATGGCTCCTGCAGTTCCCTCTGCCTACCCTGCAATATGCAGGATAAAGCGTGAAGCTATGTCATATACATAATATATATTCAAATTTCAAATCATATATTGCATGTTGAAAGTTGTTGTCATTCTTAGTTAGTGAATGAGTTAGTAAGTGAGTGAGTGAGTGAGCCAGTGCCTGTTTTTTTTATTTATATAGCTATGTATTATGTATATAGATAAATAATTACACATGTCAATGTAAAAATATCATTCCCATCGGCCGTCGTTAAGCTATGGCGTCATTATTTTCACTTCCTTTCAAGTTGCATTCATTTTTTAGCTTTCCGTCTCGTGATTATGACTTAATAACTTGTACAGTATTGAAATAAATAATTTTTTTTTAGCTTCACGCTTTATCCCGCACATGGCAGGGTAGGCAGAGGGAACTGCAGGAACCATATGAACCTAGTGTTAAGACACTCCGTTACTTAGTCCCTGCTTACTGCGTCCCCACTTTCCGCCGTTTTCGAGGCATTGCGTGTTGAGTGGTGGAACTCAACGCCGCGCTTTGCCTTAGTTGCCAGAGCGAAGAAAATGGAAATAGAAAAATCCATCTTCTTCGACTGGGGATCGAACCCAGAAACCGTCGCGTTAGCCGCGTTACAGGCAGACGTTGCGCCTCTGCGCCACGACGGTTGCTCTCATATATGAGATATATAATAACAACATTCTTTTATGGAAATCGTATAATCTCTTGGAAAATTATTAATAAAATTTAAAAATAATTAAATTCAATTTTTTTTGACTACAAATAATTATTTAATCTAAATATTAAAATGAAATGAAATGTTTCTTTTCTACGTAAAAATGGCACATTTAAATTTAAACAGTGTATTGATTTATAAACCCGAGTGATATTTGAATTTAAGACCAATGTGCCAACAATGAAAGTTACGCTACATACCACGCAATATTTGGAATTTAACTGAAAAATAAAGAATGGTAAATCTCACTACCAGGTTTTCACTATCTATTTTCTTAAAGCTTGAAACTTTTACTTTTTTTTACCGCTCGTAAAATTTAGTCCACAATAATTTTTATAGTTGCTACATTCCAATTAGTCATAAATCATAGCATGATGCCAAATTACCCATAGCATTTCTCATTATAATGACAATTCAGTTTCTGAGATTAGGGACAAAACAAACAAATAAATAAACAAAATCTATAGCTTCATATTAATACGTATATATAATATATATTTTTTAATTACAGTTACACAAAATAAAGTGTAGGGAATGCTGAAGCACGTGGCAGTGTCGCCGCATCGCGCGCGCGCCGACTCCGTGAGTCTGTCCTCGTCCGCCTCGTGCTGTAGCCTGGGAAGTCTGGAGAACAGACACGATTCCGTCACTGACCTATCACATCGCACTGTAAGTAAAATTGTTTTTTTTTTTAGCTTCACGCGTCCCGCACATGGCATGTTAGGCAAAGGGACCGCAGGAACCACAGGAACCTAGTGTAAAGACACTCCGTTGTTTAGTCCCTGCTTTCTCCGTCTCCACTTTCCGCCTTTTTTCGATGCATTCCGTGTTGAGTGGCGAAACGCGTCAAAGGAAGATTAAATAATTTAAGTCAAGTAATATTATGACTGACCGTATCATATAAATGACAAATAGTTTTTAATTGGACAATCTAAAATTGTTTATTTCTATATACATGTTTACAAGGCAAAAATAAAACGCGCCAAAAGATCATGTTGTTTGTGAAAATGACAAGAAATCGAACATAGTGGTATCAAAATAAACGATTTTTGCCTAAATTTACTGAATGATTAAAATTTATATGTTCTAGTATCTCACTTAAGTCCAGTCTACCCTGTGGTACACTAGACGTAGTGTAAAGACACTCCATCCTTCACAACGCCGCATTTTGTCTTATTTAATACAATGGTAAAATTTAAATTATAATAGGCTAAATTGATTATTACTACATATACTATGTATGTATCAGTAAAGGAAATCTAGGTACATATATACCGTCATATGTCTTACACAATTACGAAAACCCTATAACTACACTGACCGGTTGCCTCATCTATTGTTATTTCGTACTCCATTGTAATCAATATTACCGTTAATTAATGATGTTTTGAATGTATATTCATTTAGAATGGCTCTAGAATTTTTTGTATACATTAATAAGCTCCAAAGGCGATGTGTCCATGTAACAAGACTCCCATACATTAGGTACATAGGGGTACCTTTTGCAAATCTTAACAAATTAATTAATAAATTAATAAAAGAAAACGTATAATTTGAACGCACAGCGGAATTTGAACCTCTTGCATGGGTTTGAGAGATTGCAGGTTCAAATCCGGCGTTAAAAAAGTTTTATGTTTTCTTTAAGAATTTTATTCTAACGTTAGTGTGAATTAACATTTTAATTTATTTAAATAAAAAATATCATAAATATAATACTAACTAATTAATAGTAATTAGGTTTTATTTCATAGAAAAACAATACAATAAATTATCTTTGTTTTAATATTTTTTGACTCCGGTTCATAAAAAAAAAGCTTCATCTCTTTAAGTTACAGCAGATTAAATACTTTTAATCAAGTGAAATGACTGACCGTATTATATGACTGACAAATAGTTTTAAAATAAAAATATATGTATATAAAAGTTGATTCTTGTTGCTTTAAGCTTGTGTGAATTATTAAGAGTATTAAGTAGTTCATACCTTGCATATTTTTCATACATCGGAAAAGTATTTAGTTAAAAGATTGCATACATATATTAAAATGTTCGCATTCGACCGATTCACACGGACATTTTGTAACTTAGGATGTGGTTGGTACCTTTGGTAATGTATTGAGCCATAACGAGTATAGATACATATATTATATATTTACATATATGTAGTGAATTCGATTTCCCTGTTGATGACTTTATGTCATAAAATAATGTGGGGACGGAGAAAGCAGAAACTAAGCAACGGAGTGTTTTAACACTAGGTTAATATGGCTCCTGCAGTTCCCTCTGCCTACCTTGCAATATGCAGGATAAAGCGTGAAGCTATGGCATACACATAATATATAGGTATTCAAATTTCAAATCATATATTGTATGTTGAAAGTTGTTGTCATTCTTAGTTAGTTAATGAGTTAGTAAGTGAGTGAGTGAGTGAAACAGTGTCTGTTTTTTATTTATATATATGCTTATATATTATATATAGCTATGTACTATGTATATAGATAAATAATTACACATGTCAATGTAAAAATATCATTCCCATCGGCCGTCGTTAAGCTATGGCGTCATTATTTTCACTTCCTTTCAAGTTGCATTCATTTTTTAGCTTTCCGTCTCGTGATTATGACTTAATAACTTGTACAGTATTGAAATAAATAATTTTTTTTTAGCTTCACGCTTTATCCCGCACATGGCAGGGTAGGCAGAGGGAACTGCAGGAACCATATGAACCTAGTGTTAAGACACTCCGTTACTTAGTCCCTGCTTACTCCGTCCCCACTTTCCGCCGTTTTCGAGGCATTGCGTGTTGAGTGGTGGAACTCAACGCCGCGCTTTGCCTTAGTTGCCAGAGCGAAGAAAATGGAAATAGAAAAATCCATCTTCCCCGACTGGGGATCGAACCCAGAAACCGTCGCGTTAGCCGCGTTACAGGCAGACGTTGCGCCTCTGCGCCACGACGGTTGCTCTCATATATGAGATATATATAATAACAACATTCTTTTATGGAAATCGTATAATCTCTTGGAAAATTATTAATAATATTTAAAAATAATATATTCAATTTTTTTTTGACTACAAATAATTATTTAATCTAAATATTAAAATGAAATGAAATGTTTCTTTTCTACGTAGAAATGGCACATTTAAATTTAAACAGTGTATTGATTTATAAACCCGAGTGGTATTTGAATCTAAGACCAATGTGCCAACAATGAACAATTCTAAACTACCAAATAAAACCAACCCCGTGATTTTACCACAATTAAAGTCTTAAAACTTAACGGGATTTTTTTTTAGTTTGGTACTACATGGCACATATATATATGGAATTATAGTATATATGTATATTGTAGTGGCCAAGTCCACGTCTACGATAGAACAATCAAATGTAAACATAATTATCTTTCGCCAGCGAAAGCTCATTTCACTTTCGCAGTGTTAACGACGGATCGTCTTATAATTATAGAATTTTTCGCTCTACCTATGAGAAAACTTTATAGTAGCAACAGGAAGTTATGAAGTCGGTTATCAGCTTTTAAATATTTATTTTCGTTATCAATTCTATATGGTAATATCGTGTTGTGTTAACTGATAAGTGTTTATGCTATATCGTATATGCTTATTTACTTCATATTGATTTTTGGCGTTAACTTAAAAATGTACGGTAAATGTAGAGCGATTGCTTATTATAAAGAAAAATGGTCAGGACTTAAAAAAAATAATGTCACGGTACAGGATCTAAATATAAATTTAATGTTTGTTCAAGGCTGTGGAAAAAATATAAATATTTTTAACTGGCTGGTGAAGAAAGCGGTCGTTTTGGATTCGAATTCTGTAGCGAATTATGAAATTTTAAATCTAATAACAATACAATATATCAGAATAAGAGAATTGTTAGTTTATTGAAAACCGTTGTTGCCCATTAGCTGTCCTTGTATTTAAACGAATCGGTACTTGGGTTCAATTCCCGTGAGGAGTGAAAGAATAATTTTAATTTATTCTACTATCATAACTAGGAAAAAGACAAGGCTGCGTTGAGTTTCATCACTAACCATATAATGCTTGAAAAAGTGTAAAGTGAGGAAACGGCACCAAAGTAAACAAAGATTAAAATTAAAATGTTTTTTTTTTTAAACAGGCCCTATAGCCACACTCTATGTACAGATAGGCCCTAATTAACTCCTTAAAGCGTAGACACAATGGAAAATTAAAAAAAAAAGAAAACAACTTTAATACAAGCAATATGATACCGTCTGGTACGGTTCACATAAAACAATTGGGAAACCTTCATATCTGAGTGGGTCATCACTAATTAATAAGCTTTTGGTATAAAGAACAATGCCTCAACCGTCACATTGTCAGAGTTTTACAGTTTAATGTATCTATGTTGGTATAAATATATATATATATATATATATATATATATATATATATATATATATATATATATATATATATATATATATATATATATATATATATATATATATATATATATATATATATATATATATATATATATATATATATATATATATATATATATATATATATATATATATATATATATATATATATATATATATATATATATATATATATATATATATATATATATATATATATATATATATATATATATATATATATATATATATATATATATATATATATATATATATATATATATATATATATATATATATATATATATATATATATATATATATATGTAGGGGAAAGTGGGGGAATTGGGAACACTTAACTTAAATTGTAAAAACAACAGTTTTTTCCATATAAAAAATAATTAACTTTTATTTAGACTTGTACTTTACTTATTTATCTTCTTATAACCGATAGAAAATATCTTAAAAATCAACTGTTTATAAAAAATATTAATGAAAACAAAAAACATTGTCGTTCCTTTTTACCCGACATCCTATGGGGTAATTGAGAACAGCCTGCGGGGCAAATGAGAACGATATAGGGTGAAGAGAGATAACGTAGGAAACAGGTACAACTAGATTTTATTTACTTTCCGTAACAAAAATCACACACGTAACTTTTGCTGGTCTCGCCCGTAGTGCATTGCTTGTGGACTCAAATCTTACAAATGTTATCGTCGTTGCGATCATGTCGTTATTACAGCCAGCAGTCAGTACCAGCTATGGGTTATTACAGCCTTTAATCAGCAATCTTTTTCTTTTAAACATAAACATGGGAGGGACATATATACCACTAGCGCTAACGGCATACACTACTGATGTCGTGACACCACGTTCTCCGCTTGTAGCTTTTCCTATTTGCTGAACACCTTTTGGAGCAGAAATCTTGTAATTTTTTTAGAACAGTGTTTATATCGACCTCATCAACATTAAAAATACGGTGACCAGGTAGGTATATTGTGCTTAGCTTGGATCATTTTCAGTTGGTCAAAAAACAAGTTTACTTCATTAGCGTTAAAAGCTCTTATTCGGTTAAGAGAAGTAGCTTCTAGCATACGTAAGCTGTGATGTGGCATGTGGCATGGATGTCTGGTCATGAAGCCGCAATACCAATGTTTCTCTGCTAGCTGAGTCGTTTTGTTAAAATCATGTTTCATTGGCCTCAGCAAAACGAAGAGCAATTCTGCGCAAACAACACGGTGTGATGCCATGAAACGACAACTCGCAACATTGAACAATGTATTTTTCAAATTGTGGTTCTTGCTCATAATTAAATACTGCATATCTTCCTCTTTTTGGTGTCTTGACTATGGTTTCTTTTAACTGTATAAGCAAAGTTGTTTTAGTTACCGAAAATTGAGTAGCTTGTTTGCCCAACGTGAGTCTTTTGTTCTTAACTTCTTCAATTGCTCGGCGAAGATCGTCGATTAAGTACCTTCTCTCTTTATTTCGAATGTATTTTCTAGGCGTCTAAAATATAACATCAAACATTTTAAAATTATTATATTGATCATATAAAAGCAACACCAGATTAATTTCATTGTTGTGCGGGTAATTGGGAACATTCCTAATTACCCGCCACCAACTGTTCCTAATTACCCGCGGGCGACAGTTTCAATTAAAATGGTCACCACTTTCGATAACCTTTTTAATGTATTTAACAACACGTGGCATTTAAAAGAAGATAATCCATACAATAAACTTACAAAATATAGATTCATTGCACTCAGAAGTATGACATTTACATCTGTTGAAAGAGCACACAAAAATTATAACAAAAAATGAGAAAAAAATGTTTGGCTTACCGTGACTAGATGCGTGCGGCATTCTACTTCCACTTTTACTCGCGCATTGAAGGACACGGGTTTCGTAACTTGAACAGGTGTGAGATGAAATAGTAAGGATACAAGTGTGACTTATTGACGTGTTCCCAATTACCCGCCGTTCCCAATTCCCCCACTTTCCCCTATATATATATATATATATATATATATATATATATATATATATATATATATATATATATATATATATATATATATATATATATATATATATATATATATATATATATATATATATATATATATATATATATATATATATATAACGAATAACTAGTAGACCGAGAATATAGAAAAACAAAAAAGAACAATTTTTTTCGTGCTACAACGGCGCTTCACACTTTTTTGCAATTTTGGAAATTATGGTTTCCCACCTTCCGTTACCTTTTGATACATTACTTATTAAGTCACTTGACGCCACGCTTTGTCTTTCTAACACAGCTAATATACTAAATATATTCATTCAACAAGAATTAAACCCTCAACCGTGTTTGCAGTCAGACACAGGCGTAGTGCGCCACAATGGCTTCCTACAAAATTATTAACTTAAAACACAAGTAAATAAATACAACTAATATTTTAAATTCTTGAACGCAAAAAGGTTTGAAAACCCAAAATCATTTAAAAGAATAATTTAATCGCGAAAGCAATATTGAATCACCTATAAAATGAAACGAGGTTCGTGTGAAAGTGCAGTAACGGCATAAAGCCAATAATAAAAATCAGTTTAAATTTAACAAATAATCTGGCCGTTTGTCAATATTCCGGTATTAAGACTTGTCATAAGAGACTATATATGAAGAATAGTGCAAAATAAACATCGATATTTCTTATATCACATAAAATGCATTTCATAAATAGAGTTACGTAACTTAACGCTGTATAAGCATCATTCTTCCGGGAGAGCGAACCTGTGGTCCCTATATAAAAATCATTATATAACTTTTAAAGAAATAGCTGAAGTGTAGATATTTTGTAAGTTATAAATCCTTATATACAAATTAACCTAGTCTTAAGACACTAAGGAAGTGGAGACGGAGTGTCTAAACACTCCCCTTGCGTTGAGTGGCAAAGTTCCCTTTGAACTTTGCCACTCACCACACACCTCGCAATGCCCCGAAAAGACTAAAAATTGGAAACGGAGTATCTTAACACTAGGTCCTAAGTTTCTGCGGTTCCCTCTTTCTACCCTATTATGTGGGATAATGCGAAATATAAAGAACAATAGAAATACAATAAATCAATTTTCCTATAGCATCATATACAAGCAATCGTTGAGCGTAATTCCGGTCACGCAATACCCATAGAACTATGATAGTACAACATCATAAAAAACCATAAATAAAGTTGTAAAAGTTGCATAAGTCAGTATCTACTTTTGTTTTTATTGACTACAGAACATACAATAAATTTTATGCGTATAAAGTTTAGAAAGGAATGTTCTCTTAGAAATTAATCTATGTTTCTGGTTCCAGACTCTATTTATATTGTACCCAAAAAGGGAAGGGGAGGGGGGCAACGCCTCCCTAGAAAGCTTGAAAATAGGCAACGATAAAGGTTTTTAAAAATATGAAAATCGATTTTTTTATTAGAATTGAAAAGATAATAATAATTATTGACTAAAATAATAATTACACCTCATTTGATGTGAAATTATTACTAACAGCTCTTAGAAGCTTCCAAAAAATACCTATCAACCTTGGTATTACAGATTGAAGAACAATTTTTTATTCAATCAAATCTAATTTTGTAAAGTTAACTTTCATTTTTAATATGGAAATTCCTAATTTTTGTGCTTTATTTTTACCGTAACTTAGCACTGCATTTTGTATAAAAAAGAAACGTTAAATCGTTTTACCAAGTAAGTATGTAAATAACAATCATTTTACCAAGTACATAGGTAATAATGTATAGATGTACAATCAAACCTATCCTATAGAGAGCCATCATATTCAAATTATAATTATACCCAATTTTTGTATCTACATATATGTATATCTGTAATAGTTAACTATCAAGATATATTTTTTGTGTAATTAAGAATGACATTTGCTTTATGTGAGAATTGAACTTGTGACCTCTTTGTGGAGATGAAATGAGCACTTTGATATTGAATTAATAAGCTGAATACGGCCTTATTTCTTAATCAAAAGAACATTTTGGTGAAAGATACAAGATAAAAATACTTAAAGGTGGAAAGCGGGAAACCAAGTGTATTAACGTTAGGTTCCCATGATTTCTGTGGTTCTCTCTACTTACCCTGCTATGAGAGGAATAAAGCTACAAAAAGAAAAGTAAATTGAAGATTTTTGCAGTTTTAAATAAAAATAGCAATAAACTATTGAGGTTCCAATCTCGATCGGTTGATTAGGTTAGCTAGATCGCACAATTATCACCAAAAATTAAAAAAAAAATTATTAAAAAAAATATTACAAGTGCTCTAGGCATAATAAAGGCATAAATAATATACATTTTATTTATACAATAGTTGTATCATCCCAAGCCATCCGTCAATACGGACTACGACAGTTTAAAATGTTGTATTTCTAAATATAACGTAAATATCAACACGATAACTTCAAATTGTTTCATTATTTGTTCAAATTCCCTCAAAAGAACTGAACTGAACTAAAGTAAACTAATTCATTATATAAAAATCGCCAAAGCAAAGATCAAACATAAATAGATTATTGGCAGCCATAGTTAACAGCGAGCCATATTATTAGCAGCCATAGTTATCTGGAACCATGGTACTCAGAACAATGGCGCGCAACTTTCCCATGCTCGAGCGGGTAAGTCGCGTAACTCTATTGGAAATGGCATTCTTTTAATTACGTATTGTGTACCAATGCAACATTTGTAGCGGTTTTCGATTATAATTTCTCAGATTTTAACAGTTATGTGTGTTTTTGTTCGTAGCTCTACTTACAATAGTTGAGAGCGCGCGTGGGATTTTTTGTGTTATAAAAATTATATATAATGTTATTTTAATTTAATCTTTGTCTTGCATATAAGATACAGGTATCGTAAATAGTGTTAAGACACTATTTGTGAGTTTTTTGAAATTATTACATTATAACTACATAGATTTCGGTTGACTTTTGCTTAGGTAATAGGAGTTTAGACGATAGAGGAGACAGACCCATCCATGAACTCACCAACTTAATGGGCAGTATTACCTATAATTGGTCTATCCGCCTATTCCCTACAATTTTTCAGATCCAATATTTAAGTCATAGATAATTACTATTATTATTATTACAGCTTCACGCTTTATCCGCATATTGCAGGGTTGACAGAGGGAACTGCAGGAACCATATGAACCTAGTGTTAAGACACTCCGTTGCTTAGTTCTTGCTTTCTCCGTCCCCACTTTCCGCCGTAAAAGTCATAGATAATAACTAGTAAATGAAGATAACCTTGTACTAAATATAATATAATGTAAACTTAGGTGATGGGAAATAATAAAGGCTTTATTATTATTGTCTAAGTCACGCCCTTTCCCCATATTGTGGGTTATCTCGCTATTGCGAGACAGTTACAAATTACGGTACTACCCTCACCTGCTATACTTAGAGCTCCAGGTTACTCCTAATCCCCGCACAAACGTATGTTTTGTTTGTGAGTTATTTGTTTGCTTAAAGTTCCCGAACTTGATTATGACAGTGGAAGTCCGTGATAAAGCGTTTTGACCCTTTTAAACCTACACCTAACTAGAAAGTCCTAGAAGCTGTTCTGACTTCTATTCTCTTTCTACAAAGCCATGTGGCCTGTACCATCACGAGAATCTATGGAATGCTAAATAGTTTCTATTTTTTTTTATAGCTTTACGCTTTATCTCGCACATGGCAGGGCAGAGGGAACTGCAAGGAACCATATGAACCTAGTGTAAAGACACTCCGTTGGATCGAACCCACAAACCGTCGCGTTTACAGGCAGATGCTTACGCCTCTGCGTCACGACGGTCCTCAATAGTTATAGTTTAGTAATAGTTTCTTCTCTTGGTTTATTATGCTGACTAAACTTCTAAAACATCTAACTTTATTTAAATTACTAAATTTAGTCAAAATTTTCAATTAATTATAATTAAAATATTAAATTATTATATTTTTTTGCTTTAGATTTATGTTAGAATTTTCTAATCTCTTTATAAAATCTGTAACCTAATTTGCCATTTTATTTTTTTTGTATTATGTGAATTTAACTGTACATATAATGACATATAAAGAAGAAAAAAATGATGTGAAAGCATGTGCGTAATGTCCATTGACCACGCTATACATAATAACAGGACTATTTAAGTGAAATAATTAATATAAAAAAACTTTATATTTTTTAAGTTGGTTGTTTTTAAACTGACAAGTGGCATTTGAGCTAATTAGTTTTTGTAAAAATAAGTTTAAAAAAAAGAAGAATCTACTTTTCAAGAGATGTAGCTTTTAGACCAGTCTTGACAAAAATTTATTAAGATCACTTATTTAAAATACTGTACGCCATATTTTTTTTTTTCGCTTCACGCTTTATCCCGCACATGGCAGGATAGGCAGAAGGAACTGCAGGAACCATACGAACCTAGTGTTAAGACACTCCATTGCTTAGTCCTTGCTTTCTCCGTCCCCGCTTTCCGCCTTTTTCGAGGCATTGCGTGTTGAGTGGCGGAATTCAACGCCGCACTTTGCCTAGTTTCCAGAGCGAAGAAAATGGAAATAGAAAAATCTATCTTCCCCGACTGGGAATCGAATCCTCATAAAATTATACAAATTCAAATTATAATTTATATTAAGACTAAACAGTAAATCTTTTACCAAAATCGTGACTAAAACACCAAAAAATAAAAAAAATATCAAACTATACTAATATATTATTCACACCAGCTAATGATATTTATAAAACTTTTAATAATATATTAACAATGCCTCGAAAAAAAGCGGAAAGCAGGGATGGAGAAAGCTCTCTGCTTTAAGCAACGGAGTGTCTTAATACTAGGGTCTTATGATTCCTGCAGTTCCCTCTGCCTACCCTGCCATATGCGTACAGCGTAAAGACATAAAAAAAATATAACACACGTTTAACCTAGAAAAAAAAAGAAAAGAAATATCCAAATATATACAAAAACTTAGCCACACTACAAAACCGTTTCCCACGCCCGCGTTGACATGTGCACCCGAGATACTGCATTGTTCTCAGATTCTTCATACTGTAATGACTTGACTTACGAGTACCTACTTGCTATGGAACCTTTTTGCTACTTATTGTGCGATACTTATTTATTGTTGTGAATTTTTTTTCCCCAAAAATATAGAAATAACGGCCAATAATATATATTTTAATAAATTGTGGGGTAAATAATACTAATAATAGGTATTGTAAACTTTAGTACATATAATACTGTAGAAAAACCTAGTGATAAGACTCTCCGTTATTCGTTTTGGATCCGAATTTACGACGCAGCGTTTTGAGTAGCAGAAATTAATAATTCTCTTCATTTTTCGTATAAAAAAGGTAATCTCAATAATTCGTTGTTACGAGCGGGATTCGAACCCGTAACCATCGAGTTTGCAGTAAAATTTACCTATGTATTGGACAAAAATATATATATATTGACTATACGTACATAAGTACATGATATCTCAAACTAGAAGTTAAATTGATGACACAGTGGCACACCGCCGTAAACGACACGTTTATGGATTTGATTCCCACTCGGGGGATATTTCTATACCTTTGCTCTATTCAAGATGCAATATTTTAAATAAGATCCGAAGCAATTGTGTTTTTTTTTTCGAAATTTTAAATCATAATCATTGTCACAAAGGCATTGTCTTTATAAAGGCTTTATAAAATAATCAACTCGTATTGTGTTGGCAAAATATGTAACAATAAATTTAGTCGAAAAGAAATTTACAAATATAGCCTTTATTTATATGGAGATAAAAGGGAATTTGTGTGTGTATATTTATACGTGAGAGCACGAACATAGGCAATATGGGGCGGAAGTGACATCACTTCCGTTGATGCACGTGACAGATCGATTAGATTAAATTAAAAAAAAAACTAAATAAGCTGACAAATTTAAGATAATAGTCGCTTTGTTTTTACGTATCGTAGTTAATTATCAAAGCCAAGGTCGAATATAGAATAAAATCTTACCTTTTACGTGTTTAAAACGTTTATTTAATTACGTGTGTAAAAATTTTTTTAGTTTCACGCTTTATCCCGTATATTGCAGGGTAGGCAGAGGGAACTGCAGAATCCATATGAACCTTGTGTTAAGACACTCCTTTGCTTAGTCCCTGCTTTCTTCGTCCCCGCTTTCCGCCTTTATTTGAGGCATTGCGTGTTGAGTGGAACTCAACGCCCCGCTTGTCTCTCGTCACGAGAACGAAGAAAATGGAAATGAAAAAATCCATCTTCCCCTCATGGGAGTCGAATCCACAAATTGTCACGTATACAGGCAGACTTTGCTCGTCTGCGCCACGACAGTTCGAATGTTAATATGAACCGTTTAAATCAGTATTAAACTTTCAAACATCCTCCTTTGAGGTGCGTTCAGAATATTTCATCTAACAAAGGCAGGTGGGTACTGTACTGGCTTATTGACATATACTTAGTGAATATTTAGTACGTGTTACGACAATATATTTAGCGTTTAAGAATAGGTATTGTTTTCTATACTTATTAATTGAATTGGACTGTGTTTTTGATTTTAATATCACTGAGTTTTGAGTAATAATTTTAGTTTATTAAAAATATCACATAAAATTCGTAAATATTGGTCTGTCTTTATGTGGAACGTTTTTATTTCAAAATTGCTTTAAAAATTTATTAAAACTTGATTTTACTATTCTAAGTATAAAAATATGAAAAATTCCTATTGCTTGTTTTATATTATATTTTCGATATTATGTAGAGATAAAAGAAAAAAATGTATATATATATATATATATATATATATATATATATATATATATATATATATATATATATATATATATATATATATATATATATATATATATATAATCAATCAATATGTTAAATTATCCGGCAGATATTGAATTTTCTTACATATAGCATGACAATCGATATTAGAATTAATATTTATCCATAACATAAAATATGCCATATAACATTCGCAGGAAAACAACAATAGGCAATAAATATTAACCGACAGTTAAAAATAACTGTATATAATAGAGGCAAGCGTTGCGTCACGTACGTGTTGTCACCCATCTTGTACGCCCTGTTATGTGATATAATATAATAGAACTTAATAAAGTAATTTTTAACAAAAAGAACCGACTTCAAAAAGTAAAAAAGTTCTAGTCTAAAGCAAAAAAGTTAACTAAAAAGCAAAAAATAAATTTCGGCACAAAGTTATACGTTCGTATTTTTTCTTTGTTAAATTAAATTAATGATTACTTAAGTAAATAAAAAATATTTTATAATTTTGAAGTCGGCGCCAAGTAAATACTACAACCTTCTGTATTCTTACCGTATTAAAAATACTTTGATAGTTAGTAGCTACCGATTCATATATATATTGTAATACTGTTACTGTTTGATATATTTAATAATATTGTGTGTTTGAAATTTTAATTTGTGTACTTAGTAATTTGATATTGTAGTAAGGTTGTTGTAGCATTTACTTAGCGCCGACTTCAAAATTATAAAATATTTTTTATTTACTTAAGTAATCATTAATTTAATTTAACAAAGAAAAAATACGAACGTATAACTTTGTGCCGAAATTTATTTTTTGCTTTTTAGTTAACTTTTTTGCTTTAGACTAGAACTTTTTTACTTTTTGAAGTCGGTTCTTTTTTGATAAAAATTACTTTATTTAACGATTTTGAGTGATGGGTAGATCGAACAAGGATGCCTCTCAAATGAGGAAACGACCGTACGACCGTAGTCGGTGTTTTTAAGAACGACACAGCTATCCGCGAATAGACATAATAAATGTTTGTATCGATATTTGTTTTTGGTTATTATCTCAGAAAGTGCTGAACCAATTTCGATAAAATTTTAATGGAACAACGTGTGATGTAAGACCTACGAAATACAATAATAATCATCCAAATCAGTTCATAAACGACACAGTTATTCGCGAACAGAAATAGTAAATGTTTGTGTCGATATTTGTTTTTGTTGATTATCTCCAAAAGGGCTCAATCAATTTTGATAAAATTTTAATGGGACCACCTCTGGTATAAGACCTACCAAATACAAAAAGAATCATCAAAATCGGTTCATAAACGACACAGTTATTCGCGGACAGAAATAGTAAATGTTTGTGTCGATATTTGTTTTTGTTGATTATCTCCAAAAGGGCTCAATCAATTTTGATAAAATTTTAATGGGACTACCTCTGGTATAAGACCTACCAAATACAAAAAGAATCATCAAAATCGGTTCATAAACGACATAGTTATTCGCGGACAGAAATAGTAAATGTTTGTGTCGATATTTGTTTTTGTTGATTATCTCCAAAAGGACTCAATCAATGTTGATAAAATTTTAATGGGACCACCTCTGGTATAAGACCTACCAAATACAAAAAGAATCATCAAAATCGGTTCATAAACGACAAAGTTATCCGCGAACAAACATAAAAAAAAAGCATATATACAGGTCGAATTGAGAACCTCCTCCTTTTTTTGAAGTCGGTTAAAAAAGGACAAGACAGAATAATGAAAAATGATGACATCAAAGGTAAAGCGTGGAGTTAAGTTCCGCATTGTCTTAAAATTGAGTGGAAAGCGGGGAACGGAGTGTCTAAACACTAGGTTCCCACTGTTCCTGCGGTTCCCTCCTTCTACCTTGCTATGTGTGGGATAAAGCGTGAAGTTATAAACAAATAAATATACCACAAACAGTGTCTAATTTTTATTTCCGATAATAAATAAAAAATATAATTTATATATGAAAAAGAAAAGAATTTGGTGATCTGATTGTTGTGAATTTATAAAAGTTGTAGAAAACTTAATTTTTAAATGTAAAAAGGTAATTATTTTATGAACTTTACTTACTGGTATTCAGTTCGATGCCTATTCAGGCTCGAGCAGTTCGGGTTCGGGCAGTTCGATGCCAATTTTGATATTAAACAATTTTACGAAATAAAGATATTCTACAAAAAAGTTTTTTATCTACACTTTTTCAAAAACTGCTAAACGAAAAAAGATAAAGACAACCTTGCATTAAAACATTTCGTTTTACAATCAAACCCTCATTAGAAACAGTAAATATTATATAGAGACGGAATTCAACGCAGTGACCATCAAAAAAAAATAAAAATAACTAATTACATCAAACGAGAATCGAATACACAACCACAAATAAGTATAAATTTACAATTTTCTGAAACAATCTGTAATGCAATAAATAGTTCAAAATAGATATATTAATTCAACCATTGACGTCATTGTATAAGAATAATAAATTAATAGGCGCCGAGATGCATTTGCATACATAGGCTACTGCATGTTCTAAGAATGATAAATGCAACGCAAGAATGCAGATAAGAGCATCTCATTTAACACTTTCAATTGACACGTAATATTTTGTGATAATATGACCATATGAACAAAAAAGCTATACTTTTAATTTTCAAGTCATCATTTCTGTGTGTATTTTTTTTGTAGCTTCACGCTTTATCCCGCACATGGCAGGGAAGTCAGGGAGAACTGCAGGGACCGTGAGAACCTAGTGTTAAGACACTCCGTCGCTCAGTCTCTGCTTTCTCCGTCCCCGCTTTCCACCTTTTTGGAGGCATTGGGTGTTGAGTGGCGGAACTCGACGCCGCGCTTTGCCTAGTTTGCCAGAGCGAAGAAAATGGAAATAGAAAAATCCATCTTCCTCCACTTGCGATCGAACCCAGAAACCGTCGCGTTACAGGCAGACTCATATCGTATGTCTGTGTGTATTTCTTTTTTATTTTTAATGAGTAGTGTTTTCCTGAACAAGTTAATCTAATAATAATTATAAAAATTGTATTTGATATTTCATTTGAGGAAGTTTGTGTGTTTGATTCCCACTCGGAGAGTATGGATTATTTCATTTCCGTTATTTACTCGAGTAAGCACGGCGTTGAGTTCCGTCCCTTAACACGCAATATCTCGAATGGCGGAATGCGAAGAACGAAGCGTGTTAATACTAGGTTAAGACGGTACCTGCGGTTCCCTCTGCCTAACCTGCTATAAGCGGGATAAAGCGTGAAGCTTGTAAAAAAAGGTAGCCTTCCTTTCAAATTAACCCGCTATGGCTGGGATTTTTTATTCCAATCATTAAAATATTATACGCTACTAAATAAAAAGCTTCCATAGTATTTTCGTATCGTTTCTCATTCCGTAGAATTATATCGAGCTTTTTTATTCAGGTGTACGTAATAACTATAGACATGTGATCCATACTTTTTATTTCCATCTTTTTGTACTTATTAAGATGTAAGAATATATCAATTGCATAAAAATAATAATTATTAAACTAATTAATATTTATAACTGTTATATTACAGACATTGTATAAAATATTTTTTTTTTAAAAACAGCTTTAATAAATTACATTAACTTTGAACCTAGAACCTTCAACCTACAACAAACGGCAATTAAAAATTTATTATATTTGTATTATTATTTTAAAACAAAGGCTTGATTTCCACACTGATAAGAATTACAATGAATTTTTTTATCATTATTTTTTATCATAATTAGGTATATTAATAATTCGTATACAACAAGAGTAATTGCACGGTCGCAGCTGATAACCTACGGCGGTACATTTCACGCACTTTAGTTATGCTACTTCGGAAGTCACATATAGTGGCACTATTAAGTTAAATTTTACTAGTGATGTATGTATTTTAGATGTCGATTAATAATTTTAGTTTATCTATATATTGTTTATTTTCGTTATCGATACAGTTAATTATTTTTAAAACATATCGTATCATAATAACATTGTTGGCTTTTTTTCTTTTTTTTTTAGCTTTACGCTCAATCCCTCTCATAGTAGAGTATGCAGAGGGAACTGCAGGAACTTTAGGAACTCTGTTCTCCGCTTTCCGCTTTTTTATGACATATAATACTTAATTATGATTATATTACGTGTTATACATATCATATATCCGATAGAATGTGTTAAATTTTAATTTTTGTCAAGTGCAAATGAAAGTGCTCTAATGTATCCTGTTACTAATGTCGACTTTCACTTAGGAACAAGTACAATGTAAGCACTAATGTTAGTTTATTAACAACAATTAATATTTTTTTAAGACTGTCGTGGCGCGGAGGCGTAGCGCCTGCCTGTAAACACGACGGTTTGTGGGTTCAATCCCCTGTCGTGAAATATGGATTTTTACATCTCCATTTTCATCACTCTCGCCACTAGGCAAAGTGTGGCGTTGAGTTCTGCCACTCACAATGCCTAGAAAAAAGTAGAAAGCGAAGAACGGAGTGTCTTAACATTAGGTTCCCAAGGTGCTTGCGGTTCTCTTTGCCTACCCTGCTATATACGGGATAGCAATGTGACGCTATAAAAATATACATTTACCTACCTACATACCTACTCAAATTTACTTTCAAATGTATTTATATATAATATTATAGTTATTATTAAGATGAAAGGCGGAAAGTGGGGACGGAAAAAGCAGGAACTAAGCAACGGAGTGTCTTAACACTAGGTTCATATGATTCCTGCAGTTCTCTCTGCCTACCCTGCAATATGCGGAATAGAGAGTGAAGCTATATAAAAAAAATTAAGATGGCATTACAATGTCAGTAGTTGATTTATTAATTTTCATTGACGTGAGAGTGAGTGAGTTTCAAAAAAACGTAGCTTGTGGCTCGTTTATTGGAAATAATAAAAAAATAGCGAAAGAGGACCGTCGTGGCGCAGAGGTGTAAGCGTCTGCCTGTAAAACGCGACGGTTACTGGGTTCGATCCCAGTCGGAGAAGATGGATATTTCCATTTTCTTCGTTCTGGCAAACTAGGCAAAGCGCGGCGTTGAGTTCCGCCACTCAACACGCAATGCCTCAAAAACGGCGGAAAGCGGAGACGGGGAAAGCAGGGACCAAGCAACGGAGTGTCTTAACATTAGGTTCCCACGGTCCCTGCAGTTCCCTCTGCCTACTCTGTCTTGTGCGGGATAAAGCGTGAAGCTAAAAAAAAAAAAAAAATAGCTATATTTTTTTAAAAAAATATACTTTTTTGCCCGGAAATTATCACGTTTTAAAGTTAATGATGTTTTTAATATTTATACATGGACTTGCAAAAATCGTCATATTTTTAATAAAACTAACACATCGTTTGGTATTTTTTTGACAATATTTTAACAGTATTTCTTTCATCGTTTTATTGTTTCATCGTATACATAAATAAACAAGTTGTGTGTTTATTAAAAAAAAACGATAAAATTGTATGTATCGATAAAATACTTAAAGAACACATATAAAAATTTGAACGCGGGATTTGAATTTGCACCTCTTGTAAATTTTATATTTTCTTTAAAAATCAAATAAAATATGCATCGATACTTATCCTATCCTACGTCACATCACACGCCCGGATGGGTGCTGGAGGGTGGCGGGCCCTTTATTTGTGGTCAATTTAAAGTGAGAGCACGGACGGAAGTGCCGCCCCACCCGGATATACAGATGCGTACAGATTGACTAAATATGACATAATTATATATATTTAGTCTTGTTGTTGATACAACTTAGTTCTGGTTTTGTTTAATTGAAATTATATTTTTTTTATTTTTTTAATTATGTTGTATGTATATGAGACAGTTTTAAAAAAATATGTTGAAAATCGGTTCTAGGAACTATAACAGGCAAATGAGCAAAAAGAAATTTAAATTAATCTATATGTAGGTATGTATATTTTTCCCATCAATAAATTGCAAGTATAAAACAAAGTATTATCTTTGGCCATTCTTGTTAATGGAAATTAATTTGCCTCCCAAGTGAATCGAACCTACCTAAGCTACGTATAACCTTGGTACTAACCTCTAAGTACTTGTAAGTACAGTAGCAAATTAATAATTACGTAAATAGTGAGTAGTGGCACGCGTCGGTCTGTGACCTCGGCGTTCTAAGAAACGTCACTAGATCCGGATGTTCGTCATTTTGCACAATATATGGTTTTATCTGCGACATTCTGAAAGTAATTTATAGGAAATAATACATTAGAAAAAATATTAATGAAAAAAATGCATAAAAGAAAAAGAATCAGGTTAATAGAAAAATTATTAATTTCTACAAGTAATAAAACTGGTAACGCACGTCATTTTGAGCTTTACTAAGCGTAAAGCTCCAATCCATCCCAATTATCGCAGGGTATAATTGGGATGGATTGGAGCTTTACGCTTATATACCCCCATTATACGCTTTACGCTATAGAAAACACTCCGTTCTCCGCATTTTTCTTGAATTTGCAGTGAGTGGTGTGTGTCAGAACTCAACAATAATAAATCTCCGCAATATTTTAAAGAGGGCAAATTAAGATAATTTATTCACTCAAGTGGATAAGATACTAGAATACAAGCAACTATTTTGGTGACAGAGTATACCTTTAAATCACTGTACTACATATTAATAAATTGCTTACAAGACTAAACTCAAAAACTATTGTAAAATCAAATTTTTAAGTAAAAGGTAAAAGGTTTTTATAACAAATTTGCGCATATTTACAATAAGCACAATTTAAGACCACGTAACAACTTATTTCCATAGAAGCTAACTAAGGTATAGTTATCTGCCTGACTCCAACTTTTGGCTAAAATAATATTCCTTCTAATATGGTGGCAATAAAACATGGACAGCTTACCTCTAAGTAAGTCCTATCTAAGCTACTTAAATATTAATCTTTATTTATGCATTTCTTACTTAGTCCATACTCCATAGCGTTATTGTGAAACAAACTGGAGACTGGATATTTCCTAGAACGGCGAGGTCACGGGCGTACGTTTGTTCTAGTTACTATAAGAAATTATGGTTATGACCATTTGAATGTTAGACAGATAGATATCTAAGTATTTTTGAACTAGCTCTAGGCGGCAACAAGTTTACATGGGTTTTGTACTGCAATACCTTAAATCATTTCTTTGGAAAGCTCCTTGCTATATCATATCAAGTCCAGTGGTAAATTAAATTAATTATTTGACGTTCAACAAAAGAAGCTTGTACTTCTTATTTTGAATAAAATTGTTTTGACTTTGACTTTGAGCAGTATATTGCTAGACTTGACTATAACTTTATTTTTTTTTATTTAACTTCACGTTTTATCTCGCTTATAGCAGGGTAGGCACAGGGAATCGTGGGAACCTTGGGAACCTAGTGTTAAGACACACTATTATATAGGTTATTTATTAAAAAAATCTCATTGAGTTTCTGGCGACTGTTGTTATTATGTATGAGTCATTTATTTTAGTGATTTTTATATGGTATAATAAATATTTTATAATATTATAATTAAATAATTTTCGTTCAATAAATTTTACTTTTATCATCTCGCAAGGATTTTCTTGCGAAAATAAGCGCGGCGCTAAGTTACGCCACTATGCATGCAATGGACAATTTCTCCTTTGCTAACTTTGCTATAGGTAAAAGTGATCTAAGCATCAGGGAATCAAAAATATTTTTAATAAATTTACAAATATATATTATTTTTGAATTATAACAAAAAAAATATATTTTTGCCTCATTTATTACTTACTTAGTAAACTTCTTCTTACTTAGTAAACTTTTTAGTAGAGGTAAAAAAATTAGAGCAACATTGTTAAAGAATCCGGATATAATAGTCTACTATCAATCAATACGGTATTTAATGCGTCAGACGCCATTGTCCTACAAATGACCTCGTTTATAATAACCTTTTATATAGCACGAAGATTTTGAAATATCCTGCAAATAGAAGGCCAGTAGTACGTAGTGACTTAAGACTCAGTGCTCTCACTTAGTGTTAAGTCACTCCGCCCAAAACATTCTACCTAAATTGATTTTAAAGTTCTCATTGATTTCTAAGTATCTTTTGTTAACGAATGGTACAGTTTATTCGTTGGAATATTGTGACAATAATGACCTACAATTTATTATTCATATATAATAAGTGAAGCCGTCTTGTCGCAGCAGCACTGGTTGTGCTACGATGATTGTGGATACGATTCCCTATAGAGGAAAATGAATTATTTCATAACCTCGCCCTGGTAGCAACTTAAAACACTGAGACAAAGTCTGAATGCTAGGCTCTCTCTGGCTGCTCTGCTATATGCATTAATTGCTTACAGTCATTTTTATTAAGAAATTGTTGGGCTTTAAGTAAAATGATAGCTTAATTAGATTTACTATGTATATTTTGCCATCCGAATACAATTCTGAAAATCCAACGTTTTAAACAATCTACAGTAGTCCGTGATAACAGGACTTTAACAATAATTGCTGGAAGCTCTAGCAACGCTTTTAAATAGTTTCGTTTAATATACATACGTAAAAGTAAGCGTTGAGTTCCGCCATTCAACACGCAATGCCTCGTACATTGAGGAAAGCAGAGAACGGAGTGTCTTAACACTAGGTTCACTTAGTTCCTGCAGTACCCTCTCCGTACCCAGTAATATGAGTGTAAAGCTAAAAAAGAGAGTAAAGCAATTAGAACATTATATTGATTTTGCTATAGTTTTTACATTTTTAAATAAATATAATAATAAAATATTTAAATTGGTATCTCGACCGATCGGTTAGGTTAGCTCAAAAAAATAGGTAGCAAAAATCAAAGATTCGGTGGACTCGCCGATTATAATGGGTTCCAATACCATTTTGGGCTTTACGTTCAACTTTCTTCACCTTTTAAAGTTGAGAATAAAGTAATTTAACACTGCTTTATTTGTATTTCACAAAAGACGGCATGCATGAAGATAACCTATAGTTCTCATTATATCGATTTAACTTACTGTATATACCACCATTATTATAAACACATGGTGTTCTAAAAAGTACAAGGTACAACCTATTATTAGTTACAACTTTGTCACATTAACGTTCAGCAAACACTATTTTAACCACACTTAAGATATAAGATAAGTTACTGAGATATGGTTCTATGTGATTCATAATTGCTCTAGAGAGAATAAAGTTTTGTATCACGCACTGGTGTAATAGTATACATTAGGCAAAATGTTAGAGCATGCTATAGTTATTGTGAATCATAATAAAAGACTGGTAGCTTTCATATCCATTTTAACCGAGTGGGAGTCGAACCCATAAACTGCTACGTTTACAGACGCTGTACCTCTGCCACAACGGTCCTCATTAATATTTAATGTTAAAATATTAAATTATATATTTGTATTTATATATTTAAAAAAATAAAACAGAAAAGTAGATTATTTGTACATTTATCACTATCGTTACTAATACGAGCACAAATTACTATATAAGGAAAATAATATTGTTAGGTATACATTAACATAATACTACATCGCGTCAAGCATTTGTATAGGAAATGATTCATTCGCTTAAAATTATAATCCTAAAGGCTAAAACAGTTAGGTCCTTGTGAAATTTAAATTATCCTGATTTCTCAGTAACAAGATATCCTTTTTAAAGTGAAAAGCTCTCAAAAATGTTATTTTTTTGCGTTTTTATCTTAATAGGGTAAAAAATTGTATATATACATTTGGGGGTTCTTAAGTCCTAACGATCTTGGGGTCCACTTAGTTAGCAATAAGTCACAAATTTTTAGTCGTTATAGCAATTGGGGGTAAAGGTGAGATCGGGGGTCCGTAAGGACCAGTAGTAGGTTGAGACTATATGACCCATTTTCTAGTCAAATTATTAAGTTTCAACAAGGTTGCCTGAAAATTCTATACTAAAGTCTTCGTTTTAAAACGAACCTTTCCAAAAAGCACATTCATACATTTTACTAGTACAATATAGAATATTTTTTATTTATTTCCGCATTATATTATCGTTCACAATCGGGTTTTTCCAAAGAACGTGTCGCAAATAATGCTTGAATATATCCAATCGGTTCTCAGAATGCATTTCGTAAGGTAAAAATCTCGTCATCAAATGTCAATCTATAAGTTGCATAATAAATAAGGCATATAAGAGATTAGCTTTTTACTTTTTTTTTCACACTCATGTAGGGAAAATACCTACCTATTAATCCTCAATTTTGCTGGGTGGCTGAGTTTAACGCCGAAAAGTTCTAACCAGTCAGAAATACGAAAATATTTTATTATACTTACTATTGCTTGTGTAACAATTAAAACCCTTCGTACTTAAAAAATAAATGTTGAAACCTATCAATTTAAAAAACAATAACGTCTCATAAGGTGAGGACCGCTACGGTGCAGAGGCACAGCGTCTGCCTGTTAATGCGACGGTTTGTGTTGTTGTTAGAGTTCTGCCACTCAACACGCAATACTCCAAAAAGGCGGAAAGTGGGGAAAGGAGCGTCTTCACACTAGGTTCAATAAAGTTCCTGAGGTTCCCTCTATCTACCCTGCTATGTGCGGTATAAAACGTAAAGGTATTAAAAAAAGACAATTAGCTCTTTCTAATACATACCTATTACAAAAATAGTTCTGTATAGCAATTCGATATGCGAGATGCCTAAGTATAAAAAATGTTAATAAGAAGCTTTGATACAGAACTTGATACTCTTACAGTACAATGTTAAATTTAAGCCCAAGTATGGTCACGGTTAGAGGACCGTCGGAATGTACGCACCGACCTCAACGCCACTCAACCGTGGAAAGCCGCACAAAGTTTAGATGACTCGAGAAGCTCTCTCAGCTTATATTACAAGTAGAAAGTGGGTTTGGACAAAAAATCTTAGTTTTAGGTAAATTTGTTCAGAAAAACTGTTAATTCGCCAAAGATTGGTTGGTCGTTTGGCCAAGTTAAATAAAAATAAAATTTTTAATTACCTAGTAACTTTAAGTTAAAAGTAATTAGATATTTGAAAACATTTCATTATAACAGTTAAAAGTAATGAAGAAAAGTAGGTACCGTCTACAATTTTTTATTCGATGAAGCACACCTTCATTAATTGCATATCTGTTTACATATTCGAGTTACGCTCGTGGCAGAGTAGGCAAAGGAAACTGCAGGACCTGGTGTTAAGACACTCCGTTGCTAGTCCTCCAGTTGCTTTCTCCGTCCCTGCTTTCCGCCTTTTTCAGTCAATCGAATCCACAAACCTTTAAATGGTAGACGCTATGCCTCTGCGCCACGACGGTCCTTAATATATACATATATTTTATTTATATTTGTATGTTATGTAATTACTATATAGTTATACCATGTGTGGCAATAATTTAAAAAGTTTATGCGATTAAATAAACAAATTTGTTTCTTTTGCGTAATATTTACCAAATAAATATTTGTTTAAATAACAAGTTACAAATTAACAAGTTTCTATGTAACGCTACAAGCACCTACGCTACACATCGCCCATGGGCCACCTACTTACAAACCTTCACAGTGTTTTGGTAAATATAAACAATCAATTCTAAATTAAGAATTTTATTCGACTTTGCTTATTAATAAAATTATATTTTTTTACACTATTTTTTACTGGCGGTTGTATCTGCATACAAAAATAAAAGATATTCTATATGCCTAAAGTTAATTCAAGACTATTAACCTAATGTAATACAGCCTAGCCCAGCCTTAATAGGCTATAGCCTATCTCCATATAAAAACAGTACAGCCCATTTTTTTATTAATTTAAACAAATAGTATGTGCTATTATCTAATACAAATAAACTAACTTCTCAATAATTATTGACATTATTTATTTATAATAGTGTTTAATTATTGACTGTATGTATAGTGTTGGCATTTTATACGCAAAAGGAAATTGTTATTAAGATTAATCTTGCTTAATTAAAATACCGACGCCCACAGCAGCGCCGACGCAGATCTCGCCGTAACATTACGAGCACACAATTGCCCTTTTCTCAAATCATAGTAATATATACATATATCTTATATCGTAAATCTTCTATTTAAAAACATTTTTTTTATTCTAAGTAATTATTATTACAGATAAGTAATATTTTTGTTCACTTAGCGATCTGACATTTAAAACATTAATCTGTCATTCTAAAATGACATTTACAATCTGTACAGCAAAAGTAATTAAATTACCTTACATAAGCGTAATGGATGTTTAAATTTAGTTCAGAAGTAGAAAAGATGTTCGCAAACGCTAATGAATGTCTTCCGAGAACTGTCCATTTGGTTTGTACCATTTTTTGGTTTTGTTATCTGCGGCGTCTTTGAAAGTTAGGGGTGCTGCTTTATATTATCTCAAGATTATTTCAAAATATCTTCTTTATTATCTGTATATTTTTCACAGCATCTGACTATAAGATGGTTGCCTGTTAAATACCTATTAAAGGAAATTAAGTATTTTACTTCACTTAATAAAAGAATTCCGAACTAGAATTCAGGTTGAAGTAGAAATTCAATGTCTTGACACTTAGCTCTCTCTGCTTACCTTTCTTTTAAAAAATTAACTGAAAGAAAAGTCACGTAGGTAACAAATTTATATTACATATGTATTAATTTTATTAAAATCATCGTCGTATAAATATTTTGAACATTCATTTCACACACAGCCCTGAAAATGTTAAATCTTTGATCTACTTAGTTCGAGCTTCGATGTATCGACCTTTGGCTTAAATGAAAAAAAAGAAACAGTGTCAGATTGCAACCTCTTTGGTTAGCGCCTTGACTTACATGACTTTATCTGCTAACAAAATGGCGTCATTTCGCGCCTTTTTTAAGTGTGTGAGTTGTCCACACGTAAAAGTTTTGTTTAAAAATGTATTCTTATATTATATATTTAAATTTATATATTTTTAATTTTTATAAAAGGGCAATATTTAAGACTAAAATACTATATTTAGTTAAATACAAAATAATATAAGTCATAATACTTATTAGAAGGCATGCTATGCTCGAAAAAAAAAAAAAACAAATACTATGTGAGTCTGTGCTTACTTCCAACAAAGTTATCAAGTGGCTATCAATTTCCGCCTTCTTCCTTCTTCATTGTTGTAAACAAAGAGACACTCAAGTAGTTCCTGGTATAAAAATATTATTTACAATTATATATTTGTAAGTATATCTATGTGTATTGTATATATTCTCAATGACTCGATTGTAGATTCGATTTAAGAGAGTAATCATGTTTAAGGAATTATCATTTCCCGGGTCTACTAGGAACGTTAACTTGACTTCCACCTCTTAGTTCAACTAGTGTCATAATCTTAGGTTATCCTGCCAAGTGATGAAAAAAAAAAAACGTGAGCTAGCTTACTGCATAGATATGGCAACATTTTCAATCCTAAAGAAAGTCTCTAGGTCTGAAGCTCTATAAAATTCTGCAAAAATACCGAATTTATTGCTGAAAGAGCTTACATAGAGATTACTTGTAGTATTGAGTAAACATCCGTCGATAACGCAGTGGAAAGATGAATGAAGTAACCGATTGATGCTAATTTTGTCCTACACATTTAAATAAACCATTTACGCGTCCGGTTTCAATGACATTCGTAATATACGTCCCTGAAATCTGATAGCCTGACCGTTTTACGTATCTCCGACATTTTGCAAGATAGAGTTACTAGGTTATATATTATAATTTTACAAGATGGAGTGAGTACTGAGTAGGTTATCTATTATATAAAGGAACAATCGCAAAACAAACGAAACAATTAGGTCTCTAATTCTTTTTCGCATATAGCAGGGTAGGCAGAGGGAACCGCAGGAACTGTGGAAACCTAGTGTTAAGACACTCCGTATCCTGCATTACGCCTTCTTTCGAGGCATCACATGTTCAGTGGCGGAACTCAACGCAGCGCTTTGCCAGAACGAAAAAATTGGTCCCGAATCGTAACGACAAACCATCGCGTTTACAGGCAGACACTGAGCTTCTGCGAGTTTTGATTCTGGTGTTAAGTCACTCTGCCTATCGTGCTTCATGCGGGAAAATGCGTGAAGTATAAATAAAAAAAACTTATAACAATAAAAATAAAATAAGTAGTAGACTATTTCTCGGTTATCAAGCAAGGATGTGATTACAAGGTCTTTTTGTAGTAATCTGATCTGCTTGACTTCACACGACGCTTGCTACAAGTCCTGATCGAGGAGAATTAAAGGCAAATTATATAAAACAGTTCATAGAAGTTGTGGAGCAGTGTAATAACGTTTCCTTACTGTTTTTGATGGTCTAAGGTTCGATTTCTATTTCCGAGGGTTTTTTTTTTATATTATTTCACCATTTATATTATTTCTTAATATGATAAAAAAATCTTTTCTATTTCTAGTACCGTGGTTAGGAGGAACGTGAATGAATACAAGGTCCCATTGTAATTTATTATCACCTTCATATCGGTTTACAATTAATACTGTCTTACGGCTAAATAAACGTTATTTTTGATAAATTATATTGAAAAATGTATATTTTTTTAATAAATATCATTAAGTGCTTGCGGAACTTAACCTCGATTTCTCGTTAACCAATACTATAATTATAATATTTTTCTCAGCACAACCAAGTACAGTATAGCAACACTACTTTGATTTAATTTTTCTTTTACATTTTTAAACTTAATCCAAAAGTACATAAATAATCGATTTGTTTTTACTTGTTATTTTGCTATAGTCTATTGAGTGAATTATTCCTTACATAGGAGGGTCGGCAGAGGAAACCGTAGGACCTTCAGAACCTAGTATTAAGACACTCCGTTCCCCGCTTTCAACCTTTTTGAGGCATTGCGTGTTGAATAGTGGATCTCACCACTCAAAATGGAAATAAAAAAATCTATCTTTCAGTCATGGAAATCGAACCGACAAACCGTCGCGTTTACAGGCAGACGCTGCGCTTCTGCGCCACGACCGTCGGGTCCTTAAAACAAACGTGTCAATTTATAAGAAAAGCAAAATATAAGTTTTTTGTGATATTTTTATAGGTATTTTAATTCAGAACATATATGGAAATTGACAAAAAATTTAAAACATATTCATTAAAGATGTACAAAGTTGCAGTTAAGTCAAACAGTATTTATTAAGAGCTAGTCACGAATGGACTGGTTTAGGTTTCCAGTTTAAAAATGTATGCACATGCAATTAACACTTCGCTTCGCTCCGCTCAATTACCCAGCCTAGTATAATTTGAAAGATAAATACAGATTTAGATATCTAATCAACTACATACAGATGTTTTGTCATATTGCTGTAGCTGATACTTGTCGGCACCTTTTACGTAAAGTTATTGATTATTTTAACAAAATATTGTAAGAGCAAATGAAAAGTGCTCAATTCTTTAAATTGTATTCAAACTGTTTCATTGAAAAATTGACTCTTTAATTTAAAAATAATTCTAAATAAAAAAATAGTTCCTGAGATAGCGCTGTACAACATAACAAAGGAACTGTTCAGCTATAAGATTTTTTTTCAAGGCATTGTGTGTTAAGTGGCGGAACTTAACGCCGCGCTTTGTCTAGTTGCGAAGAGCAAAGAAAATGAAAAAAATTCATCTTCCCCGAGTCGGAATCGAACCCAGTCGCGTTTATAGGCAAACGCTACGCCATAACAGTCCGTAAAATTGATTTTTCTATGTAAAACTAAGTAATAAGTACGTTTAGCTCCCAAGGACGTTAGATAACTTGACTATGGTGTAATACATATTTTGTAAGAACAAATCGACGTCGTAAATCCAGTTAAAAGTCAATAAATTATATATACAAGTGGCACTCGACGGTGCCGGACCGAATATCATTTCTATTAATATTTATGATTGTAAACTAACGTGACTCAGATAGAATGAGCTCCTGAAATGTAAAATAATAACTTAAAATATTTTTAGACTAAAATATCTTTAAAATGGCGTCTGACCATAAAGTGTGATAATATTTTATGACAAACAGCGACGTTAAGTTCCGAAAGCATATATCTAATATATCGAATTGGGGCGAAAAGAACCGCTGTATAAGCACTACTTACCCTTATAAAGCGTGAATTATTAAAAAAAAGCAATTAATATGAAATTCAATTCAATTAATTGGTTTAAACTTATTTTTTTTATAAATTTAATTTCATCCATTTAAATTCAATTATTATCATGAAACTCAAGAACTAGACCACGTTCTTGAGTTTTAATAGATAATATTAAGACAAGCTGAGATACTCCTACAGCTTCCTGTACACCTGGTGTGGCAGCAGCACGTGCTTCGCTTAGGGGACTTTTTGTGGCTTTTTGCTCAACTCTTTAGTGCGGCTATTTCTGATGATGACATATGTTTAATATTTTAGTTTACACGGTACAATTAAACTAATAAAAGTAAAAATATTGTTGTTTAGGCGGACGGTAATTAGTTATGTTTTTAATTGGGAGAAGTGAACATGATGTAGATATTTATATGTATAGTAAATAATTATTTATTTCCTGTGACCGATTCAATTAAAAGTAGGCTAATTTTTAGTCTGGAACGAAACAGAAAATCTAGAATTAATAACATATATTTTTTTTGCTTCACCTTTTTATCCCGCACATGGCAGGGTAGGCAGAGGGAACTGTAGGAACCACAGGAACCTAGTGTAACACTCTGTTGCTTAGTCACTGCTTTCTTCGTCCTGGCTTTCCACCCTTTTCAAAGCATTTTGTGTTAAGTGGCATAATTCAACGCCGCGCTTTGCCTAGTTGTCAGAGCGAAGAAAATGGAAATATAAAAATCCATCTTCCCCGACTGGGAATTGAACCCAGAAACCATCGCGTTGCGCCTAAATAATAATTTAAATAAATCCCAAACCTCAATTGTCATTTAAAAAACTTCAAATCTATATAAAATTTTATAATTAACTCTCGTAATTCTAGGGTTTAGTACCTAGATAAATTTAATATCAGTTAATTCTAATTAATGTTTATAAGTGACACTATTAAATAAGTATTAAAGCAAACAAATGTCTTATATAAGAAATCATAACTTTTTTAATGCATTTGAACGAGTTATAAGCATCTGTCAACTAAGACACTACAGCCCGCGCCAGGTGAGGCAGAATGTTTTTTTCCCTTTGCCATATTTGCGTTCCGTCCATTTAAATGGCGGCATTCATTTAAAAAGCCAAGTACTCATTGTTAGATTTGATTGAATAAGAAATTTAATAAAGACCTCACAAAGAATGCAAAGAAATAATTTTATTTGTTATTCGTATTTGTTTTATTTTTTTTTAATCATGTTATGTTTAATATACTATATCGACGTAATATTATTATATTTATTTTATAGTCTGTATATGAAATGTCAGGTATGCATATGTCAGGTTAGGATAGTTATAGGATGAATATGTCAAATTTTAGGCAATAATTTTGACATTTAATAACTGACACACTATTATTATGTCCGGAATTGAGATAGGTTTAGATTCTATGCACGAATAATGAACTTTTTATTTTTTTATCTACTTATATGCAAATTTTGCCTAGGCTAATTGTTTTATAGCTTCACGCTTTGTCCCGCTTACAGCAGTAGACAAAGAGAACTGCAGGAATTTTTAGAACCTAGTGTTAAGACATTCCATCCATGCTTAGGTTATATATACTCTACGCATGTTGTATTCCCTAAAAAAGGATAACTATCAGTAGAATTCATATAAACCTGACATTATAATATCTGGGGAAGAATTTAACTGGCATTGGCTAAAATTACAAAGGAGAACTGAACTGAATCTTGGAAATATGGAGAGAAAATCCAGAGTATTATAGATATTTTAAAATTAATTATTCTTATGCCTACATTATTATTTTTTTTATTTATCTTCGTTACCTTATCTATGATACCTAAAAAGTATAATAATAAAACTAATTATAAATTTAGAGTGTTTTAACAATTATCACAACACTACCAGTTATTTTGTTTCAAAGCTCTATTTTTATCTCATACAAGTGGCCACAACTGGTTCAAACGTAGAAAGCTTCGGGTGAGCTTTTTGGAAACCACTCGTTAACTTTTTTTATTGTACACACACATAAAATTCTTTGTTGACTTGAAATGAGAAATAGATAGCAATTCCAGGAATAATTCTGAAAGAAAGGATAGAACTTAGAATGTATACACAGTGGTCGATTCTAATTGGTTTTCCAAGATTTTGCAGAATCCACTCAGTCCATTTTAGTATGAAGAAAGAATATTTTGATTTTAAATTTTGTAATTCCACATCTTCGTATATGTATAAATGCTTACAAGGAGGGCTAGAGCTTTTAAAAATAATAATTTAAAAAAAACTAAAAAATACGCTTTTTTTAAGTATATCAAACTAAAAAGTAAACAATAATTCTAAAAACAACGTTAAAACAGTAATGATCGAAAAATACTAATATTATTGGGAAAAAGCGTGGGGCGCTTTGTGCCATACGAGTATGTTTCGTATATTAAGCAACTGAAACTATATTGTGCATATTTATAGAGATTGAGTATGAAAGGTAAGGAAAAAGGAATGACCAACTCAATAGGAAAATATGACACAGCATGTAAAGTTATTACAAAAAAGTTATTACAATGTCCTGCACAATGGGACCGCTCGGCTAACGAGACTCATACGATACTTGGGTATACTGACAACTCATATAAGCCCATGTTTTTCAGTCCAAGGAGAGTTACTCAGATACAAGTGAAACTAATAAAAGCGTATTAAAAATAAACTATAACCAAAAAATTAAAAAGGTTGCTTAAATAAATTATGCATATTACATTAAACCGTCGTGGCACGATTCCCTCTTGGGGAAGGTGGATTTTTCTATTTTCATTTTTTTCGCTCTGGATGCTAGGCAAACGCGGCGTTGAGTTCCGCCACTCAACACGTAATGCCTCGAAAAAGATGGAAAGCAGGGACGAAGCAACGGAGTGTTTTAACACAAGGCTCCTATTGTTCCTGTGATAAAGTGTGAAGCTATATATTGAAAAATTTCAACAAAAAATATTATTTGTATATATATATATATATATATATATATATATATATATATATATATATATATATATATATATATATATATATATATATATATATATATATATATACAAATTTTTATAAATTGTGGTATTGAATATTAAAAACTTAATTCAAACTATCTACGTTAATAACAGCTTAATTAACATGAGTTTACACTTTCCGCTTATTAAACACAATTAGTATAACCTTATATATAATTATCCAATTTGGCGGTTGGGATGACGGTGTATGCGTTCAATTCCCACACGCGGAAGAATCTTCTTCATTTCTTTTGCTCTGGGAACTAGGCAAGCGCGGCGTTAAGTTACGCCATTCAACACTCAATGCCTCGACAAAAAAAAGTCTTGTTTCCACGTAAAAGATGTTTCTGCGTTCACTCCCACTGTACTATGAGCGGGATAAAGCGTGAAGGTTAAAAAATTATGATTTATTTGATAAAAAAAAATATGAATCCCTTTAATGTAGACATAAAAGAAAATTATAGGAAGCACATCAAGTTTGCGTTTTGTAATGCCGAATGACTATCGTATCGGAATGGATCGGATACACAAATTAACTAAGCTCTTTATATTAATTAACCTGTCACCTCTATGTCAATAGGTATAAGGTTCAAATTTGAGCGAATTCCACACATTTCCTAATTTCCTGGCTTGTCGTCACACCTCATTCGGTCAATTTAGGGCGTCCTGTTGTTATTTTGAATATTTGTATAAATAATTTTTGACGTGACAACGTCTTAAATTAGGTTGCGGCTCGGAGTCACATATGAAAAAGGTAACGTAACGATGTGTCAACTGTCACCGAACTATGATCGGCCCGCCGCGCGTATCACTTGACACATGTACAATGTTTTAGTAAACAAAATATATTTTCTATAGTTAAAATTTGTGCAATTTATATTATAATTATTATTCATATCAATAAATATTCTACCGAGAAAAAGACGTTGTCACGTAAAATTTTCGCCCGTAAAACCCACTTTACAGGCAACCATTTTTTTTAATTAATTTCTCTGTAACGCTGCGGTTATGTCACGCCGCGTTTAGTTACGTGATTTAAAGGTAAAAAAAAAAACTTATACGTAACGTAATTCGTTTATGTTGAAGAGATCCTTCTCTTTCTTCCTAGAAAGAGATATCTTAAAACAAACAAGTCTACAAGAATTATAAGGCATTTCATATCATTTTGTTTTATAATATATTATATACATATAAAGATTGACGTTACTATGCGATGCGATTCCCACTTGGAGTATTGAAATATTTTTATTTTTTCCCCCACTCTACAAATAAATTGAAGGAATTAAAAAAATACTAACATAAAGTACAGAACATGTGCTTGGAAATGATATGGAGAATTGCAATAATAAAAAAAAGGAAAACCATGCAAAAATTAGGTATCGTATAGAAAATAGTTTCAAAACGACTCAAAACTTCAATCGCTTCAAGGTAAAATATGAGTATCTAAACTGATTAAAGGTTATATTGGGTCAGTTAACAGAGCACAGTTAATCGATTACCCCAGTAATCACGATAATCTAATTACCTATTCGAGTTACGAAATCGATTTCTCGTAGGATTTATAACAAGGGGGCAAGGTTCATTTTTGAGTAAAAAAAATAAAATTGCTTACTGTTAAAATAATTGAATGTACGTAATAATCACGTCGTAGTACTATTTTTTTTGACAAATGAAACAAGGTACAGTCCGGCTAAAGGTGGACTATATCAGCATATTTAACGTGTAATATAGCCTATAGTCCATTTTGAAAAATGGACTATGCAATACGAAAAAATCTTCAAACCAATAGTTCTATAGAAATAATCTTAACGTTTAAAATGGTACTAACTTTAATTAAATTCTTCTTTTGTTCTTTCATTTATTGACAAGAAATCCGTTATTAAAGATATGCCTATCAGTAAAATATTTTATTATTATATATATATATACACATATTAATATATATTAAATATATCCTTTGTGTGCAGATATTGTAGATACTAGTGATATAACGAATATTCGCATTCGCATTCGCGAATGTTAAAACATTACATTCGTTACATCACACATCGTCACATCCCCCAAACTACAATAAAAGTAGAGGGCGGGGGGTGTATGATTTCTCTATCTCTACATTTTAAGGGGCCTTGTATGAAATTTTCGATCAAATCAATTCTTTTTCATATTTTAATAACTAAAAACAAAAAATTCAAATCGAAATCTTAACATAAAACATCTCGTCAAGTTACAGCACTCAATAAAAAATTTTAAGTAGAAAACGGAGTGTCCTAACACTAAGTTATTTTTAGACTACATACAATTAAAGTTTGCCACTAAATATATACTAACGCCATCTCTGATAAATACACTGTACTAATAAGGTCTTACTGTACGTAACGCGTGGTCACGGCCGGTCACGGTGACTGGGTCGCTGTTATAATGTAATATATATGCTAATGTATATTCTAATAAAATATATAAGGTTATGTTAATCAAATGTTTAATTATAAACTATATGAATCAGTCAGTCAGGCTTTAACGCGACGGATGCAGGTTCGATTCTCAATTTGAAATTGAATATTTTAATTTAAAAAAAAAATTAAAGAATGCCCTATTAAAAAAACAATATATGAAAAAGAAAAAAATGTATCTGAGGCAATAAACAGGAAACGGAGTGTCTGAACACTACGTTTCTTCTGCTGTAAGCAGAATGCATCATGAAGCCTAAAAAAATCGATATTCTTATTTTAAGTATTAATAGTTATGCGTGTTGACAAGAATTAGGTGACAAATCGATTCGACGAACTCTATTGTAATTAGAACAGAAGCAAATCTTTATTAGGATGAAAGGTTATCTTTGAATTTAGGCTAGTCAGTTTAGTAGAATTTAGTCATTAAAATGTTTTTAATCAAGTCGAATTTGTAACAAGTAGTCCATATATAGTTTAACCATAGGCGCTTTGGACACTCAAACAATGGTGTGGCTTCGATTCTTACTTGAGGGAAAGCTTCCTCCTTTGATGAAACACAAAAAGGCGTTATTCGCTTCAAAACACACTAAAAAAATGGCAGAGAGAGTACTGATTCAACACTTCTCTGTATAAATATATCACATAATATTTAAATTTTTTAAAACATTTTTATATTAAAGAAAAAAACAACTCGTATTATTCATAAGAAAGCTCATCTTAGCAAAAATGAGATGCAAGCTCCCCATCTCTGAGAGTGGCATTCCACTGTGTTCCGGTAAAACTTTTTCACTTCCTACCGACTGCGAGTCGATGTCCGCTGTATAAGATGACCACTTTTACCGACGATTTCTTGTATCGAAGAATTATAATATAATTTCTTGTTAACTTTATTATATTGTAAGTAAAGATTTACTTATTTATATATATATATATATATATATATATATATATATATATATATATATATATATATATATATATATATATATATATATATATATATATATATATATATATATATATATATATATATATATATATATATATATATATATATATATATATATATATATATATATATATATATATATATATATATATATATATATATATATATATATATCTTATATTTTAGTAAAAGTAGAAAACAACGATATATAAATAAAATAATTTATGATAAATATTTTATAAAGGTTCTTCTTTTTTAAATATATTGTTTGAAATATATTGTATTGAAATATATATATATTTTTTTTTTCAAAAAAATTACGAAATTCACTAATTTTATACAACAAAACACCAAAACGCTCAGGATTCCCGTGTGAAAACCCCATATACAAAGCAATACAGATCGATACACCATAGATCCATGGGTTTCCTGTAACGAGGAGCAGGTGTACCCCATAGCTTCCGTGACAGTAGGGCGTAGTTCCGCGGTAAGCTTCAGTTGTACACCCGCTGTCAAACTAAACGCGCGTAATGTCTGCGCTCGCGCCGGTCCCCGCTCCTCGAAGAAAAATACCCTTTCACGCACACCTAATTCATGTGAGTGCTAAAATAATATGTTAATTTATATATATGTATATAATTTAGTGTTTATTATTTTAAATTTAATCTAAGCTTTTTGTGCGATTCAAAACGCGTGGGAACCTGATTTTCTGCAATCCTTGCATTCTTATACGTCGAGTAATCGAGTAATGATTTTGTAAAGCGTTTGAATTATTGTTAATTTCGATTCTTGTATGAAATTTTCCTCTTTTATTATGTTATTATTATAAAATAATTTGAGGCTTAATTTGTGATCCTTTTTAAATATTTCTTACTTGAAATCGATGCTTTGAAAAATATATACAAGCTTGTGTACATAAGTTGACGTATCCTCAGGATTTGCGGTGACGTCCGACTAAAGAGGAAACCGCAATGGCAAGTTCTTTTGAGAGCTTTTGGCTTTCACATACAAACATAAAGTACAGATATTTTTATACAATAATAGGTAAAATTTAAATTCTCATTCAAATTGTCCTGCATTCTTAGTCCTAATCGAACTCCCACCTCTTGGAAACGTCTAAGAGGCGTGGGTTTAATTCCTGTTTCTTTCAAGTCACATTTCTAAGTATTATTCGTTTCTCGATGTGCTTGTATTCGCTTGCTTCACAATTATTGACATAAAAATACATATATATAGTAGATTGTTGAAAATTTTTTTTGATTGCTTCACGATTTATCCTGCATATTGCAGGGTAGGCAGAGGGAACTGCAGGAACTATATGAACCTAGTGTTAAGACACTCCGTTGTTAGTATGTGACCAATGAAATAGCCTTTTCAGCGAAGGCTATACTTACGAATAGTTTTTGAATTTCTCAAAGTAAACAATGTGAATTCACTGTACCAATGACAATGGCGCGAGCGTTCAATGACGTACGTGTATACACAGTGTTATACGAAATGGCTATATACTTAGAATAACTTGTAGGTCAGCTGGCTTTAATTAGTTGTTTTACATTTTTCAATATTTTTATGATTTTTAAAGTGTTGATCCGCACTATGGAAGGAAAATACGCTTAATGAAATTATATAAATATTTGAATGCAGCGGGATTCGAACCCGGTGGAAGGGTTTCAAATTCGTAAAGATATAAAAATATTATTCGTTTATTTAAGTATTATTTCCAACACATCGTCTGTTTTTGTTTTTTATGTTATATTAAGATTTTTATTTAATTATGACATATAAAAGAAACGCCGGCTAGATGAGCTATAGGAGCTAACCATGCTTATCCATCCGGTGTAGCGTAGGGTTGGATTTAAGGGGTTCCTTTGAAATATCAATCATCAAAACTTATATAAATAAATTAATTAATATTAAGAGTTCTGACATATCAATTTTTGGATTTGAGCTGTAACGTTACGTTAAAGTGTTACTGACACATTTTTCTCTATTGGTCTTCCTTTATGCAGGCTACAACTTGAAGACGATAATGATAAAAAAAATTAAAAGTTGCCACTGAACTAATAATATTGGAATGTGGCAAGTTTATTTTAAAGTATTCTTTACTTACCGCATAAAGCGACATACATAGCTTCAGTATCTTCAGTTTATAAATATTATATATATATACAAACTATTATACATATACATATAAACATATATGCATACATACATACATATACACACACATATAAATATATATACATATACTCACATAAATCTCTATTACTCGCTGCTTACATACTTAAAATCGATTACTAATTTCCGTTGCAAGGGTAACGTTAAAGAGCTCTAGTGATATTTACCCACATTCCTCTTACACACAGCTGTTGTTTTATAACTACATTACTGCAGATTTACTCGTACCTTTTTTTTGCTTGCTTACTTGTTATTTTATTCGAAAATGCTTTAAACTAAAACGTTAAATTTTATTATGGCTTTAGAAACATCTTGGAAAATTATTACTATGAGTAATCTTCATAACATAGGTTACTTTAGGTTTGCTTAGTTAGCTTTTGCCCCTGGCTTTGCCTGAGTAGTGGAAGGGAAATAAATGAAAGTTGTGACGCACAAGATATTTTTGCTTTATTGGAGATGACTTCGACCGCTGCATTGGTTTTAATTATGATTCGTATAGACTGGTTTTTGATTATAATAAATAAATAAATAAATAAATCGCTTTATTTCCAGAACAATGTTCCGTTTTTATTAGGCTGGATTTAAATTTTTGATATACATTATAGTCTATTCTGTAATTTTCGTTAATAAATAGACTATAAGATAAGATATTGTGTTTTAGAGGTACAAAGTCGACAGTTTGCGGGTTCGATTTAAATTCTTGTTCGCTCTGTTACCACGACGAACGCAGCGTTTTTATTCTGCCATTCAAAACGCAGTGTGTTGGAGAAATGGAATGCCTCAATAATAAATTCCTCTGCCTGTCTGTTCTCTGCTCGGTCTACCCTGCCGTATGCGTTACATAGAGCCTTTTTTATTTTTAGATTTTTTCTTTGTTATTATATGTATATTTTCTAACCTGCACATAATTTATTTCCAGACAACGATAAAAGTTTACGCAAGATGTCTTCGGCCCGATATCGAATACAAGACACTATCGGTCACCTGGGGCACCAGAGCTAAGGAAGTCGTCGCAACTCTCCTGGGAAAGTTCAGGATGCGCCACCGTGACCCAAGATTATTCTACCTGAGTATGGAAGTGAGGGTCAGGGCCGCTGGTCTTAGGACAACTTTAGTTCTGGATGACGATGCCAGGCCGGCGGCGTTACAGGCATGTCACCCGAAAGGATATTCAAAGTAAGTTCTTAATAAGTACCTAATAAGTGATCGTAGAGAAATGGCACTGTAGCTGACTTTAAAGTCGATAGTTGCAGGTTTCAATGCCAAGGAGGGTAATTAATAATTTCTATCCGTCGCGCTGATAAGGTGTCTAAACACAATCTTGAGCGCCTTGACATTAAGATGAGAAGGGAACAGGGTGTCTAGAATAGGCTCCTTTACTACGTGAAAAAATATGGCTTTCCCGCTACGTATTATGTTCAGTTCAGTTTTGAATTCAACTCTCATTATGTTAATTTCGAAAAAGAGAAAGCGAATTTGCGAATTAATCTCCAACGGAGAACTTTGACACTAAATTCTCTCTACATTCTCTTTTATATGAGAAATACTTCTGATATTACTTTTTTTCCGCCAGCATCGTGACAGACAGTAGTTTTCGGTAGTATATTTTTATCTAACCAAAGAACATGACTATTAATCACTTTACAGGATACGACTTTATTTAGTTTTTCTGAAGTTTAAAATTAATTTTATCTACTGTTTTTCTGTAAGACTTTTTACTTACTCAACAACTTATGTAATATTCGTAAAAGTGATACTCATAGATAATAATTAATTTTAAGTAACATTAAGTCGGTATAAATTTGCAAGTATCATTGAACATCTTTTAATATTATTTTAATAACGTAGTGTATAAGTCATTTACTCGATAGTAATACTTGGAGAAATTTAATGAAATATTTTTTACACTTTAATGACACCGTTGTGGTCTTGCCACATTACTAACGTTATGCGATCATAGTCGATTTAAATTCGAAATATTTAAAAAAAAGAGTAAAATAGTGATTATTTTTATGATTTTTCAAGTGTTAATCCACACTGAAGTTGGAAAAATGCTTAAAGAAAAGTAAATATTGGAACTTAACTCAATTTTCAAAAATTTCTTTAAGTAAGTAAAATAGTGTTCAATGGCGTGCAAATATGAAGAGTTAATAATATTTAATTGGGACAAGAGAAGAATTAAAAAAGTACGCAAATAAATTATTTAAATCGACAGCTCATTGTGTCAGTCACAATACTTTGTGGATAATTGATAATTAATACGTCGCTGCAAAAACACCTTTTCTTAAACGAGGCCATGGCTTAGTTACGTTATACATGTAAAGAACTAATAAAGTAAATATTTCTTTATTATAATAAAGTCAGTGGGAACTATATATATATTTTTTTGCATTTCGGTGTTAAGTTCCGTAATTTTGGAAATAGTAACGAACTAAATGTTGTAAGCTAGATTCACTTTACTTGCTTTGCTTGTCTGCGGTAGATACATAAGGTTAAAAAAGTAAAAGCTTTAAAAATAGAAATAATTAAAAAGAAATGAACTGTTCTACTTCTGTCAGTAAACAAACAATACTAAATGTCGTCAGAAACTCGATACATTTGGTCAATAAAGGGCCAAGTTTTTACAGTTTTTATTGCTAGCTAAGTTTAAACTTACCGGAATAGACGCCGGAAGGGGAGACGGCTATACAAAGCGACGCTGGCCGGTGGTCTAAATTTTAACAAGTTTTTTCGTATGTGTACACACGTAATGATGTGTATATATATATATATATATATATATATATATATATATATATATATATATATATATATATATATATATATATATATATATATATATATATATATATATATATATATATATATATATATATATATATACATATATATATATATATATATATATATATATATATATATATATATATATATATATATATATATATATATATATATATATATATATATATATATATATATATATATATATATATATATATATATATATATATATATATATATATATATATATATATATATATATATATATATATACATAGTAATCTTCAGAATTTTAATCGGTTGAGAAAATTTATGTTAAAGTAGGTGCGTTTGCTTAGTTAGTGCAACCTATACGAGAGCTAACTTTGACACATTGACAAATTAAATTTTATTAGGAATTAGCATTCTAATAGTCTATGGGTATAAGTTAGTCAGGCTATTTTCATTTGATAACTTACATGTCGTAGACTTGTCTGACCAGGTCAAAAATTTGAGACTAGGTAACTGTAACTACTCTAGTACTGGAAGTTAACAAAAGTTGCGGTTGACATTTATATGTCTGAGGTAGTTTACACTGAAAGTGTAAGTGAAAACATACAGTTACTAGCTTTTGTCGATATATGTAACATAAAACCAATTTTTACTTAGGACCAGTAGTTCTAAAGATTAATGGCAAAGAATAAATACTTAATGTTAAAAATTACATTATTTTGTACTAAAATAGTACAAAACTATAAATCATAATTCGAGATTCGAACCAGCAACCATAGACATAATAAAATAATATAATTTTTATTTTAATTGAGAAGCTTCTGTTAACTTACAATGAATTTATAATTAGATTATAAAGTTTTTGTTAAATTGCAATCTCAGTATATTGCAAGGTGAAATGGTCTTTTTACGACGTTCGGCTTCCTGCGTACAGATGTTAGCATTTTTGCATTTAATATGACAACAAGAATATTAAATAATAGTTTTAGTACTTCTGTCACCAGAAAAGTGGTCTAAGTAAATAACTACATTGCTTTATTCAAATAGACTTATCCAAGTTATTTTGAATTGTCGAATAAACATAATGAAGCCACCGATTCAGCTCCGTGCTGCCAAGAATTCGAAAGAAATTGAACAGTTTAAGTATCAAAACTAATTAAGAATTATCAATAGTTTAGGCACAGGATCGTTTTTCCCATTTCACGATATTTATACGTGCTGTGTAACGCGTGAGGTAGACATGATTAAATACAAATAACGTAAAGATCTTGCACCACAAAATACTGTTCACTGCCTTTCAAAAAAAAACCGAAAGAGAGACAGATAAATCTCTTTTCCTTTGACAGGGTAGTGTACATTGCGTCATGTCACAAATGGCGTTGTATTTTAAAGCAATAATTTAATCACTTACTAAGTTTGGAATAATATTTTTTCATATATGTACATATAGTTATGTGTTATCACAATTGATTATTGAAATATATATGTAACATCTCGTGCAGTGGTCGCTAGCGACATCGTGTAATATATTACCAGTTTACGAGTCTCACAACAACACACAAAAAATAATAAATTTCAATATAAATCAAGTGGATCGTTAAAATCACTCCAATTTATTGAATCAAAATATTTAGTTCTACATCACTTTAAATGCTTGCCAGTGGTTTGGTTCATTTTTATATATTGTTTTATGTTTTTTAAAGGTACTGTAGCTATATATATATATATATATATATATATATATATATATATATATATATATATATATATATATATATATATATATATATATATATATATATATATATATATATATATATATATATATATATATATATATATATATATATATATATATATATATATATATATATATATATATATATATATATATATATATATATATATATATATATATATATATATATATATATATATATATATATATATATATATATATATATATATATATATATAATATATATATATATATATAGATATATATATATATATATATATATATATATATATATATATATATATATATATATATATATATATATATATATATATATATATATATATATATATATATATATATATATATATATATATATATATATATATATATATATATATATATATATATATATATATATATATATATATATATATATATATATATATATATATATATATATATATTATATATATATATATATATATATATATATATATATATATATATATATATATATATATATATATATATATATATATATATATATATATATATATATATATATATATATATATATATATATATATATATATATATATATATATATATATATATATATATATATATATATATATATATATATATATATACTAGCTGACCCGGCAGACTTCGTACTGCCTCATCGACAAATAAAAGACCAAATCTTTTCTATAAAATGATTTTAAAATAAACAAATCGAATCCGTATTTAATAACTAAGAATTTATTGAATAAAGCAGGAAGTTTTACTATTATTTTCGATATATATATATATATATATATATATATATATATATATATATATATATATATATATATATATATATATATATATATATATATATATATATATATATATATATATATATATATATATATATACATATATATATATATATATATATATATATATATATATATATATATATATATATATATATATATATATATATATATATATATATATATATATATATATATATATATATATATATATATATATATATATATATATATATATATATATATTTATTTATTTATTTAAGCTTAAACACTTCCTTACATTTTTTCTTTAACAAATTTTAACATTTTTTCGGAAGTTTTAGTGTATTAGTAGATTCTCATTATAGTATGTGTTAGTAATTTAATATTAGTTTTAAAACAATAAAAATAAAAGTTTATTCATTGTAAGGACCGCCTATAGCGGTGTAAGCCTCCTCCAATATTTTCCACTGTTCTCTGTCTCTTGCAGTTCTAGTCCACATATATCCCGCCACTCTGGCTATGTCATCACTCCATCTTTTTAGCGGTCGACCTCGTCTGCGTTTCTTATAGATAAGAAGCCAATTGGTTATAATTTGTGACCATCTATTATCTTTAGCTCGTTGTATATGTCCTGCCCATTTCCATTTTTGTTTTAATATATGTTCAATGACATCTCGTGCTTTCGTCTTTCCTCTTATTATTTTGTTATTTATTTTTTCTTTTAGTTTAATGTTCATGAAGCTTCTTTCTATACCTCTTTGACAACATCTGATTTTTTTCATATTTTTTTGAGTCAATGACCAGGTTTGGCAAGCATAGGTCAAGCATGGAATCAAGCACATGTTCATTGCTTTAGTTTTTAGTTTTACTGGTAAAGAGCTCTTAAATATTTCCTTCATCGACCAGTATTTATTCCACGTTGATTTTATTCTGAGATCTATCTCCTTGTCCATGCATGATCTAAATGATATAAGATGACCTAGATAAATATAATTTTCTACGTACTCCAAGGGTGTTGATTGAATAATAGGTATCTTAGATGAATTTGTCATGATCTTTGTCTTCTCTTGATTTATCTGTAGTCCTATTGCTCTGCTTTCATTATTTAAAGATTCTAACATATATGTTAATTTATCAGGTCTTTCTGCTAGTAAAATTATATCATCTGCAAATCTTAAGTGAGATATATATTTTCCGTTAATTTTGATTCCAGTTTCTTCCCAGCTAACCTTCCTGAAGACTGATTCTAATACCGCGATAAACAGTTTAGGTGACATTGGGTCACCTTGTTTAACCCCCTGCTTTATAGGAAAGGGAGCTCCATTTGTCTCTAAACGTATTCTTGCTATGCTGTTTTTATAGATATTTTTAATAAGTTCTATGTAGTCATTATTTACTCCTTGTTCAGCCAAGGCCCGCCATATCGAGTCATGAGATATACTGTCAAAGGCTTTGCTGTAATCAATAAAAGCTACGTATAGAGGTAAGTCGTACTCGTTGTATTTTTCAATTATTATTTTCAAAGTATGAATGTGATCTACTGTTGAGAAATTTTTCCTGAAGCCTGCCTGCTCTATAGGCTGATTTTCATCAATAGTCTTCGTTATTCTACGTAGTAAAGTAGATGCAAACACCTTATAAAAGCATGATGTAAGACTGATAGGTCTGTAGTTTGAAACTACTTTCGGATCTCCTTTTTTATATAAAAGTATTATTTCAGCACACATCCACTGTTTTGGAAGTTCTTTAAGTTTCAAAATTTTATTAAATAGGTTTGTTAAAGGTTTGATCAATATATGTTTCGAAGATTTTATCATGTCATTGGTGAATCCATCAGGGCCCGGGCTTTTTTCAGATTTTAGTTTGTTTATAGATAGTTCTATTTCTTCGTTCAAAAATAATGGGACGGATTCAGTATTATTACATGTATAGTGTTCTGTAGATTTTGGTAGGTTGTAGGGGGAGCTGTATAACTTTTGATAAAATTCTGTAGCGATATTTAAGATGTCTTTTCTATTCGAAACGACGTTACCCGACGTATTCAGAAGATGGGCTAGTAAAGGTTTAACATTTTCTAATCTTTTGAAAGCTTTTTTAACACCTCCAGTCTTTTCTAGATGTTTTTGAAGTATATTTGACCGATATTTTCTTGTATTTTGTATAATTTTTCTTTTTATATTTCTATACAATTTACTTATTTTCAGTTTATCTGTTTTATTTTTGTTTTCCTTTGTCTTGAGTACATATCTTTCGTTTTGCATACATTTGATTTCCTCCGTGATGATTGAATCTTTTTTATCGGATTTTCTTTTGGATTCTTTAGATTTTTTGGAGCACTTCAATAAGATAGTTTCTATTTTATCGTAAAAAGTTTGTACAGGTTGGTCTTCTTTATAAGTTAAAGAAGTCATCTCTTTATTCAGTAGATCGTTATCTATGTGCATTATTGGTTTTTTATTAGCATAATGGGCGCGAGATGCCTTCTTTACACTCATATTTAACGTTATTCTTACCAAACGGTGGTCGCTTGGGTGTACTTTACTATTCAAAACAGAGCAGTTCTCTACTTTCTTTGTAACGTTTGAACAAATGAAATCGATTTCATTTTTTGTTACTCCATTTGGCGATGCCCATGTCCATCTGTTTCTCACTGGCTTTTTAAACATTGTATTTGTAATTTTTAGTTTATGTTGATGACAAAAGCTTATAAACTGTTGACCTCTCCTATTTCGTTTACCGTATCCAAATTTTCCCATTACAATATGTTCTTTTGATTCAGGTTGTCCGATTTTTGCATTCATATCTGCCATAAAAATTATATTTTTATAGCATTTAACCATTATTTCATTTAATTCTTTATAAAAGTCGTCAATTTCGACTTCTTTCGATTTTTCTGTGGGGCGTATGCTTGTATTAAAGAGAACATTTCATCATAGATTTCAACTTGTAATAATGCCACTCTCTCTGATTTTACAATAAAGTCATGCACTAATATATTATTTTGTTTCTTTACGATAAATCCAACCCCCTTTTCGCCCTGTATTTTTCCATAGTGGTAAAGTAAGTAATTTCCTCTGTCTTCTATTTTATAATCCTTCCTTCGTATTTCTGACAGACCTATAATGTCCCACTTTATGTTTGATATAAATTGTTCTAGTTCCATAATCCTTGTTTCGTTTGCAAGTGAGCGTACATTAAATGTGGCAACGTAGATTTTTTTATAGTTTGGAGGGTGACAGTCTACATTCCCCTCGGTGACCAGCCGCTTTGGGGAAGATGATATATTGATTTGAAATAAATTATTATCTTTTCTTTTACGAGGGGCATAATAAACTTCAGTGGAATTATGGGGGGGCGGCTGTTGTTGCTATTTTTCTAGATCATCTGTTTTACATTCCGCTTTATCTTTAAATAAATACTGAGTCATTGGGTTCTGAAAGGGATGTCCTCTACCCTCTTTCCCTTGTTTTTCTTAAAAGGTTGGAACTCTTTATATGAAGAGTTCTTCTCTTGTCTTTTTTCATGTGGTGGAGTGATCTCTAATTCTCTCTTTTTATTTACCTTTTCCTCCCTTAATTTACTATTTATAGGATTTTTTTCCTTGATTACTACCCGACCTTGACGTATGAATGCTATTTTTCCTTCAGTTCTACTTTTGTTCACTTGTTCTTGTAGTAATTTTCTTTGCTCTAGAATTTGGTGAGGGTAGTCTTCCTTAATATAAATTTCTTTTCCTTTCAGATGTTGTTTATTTTTCAAAACAGATAACTTCTTCCCGAATGTTGTAAAAGTAACAACTACTGGCCTTATCTTATTTTCAGCTAATTTCCCCATCCGTCTTACCATTTCCAATTCGTTCATATTACATTCAGTTTTCATATTTTCCTTTATAATATGTTGAATTTTCTTTTCTAAGTCTTCATAGCTTTTTTCACCTTCTTCAATGCCAAAAAATATAATATTCCTGCGTCTTATATGTTTTTCCATGTCTAGGATTCTTTTTTCCAATACAGCATAGTTTTCTTTAAGTTATTTATTTCTCCGGATATATTAGTAAATTTTTCATCAATATTTTCATTTATATTGCTTGTAATTCTGGTTTCTAACATTTTTAATTGTTCTTCCGAATCTTTTCTGATATCTGCTCTAAGTGCATTAAGAAGTTCTTCTAAATTATTCATTTTAGCGCCCTCTTCCTCAAAGTGATAGATTTACAATATTAATAAGCGAACTGCACTGGTCTATACTTAGTGATTTAGTGTTTTTTATAATAGATGGCGCTATTAATAATCGATCTATGTGAAATTATGCGGGCTATAAAGTTCATACGGTCTTCAATAGATGACAGTGTTAGCGATGCCTTTTAGAGGATGATTTTCGAAATTTGAATTTGAATAAAAAGTTAAGGTTAAAATTTGTTGTACACAGTTATTTTGCACTGCTATTTCACTTGTCACTTTGTTTGTATGTTTCTTAGAAAACACTTGGACACTATCCTACTTTTTAATTCGATGAATAATTTGTTTTCATTGAAAATGTCGGTTACTGGTTTTTAAATTTTTCACTTATTTCATTGTTTTTGTCACGAATTCACTGTTCTTTAACGTATTTATATTAACACTGTTGACTAATGTCTATTACAAGGTAATTATCCGATTTAAAACACTTATTTAAATAAAAAACTTGCGGAGCACTTAGAACGTAATGTTACTTGCGCGCGCCCTCTCGCGAATCTATACATATATATATATATATATATATATATATATATATATATATATATATATATATATATATATATATATATATATATATATATATATATATATATATATATATATATATATATATATATATATATATATATATATATATATATATATATATATATATATATATATATATATATATATATATATATATATATATATATATATATATATATATATATATATATATATATATATATATATATACATATATATACATATATATACATATATATATATATATATATATATATATATATATATATATATATATATATATATATATATATATACACGCTTGGACAAAATAATTATATATGTAAAAGTATATACATATAGTTATTTTGTATGTTTCGTTATATTATGATTTAAAACTGAGAATATAAATTTTGTGTATGTTTATATCTTGTTCTATGATATCTTCATTATCATTATTCTTCCTGATTGGACATGGTGGAAGAACTGATGAGTTAATCCCATGCCACTCTTTATTTAAAAGCTTTCATCTAAATATATTAAAAAGCTTTTATACGTCTGGTTTAAGTAACTTTCGAACTAGCAACTTTAACAATATATTTAAAATTTTTATACCAGCATTTTTATTATATAGTATTTTCTTAATCTTTTCAGATTCTCCTTACAAATGCGTCCAGGCGGCTTAATAAAGATATACGACTCAGCACTTATGTCGTCATCCAAATACAAGTGCTTGTTGACCAGCGAACGTACCACTGCAGACGAGCTGCTGGCAATACTACTGCACTGCTACGATTCTACAGAGGGTGTGGAAAGATTTTCGTTGTACGAGGTAAATATGCATAAAAATATTTAGAGTTTATGGATGAGATGGTTCTCAAGTCACCTTACTAAGTAATGTGTGATTTGTATATTTTAAAAATATTGGTACGTTAGTGAATAATGTCTTGGAAAAAGTAACTGTTATAGATTTTTTTAGCTTCACTTTCTATCCCGCATATAGCAGTGTATGCAGAGGGAATCGCAGAAACCGTGGGAACCTAGTGTTAAGACACTCCGTTCCCTGCTTTCCGCCTTTTTCACGATATAGATTTTAATATGTTATAGCTAATCAAAAATGTTATAAATTTTACTTTATCACTAAAAATATATGTATATTTTCAGGTGTGTCCATCTCAAGAGTACGAACGCAAGTTACACCCAGACGATCTTCCCTTAATGGTTCAACGCGCTTGGCCTGAGGACAGTGACTGTCACTTCCGAGTGCGAAGGAACCCGCGCGCGCCTCCACTACCCCCACGAGCTCTACCCCAACCACAACCCCTCGAGGATACAGAAACCGAGCCATCCCGAGCATTATCAGCTCTATCCTTAGAAGCGGATGACAAAAAATACAATCCAGTCTATAAATTTCCCAGCATAAATTATAGAGAAACGAAAAACGATTATCTATATATATAATTATTTAGGACTGGTGTTTGTAAATATGTGTAAAGTGTATATACGTGTATGTCGGACAGGACAGGGTGTCGTGAAACCAAAGAGGTTTAAACTAGCGTAGTGCGGTGTAACATAATGTATAGATCTGTCTAATTATGACTGGCAATAATAGGTTTCGATGAGATTTATATGAATTAAATCCTTTTGTTAAATAAAATAATATTGAATCGTAATTAAAAATAAAAATTGTAATGTAATTATTATATGTTTGTTATATTTAATATGACATTTGATTTTTTTTTAATATAAAACTGCTTTTGGTTATATGATGTCGGCCTTTTAAGCGTTTTTGGTGATCACAGCATATTACAAATACTTATTTTATTTTTAAATTAATAAGTTTCAAGTCAAAAAGGTTTTATACAGTTTTGTAAGATTTTGTGATCACCTCGTTTATAAGGCAGTAAATTAAATAAGAAAAATGTAATATAAAAAAAGCTGTGCTTAATTTCGACTCCATTACCCTCACTGTCTTCTCTAGTCTTCATAAAACAAAAGCAATGTAAACAGTGCACAGTATTTACGCAGTATTTGAAGGGAATTATAATTTTGAGAACCACTTGTAAATAGTTACTTAGCTTAGACACCAAAGAGGCATATGGTAGAGTATTTATCTGTTATGTATTGTGATGTTTAATTTATTTTGCGGCCATCGCTCGATATATCGCCTGTAATAAATAAATATGTTTTATCTTATTTTGTTGTATCTTTTTTAGCTTCACGCTTTAACCCGCATATGGCGGATTAGGCATAGGGAACTGCAGGAACCATAAGACGGAACGGAGTGTCTTAACACTAGGTGTTAAGACACTCCGTTGCTTAGTTCCTGCTTTCTTTGTCCCCGCTTTCCGCCTTTTTCGAGGCATTGTGTGCTGAGTGGCGGAGCTCAACGCCGCGCTTTGCCTAATTTCCAGAAGAAAATGGAAATAGAAAAATCCATCTTCCTTGAGTGGGAATCGAATCCTCAAACCGTCGCGTTTACAGGCAGACACTTATGCCTCTGCGCCACGACGGTCCTCTATAGGTCGGTGATATCTTTTATTATATATATTGCTTTTACGTGTCGTGGCGCCTCGTCTGACCGTAAATGCGACCATTATGGGTTCGATTCCCATTCATGAATATGAATTATTTTATATCCTAGCTAGAAGACAGCACGGCGTACTTCGAGAATCACACTCTACATTTAAAGTCTTTGAAGTGAAAAAGATACAAGTTAAGTTCTAAGAACTTTTTACACACTTTTTAGACGGTTCGATTTCCGCTACAGAAATGTTACATCAAACTTAGACCATTATTATTTTCAACTTGCTTAAAAATAATATGGAGTGTTATTATCTTGAAGGCAATCGCACAGCAACCTAATATAAATGATTTGATATAATACAATAATAAGCTGCCAGGTGGACTTATGTCGTGCCATACTAATAAGTTAAAGCAAATCTTAAATTAATTAATTAAAATCAAAGTCAAATAAAAAAAAATAGAACCATCAGATTTAAAATTTTTACTAACTTTAGGCTCCTCTTTAGGAAGGCAGAGCAAGGCAAATTTATGTCAAAGTATTGTTTGCCCACTTTAAGGCTGAATTCGAGACATTGAGTGGTGGAATTCAACATCTCAAAAAGATAAGTTCACTGAGTTATATATGATAATTATAACAGAAATGAAGCAATAAAATCCGTCGGAACATCGTGGCGCAGAGGTGCAGCGTCTGTTTGTAAGCGCAATGGTTTGTGGGTTCAATTCCCACCTGGTGAGAGCAGAGCGGCGTTGAGTTCCGCCACTTAACACCTACCTACTCTACTAAATGCAGGATAAAGCGTCAAACAAGGATATTCGTTATACATTACTTTATTTACAAATGATTGCAACAATGAAATACAGACGATGCATTATAATTACAAGAGTATGTATGTCAAAAATGGGAATCGTATTTTATAATATCTAACGGCACTAAATTATAATTTTTTTTACAATTTTTATAGCGAGCTTTCGTCCAGTGGACATTAATATTCGTTCACAATTCGCCTTTCCAGAAGGTTTTCTCTTACAAATTTAAAGCATTTTTTTTTTCAATTAAAAATATATTTTTTTAATATTAAATTAATTAAAAAAGCTGAGAAAATTCATTGTATTGTTTCTTCTCTTATTCTTATTTATTTTTTATTTTTACGTACAGAGTCATATAATCTGTAACAATTAGAGCTGAGCCGCTATTGTAGTAAATTTTTCCCGCGCTTTTACCCGTCATTTCAATTAACAGACCATCAAAAAACACTAATATAAACTCTGTACATATAAATAAAAACAAATCTATGACACACTTAAAGAGAAAAATATTTCCCATACCAAAGTTTTACCACCATTACTTAATTAAAAAAAGCTCAAACGCTGAAATCCTAAAATGGTGCTTCAAGAAAATATCCACACGGGTAAAGTATGTTGTGATACACTTTGGCATACGGAATTGGGAACAAAAGCTCAGGCATGTAACTCACTCGCGAAAGCGTGCCACTAAGCTCAGAAATTTTAAGAGTCCGACGATATCCGGTACAAGCTCAAAGTGCTTTCCGCACTGTATCCTACCGGAAGTCCACAACTTCATACTTCAACATTTAAATACAAGTGCATACGATGTGCACTACCAATTCGTTTTTTATTTCAACTATTCTCCCGAAATTCTTCTTCATGTCCATTAAAGTGTGCACTGAATTATAATATTATTATTTTGTATTGCATATATGTAGGTAAATATGTAAGTATTTATACATTAAAATGGCGCCAGTTACTTAAATTCATTAATATCGAATGACCTTTAAACGCTTGGGGCCCACAAGATTCGCTGGTAACATCGACTTCTACTATGAGACACAAATATTAGCCGCTTTCAAGCTGTCATTTGTTTGTGTACAGCAGTGCGGGTGCCAAGACCATGGCACACTATTGTCTTAATATTAAACAATCAATTACGAATATTTCTTCTATAATTCTATACTTTCTTTAATATAAGAAAATAATAATTAAATAGCTTGAAAACTGCAGCGGGACATTTTGGAGGTGATCGAGAGACACAGGGCGGGGATACAATGCGGAAAGAGAAAGTCGCGCGTTAGACTGCATTGAGCGCGCGACGAGAAGACCCGTACTCGTCCGAGGCCTCGCGGTCGCGCGGGCGTCGCTCTTCACGTGGGTAAGTCTCGCGCGTGTATTCTCGTGCGTAGTCTCTGGTGTAGTCGTGCCCGTACGCCTCTCGCTCGTACCCGTCGTGAGCGTACTCATGCGCGTAGCCCTCGTAGTCACGCGGGTAGTCGCGCGGGTAGCGCTGGTACTCGCGCGGGTAGTAATCCTCCTCTTCTAGTCTTTCTGGCCGGGCTCGTGCTCTACCTACAATCATATTTAGAGTAGGACAATATATATAGATAGTGTATTGCAAAATTTTGGTACTTATTTTCGTTTTGTACAACTTTGCCAATGTACCATAAGTCAAAGAGAAACCGTCAGCTCTAAACGTTTCTTAAAATCACATACAAAATATGTATATCACATAGTATATTTAACTTAAGCAACGTTTAGAAACGTTTGTTAGTCGTGCACACGGGCGGTTAGTTCACTCGGCTCGCACTTACGACGCCCGCGCCTCTGTATCAGACGGAGGGACCCTGGCGCAAGCGCGCACTCGTCCGGGGCACGGCACCACCGCGGAATCGGGCGTGGGGGGCGGCGCTGCGGATAAGCAAACCTATTGAAGCCTGCTAAGCCGACCTAGGCCTTCGTCTACTGAAATCTTTATTATTGCACGAAATACGCTCAAGAGATTGGTAATTAGAGCTTTCATTCTTTATATATGTAACAATTGACCGTATATCATATTTCTAGCAATAAAAAAGATCCCGCGATCAATTATCCACATAAATACAACAATGAGATAATGCGACGTCGAGATGTTAGTAAAGCGGCACCCTGGTTAGAAGCTCACATTAAGGAGCTCATAAAATTGCAACCTGTTTCTTCGTTGACTGCTTTAATGGGACTTGGATATGGTCTTCGCAGGCTAATGCGCTTGTCCTGAGGCTTGTACTGAAATGAACAGATGTGATTGCGACGTGAGATGATGGGGATAGAATACAGTACAGGGTATGTCTAGGTACTAATAAAGCTCTGAATGTATATTTGTACAAATGACTGGTTATAGAGATAGAGAGCTTAAAAGCTATATAGATAACTTAAAAAGCTTATTTGTTTTAAATTATAAATAGGATAAAGACCTCTTCCTCTAATAACCAAATTATAATATATTGCAATTATTAATTCAATTAATTGAACTATATATGTATATGCCAATATAAATTATTGCAAAACAAAATTAAGCCAAGTTACGAAACATACATTGACTACAACATATACTAGACTTAATAACAATTCTACTTTTATATGGAACTACAATAATTGTGTAATGCGATTAATATGAAGATTTCATAGATTTAGAATTTGAAATGCATTTGGAATGTTAAAATAGCCAGTTAATATAGAATTTAGATATTAAATATGAAATAAATATTTCGTCAATATATTAGAAAGCTAGGTTTAATTTTTCTTCTTAACAAGTGCGACGTAGTTGTTTATGATTATACCATGAGTTTGTCATTTAAATCATATTTTATTAAATATATTTTTATTAAACAAAAAAAAATATATTTTAAAATAAGTAAGCGATGTATCTACTGATAAGCACAAAGAATGACTTTTGTAATAGTATGAAAGATTTATGCTTTACGCGCCTATATCATAAGTAAAACGATATATATATATATATATATATATATATATATATATATATATATATATATATATATATATATATATATATATATATATATATATATATATATATATATATATATATATATATATATATATATATATATATATATATATATATATATATATATATATATATATATATATATATATATATATATATATATATATATATATATATATGAAGATAGACACAAGACATTCTTTTACAAATACTCCCTAAATATATTTCCCATTTTCCTGGAAAAGATTGCTGTTATAGTGATAAGGTCTTATACATTTTATTTAAATGCTGTTTCTGAATGTCGCATTGCATATGCTCTACTATGACATATAAAATAAAACATAATATATACTTGAAGCGTATATCGTGCTACTTTAAATTTGAAGGTTGTTTACCTCTCCCTCTTTCGTAGTTATATGAATCTGACCTCTCACGATGTCCTCCCGAGTGAGCGTGGGGTTCAATAGGAGAAACGACAGGTTAGATTGGACATTAGATGATATGCTTATATGAGAATTGCATTCCAGTCACTTGTTATAACAAAATAAATAGAATTATTATCAGAAGCAAGTAGTTTGGGATGGAAAGTAAGCAAATGAATTTTAAATGAATGTATCGATATTTTGTTTATAGAATAATAATATATTATATATAGAATTAAATTTGAATCGATAATTTAATTTTTATACATGTCTAAAATCCATAACGTCATATTTAAAAAAAATAATATATTTTTTATTTTTTAAATTTATAGTAGAAATTCATTTACGGATTAATTGACGTTTGGGACATCCGGTTAGTTGGATGGCTTTGTACGAGTAACTGTATTTATTAGTCGTGCACACGGATATATATATATATATATATATATATATATATATATATATATATATATATATATATATATATATATATATATATATATATATATATATATATATATATATATATATATATATATATATATATATATATATATATATATATATATATATATATATATATATATATATATATATATATATATATATATATATATATATAACGTTAATAGAGATCCTTGTTAAAACAATGTTATCGAACTTAAGATTAATTAAAATTAAAAAAAAATACTTCTTTTATTATGTCATGATGAACTTGGCTATCTTTTTATACTATATCGGTTATGGATTTTAGATTATTCGATATTACTTTCTAAGCGTTTAAAATATAACAATTTATTTGAAGAGAAGAATACAACTACAGTTATAGATATACAGCACGACATCTATATATACGACATATATACCTGAGACGAACTCAGTCAGCCTTTGACTTCGGCTCGTGTAACCTATTCATAATATAACTCTATAGTAACAATATTGACTTTTTAAACGTGAAAAAGGTCTACACGATAGGCACATATTAAAAAAATATATACATATTACGAAACAATAGTCACATAGGACATTATTAAAAAAGACATATTTTCATTTACTTTAAGAATTGGTAAAAAAAATTAAATTCAATAGGCACTTATCATAAGGTTATATATATATATATATATATATATATATATATATATATATATATATATATATATATATATATATATATATATATATATATATATATATATATATATATATATATATATATATATATATATATATATATATATATATATATATATATATATATATATATATATATATATATATATATATATATATATATATATATATATATATATATATATATATATATATATAACTACTAAACACATTAATATATAATTCACATTATGTACTTGAAGTAGAATCTAAATTTTTAAATAGGCTATAATTTATGCATTTTCAAGTCGTAAACAGAAATTTCAGTGTTCAGTGTTGTGAGTTCGTGTAATACTTACCAGGTTGGGCGTGTTGTTGCTGGGAGTGCGAGTGCGGCAGCGTGGCGTGAGGGCGGGCGTTGGACGCGATTTGAGGCGGGTGTGTTGCCGCCCAATAACCCTAGAAAGAAGTCACTTTACTTAGTATTTTTTTATTTACTACTTCACCATTTTTTTTGTAATGTAATTGACACTACATACACTTGGTCCCTAACCTTTTCTAACTCATACTATATGCTCTTATGATACATATTAATTATAATATTAATACATAATATATAGAATTAATATTAGTCATAAAGAACTCTTAACTTTACATTTTATTATGTTTATTATTACTTAGAACTTAGGCTTTAGCTGATAAGCGATTTCGATCGATTAAAATTATATTTATTTAATAATGTAGGGTCACTTGATGGTGTGATGGGACACAATAATGGCAAGACGCCTTTATTTTAAATTGTTTATATATAAAAATTAAAATAAGAAAAATGATTGAATAATGTTAATCGGAGAGATCAGAGAGATTGTGATATTTTTATATATATTTATTCATCACCCGTTATCCGTCATACATTGACCAAGTTAGTAAAACCATTAGATGTTCTATATAGATCAACGGTCATCAGAATAAATCTTTGAAAGTAAATATCAAACTTACAATAGAATTTTTATTATATTTTTTAAGCTTCACGCTTTATCCTGCACGTGGCGGGGTAGGTAGAGGGAACTGCAGGAACTGTAGGAGCCTAGTTTTAAGACCGTTTGCTTTCCGCCTTTTTCGAGGCACTCAGTGGCGAAAACTAACTTCTGGCTTTCTCTAGTTGCCAAAGCGAAGAAAATGGAAATAGAAAAATCCATATTCCCCGAGTGGAAATCGAACCCAGAAATCATCACGTTTACAAGCAGACACTATGCCTCTGTGCCACGACGGAATGTGTCTAGATTTTCACAAAGATTTTTTTTATGATCTCTTGCTATTTACTCCAGTATAAATTTATAGAAATTTTAATTAAGATAAAAACAAATTAATACTAACCTCTAAGAACTCAGCAATTCTTTCGCAGGCTTCCTCCAATTGATTCTCATCTAGGATCAAATCGAACATTTCCGGGGGACACTGCGCCAACTTCTCAGCAGCCACCATTTGTACTGAGAGGTTCTTGCTTTGACCTTTACCACGAGACTTAATTAGTCTTTGGAGTACCTGAAATTAGTCATTTTCATAACTTGTTATTTCATATTCGTTTACTAAAGATTTCTAAAATTTAATCTTTATTTGACCTAACCTACATATTACAATCATAAATGTAAAAAATAGGGTAAACAATAAAGTAAACGAGTTTTCTTATATATGTGCATACATAGAGAATCAATAATAATATTAGATTATTTTGTAATATTTTTATGATTTTTAAGTGAATCCACCCGATTCACAAGAGCGCGCGGTTTCAAATCCAATCCGTTCAAACTTCTATATGGTTTCTTTAAGTATTTCTTATATAAGAAAATTACCTTTGGACTAGATATCTTCAAATACACGATGGTAGGAGCTAATGAAGTCTTAGCAAGCTGCGACGGATGGTTGATGGTGTCACAGTCCAAGACCACGAGCTGTAACGTCCGCGCCAATTCGAATATCCTCTCGATCTCCGTCTAACAAAAATAATAATTAAATATTTAAATGAAAGCAAACTATTAAATGCACCAAAGGATTCAGGCCATGCATCGGTAAATGGTTAGTCGAGTGATTTAAATTCTGCATGCGTTTATCCAAACAACATTTTACCAACATCGGGAACGATGGAAAGCTTTCGTAAAGTAAAAACACAAAATAAACAACTAAATGAATGCGTCCATATTAATTAGTTCAATCATTATGAAGACACAAATAAGTCCTGAACGAACCGAACCTGTACTTCAACCAAGCAATTAGTTCTTGAATTCGTTCTGTCCATAATCGGTTTCTTAGGAGGGTTATTGAGCAAGGAACGTTTCGCCAGAGATATGTCCGCCGTCACCCGGGTGATGATTATCCTGTAAAGAGGATACGCATGAGTGTAGTACATTGGACTGTGTTATACCTGAACTTCCACAAGGCAAGTGGACCGCGAGTTGGACCGCTCCACAATAGCTCGTTTCGAAGCGTTGTTGAGTAAGGACCGCTTCGCAATAGATATGTCCGCCATCACACGGGTTATTATTATCCTGTAATTGCATATTGCTGTTAGCCCACAGCGGTATCCCGCTGATAGCTAGTTTAGACTACAGCTCTATTATTATTATATATTGCTATTGGTATTTATAATTATCAATCATAAGAAAGTATGTATATTAAGACAGTTTTAATTGTGTTTCTAAGAAAAATATCTAACCTTCCTTCAAATCGTCTTTTCAAGAAATCAAACAATGCCTTTTGCATCATATCTGTGACCTCGTAGCCTTTGAGAGAAGGTCCGACGAGTACTACAGGACGCATGGATGGTACCACGTCGTAAGGAGTACATGCTTCTTGCTTCTTGAAGAAGGGCTTCCGTTTTGTCTCCTTGCTAGCCGGCAGCGCTCCAGCACCACGTCCTCTTCCTGCCGAATCTGAATCTTCACCTGGGAGAAAATAATAAAAGTAAGTACTTCCGGTATTATTACTAGAATTGTATACCTTCAAAGAAAATTTATATTTTTATATTTATGTATTTATTTTTTAATTGATTTTATAACGCAACTAGAACGTTCTTCACAAATTGAATTGAAGTGTTTAATTTTCAATTAATTGATTTCCATACACGTTAGTTTTCATTAATTGAAGTATTTCAGGAGATAAAATAAAAACTAATACTTGAGGGTCTTACGGGTACAACTTTAAGGGCAAAGGGGCGTCAATTGGGAGGCATGCCTTTAAATATTTCATTGGGAACGCCTACAAAACTATTTAATACTAAGAATTTCATACTTTTACCCATTACCTGTATTTTACATGTAACAAAATACATTTTATACACTCGACAACATCAACATCCAATTGAAATACTTACGTACCTGTTTGGTAAAATTTCAATAGATTTTAAATCCAAATTTTAGGATATCTGTTGAAAATTTACCATAATAGAGGAATAAATAAAAACAAATATTAACTTATAATAATAATATAGAAAATACTCTGTTTATAGAATATATATATATATATATATATATATATATATATATATATATATATATATATATATATATATATATATATATATATATATATATATATATATATATATATATATATATATATATATATATATATATATATATATATATATATATATATATATATATATATATATATATATATATATATATATATATATATATATATATATATATATGTATTTATTTATTTATTATATAATTAAGAAACAACGATATAAACAAAGTATTTAAAAAGGACAGAAATATGGAAGATGAGATGGTGGATCGAGCATATACATTAAAATAAATAAAACAATTTTATATATATAAGTTAAAAAATTTAAAAAAGAAAACCAAGGCCAAATTATTAATAATTATTCGGGTGAAAATTGGAAGCATTTCCTGGTCAAATGTTCTATGTAATCTTACCTCGATCGAACGTAGGGACATCTGAAAATACGTCATGAGAAAAGTGAGTGTATATATAGACCGAGGAAATTGACAACTTTCACCGTATCATGTTGGTGTGATGGATGCTTTAGTGTAATACGGTACAATACAATTGTTTTGATTTATATAAAATACTGTAACTTTTACATTGCATTTTATTTGTCTTTATAATACTTACTGTTTTCACCCATTTTCATATTTTATAGAGGAAAATCAACACTGTATTTCTGTATGTTTGCAATTTACATATTTTTATATACAGGGTGTGGCGGTAACGGCGACCTTAAATTCAAGCATAGTATTATCTAGCCTTTATAAACTTGGTAAAACTATAAAACAAGTAAAATTTTCAAAAACAAAGAAATGTTTTTTCGAAACAAAATAAATAAATTATAGTTCCAAAATAAAACTCAAAATATTTTCCTCTATAATAAGTTTTAATAAAGGCCACCGTGTCAGATGCACCCTGTATATAAAAAGTAAATCTCCCAAATCTAAACTTCTTTTTGTTTCTTTTTGGACAGCATTCTTTGTGAAGACATACTGAAGTTTACAAAATTTTATAAGCCTTTTTTTGTCTAGAACATGATTTTTTTTTGTGATTCAACAAATATTTCAAACAAGATTGCAAATTCAGGAAATCGGTTTTTAAATAATAATTATAAATTATATAATATCGGTCCGTGGTACAATACTAAAGAATGTTTTACGAAAGACTCACTGTATCTCTTCCACATAGACCCTGTATAATTATATGTTTTGTAATAAAAATATAGAAATTTGAAAATATATCGAAATACACGTAAATTAACAATTGTATTGTACTATTTTATTATTTGACACAAGATTTTCGTCATTTCCAAGTATAATTCACAAAAATAATAATATTTTAAATATTTTGGTTACATCATTTTGGTGGTCAACCTCTTTTATAAACACCAAAAGCATCTTGTGACAAAATAAAGCAGTGACACGACTTGTACCGACAATTTCTTGTTAAAATCATTATTTTAGTATAATTCATTATTACAATACAATGATTAAGTAACAATAATGAACTATATATATAAAATTGAAAAAAATCTAAATTTGGTAAAAAAAGTTAAGAAATCTTTACATTCCTAGAAACAAGTACTATCGGTATTTGACTAAGCACGCCAATTTTACTGGTTAAATCGATTAAAATCTCATTTGTTAGGTAAATTTATTAATAACTTTTTTAATTTCGTTACACATAGGATTGAATTAAAAACTTAAAATAACGAGGAAAGAAAAAGAATATATACTTATTGGTCACAGATATAAATATGTATATAAAATTAACGTATACAACATATAAGATTAACAGAATTTCAAAAGTATATGACATATTAATCATACATATTCATATCAGAGTGCTTTTCAAGAATCATAAATCAGAAATCAATATTCAATATAAACGGTTACGTATATATATATGTATATATGTATATATATATATATATATATATATAATATATATTATATATATATATATATATATATATATATATATATATATATATATATATATATATATATATATATATATATATATATATATATATATATATATATATATATATATATATATATATATATATATATATATATATATATATATATATATATATATATATATATATATATATAATATATATATATATATATATATATATATATATATATATATATATATATATATATATATATATATATATATATATATATATATATATATATATATATATATATATATATGTAAAGGAATATTTAAAATTCCTTTATGTTTTAAAATCAGTGGGTCGGTAACTGTTCTTATAACTGACTCCAAAGATGGCGCTGTATAAAGAACATCGATAAAGCAGTGATATAGAAGAAAGGTGTGAATTGTCAAAATATTAATTTTATTAATGTTAAAAAAATATTAATTTATTTAATTCAAAACAGATCGACAAATTAACTCTAAATGTCGTTTCTTTGTTTTTACAGGTCTGTAATATGTGTAGAGTTATACTTGTATTTTGTTAAAAAGTAAAATGGTAGAAATAAAAGAATCTTTGTTTTTACAGAGGCAACACATTTTTAATTTGCCGATTCAAACTGAAAAAAATTATAATAACTAATAGTCTTACAAACGACATTTTGGTTAAGAAGATGGAAAAAATTACGATTCACGTTCGCTGTATTAGCAGCTTCTGATGGAAAATCTAATGTGATTGCCATAATCTCAATTGAGACACCAGATGGACGTGTATATGATATTCCAGACGATTTAAAACCTGCTTTTAAACATACTGGTATAACGGCGACGGATGTTTATACAAAAATCAAGAATTCGCTAAAAAAAGACATCAAACACGAAAACTATGGATCCCATTAACCAAAGAATTAAGAAAAATCTACTTAGATGAAGGCGAAAATGTACAGTTTGGTGACCAATATCTCGATGAAATTACACAGGAAACGAAGTTGTCGAATAATAATAATACTAGTATGGAGGCTGGGAATAAAATGTAGGAAAAATAGCAGAGAGATTTTTAGTAGAGAAATTTTCGGGGAAAACATCAAATGTTAACCAATGGATTAATGAATTTGAGAATGAGTGTGTACGTTTCGAGATACTAAAGGATGCTGAAAAATTGAAATTTTAAAACATTTACTCGAAAAACAATGCTTGGATTGGTACACCAGTATGTTAATAAAATGTTCAGTAAATGCAGGATGGGCAATATGGAAAGCTAATTTTTGTGAGACATACGAGAATAAAGGTTGGTCACAAGTTAAATATGCATTTACATTTAAATTCCAAGGAGGTTCATTACTGGAATATGCTACGAAAAGGAAAGACTGTTACTAGAGATAAATAAAGAAATTGACACACAGACAATGATAAATCTTATAGTAAGGGGTTTACCAGATTATATAATGTACAAAATGGATAAGGGGTTAATAACATCCACTGCAAATCTTTATAATGAAATTGGTAAACATGAGCAAACGACAAATAAAATAGTTATTATAAATTCAAGCAAAACACATTTTATAATAAACGAAAGTTGATAAAACTAAACCTTGCCAAATATGCGAAAAATTAAATAAAGGTAGCCGTTACCACGAAGAAGAAAAATGTTGGTTTAAACAGGAAGATAGTAATGAGAATAAGAGACACCATAGTAAGAAAGTAAACAACACTTTGTTAGAGGTTGAATTGAGTGATGATGAGCAAAAAAACGAATAATAACACCGTTAATTAAAGTCAAACTAACATTAGAAGAAAACTTAGGCATATTTGGTATATACGATTCAGGTTCTAATGTTTCTTTGATCAATTCTAAATTATTAAAAATAAAGAATGAAGGTAGTAATGAATATAACAACGCAAATTTAATAACTATTAACGGTGTTAAAAAGACAAAAGGTTTGACAACAATAAAGATTAAGATTATTGATATAGAGAAGAAAGTTGATGTTTATATTGTAGATGGAAAAGACTTTCAATATGATTTCTTAATTGGCCTGGATATAATAAAAGAGTTTAATTTGATTCAGGACGAAAATTTAAATGTCACACAAAAAATAGACGATAAAAAGTCCATTTATATAAATTTTAATGAACATGTAAAAGAAGAAAAATTTACAATGGATCTAAGTCATTTAAATTGTGAGCAAAAATCTGAAATAAATAAACTGATCGATAAATATAAATCGAGCTTTGCAAAGGACAAATATGATATTGGGACAGTAAAAAACTATGAAGCACGCATCGATCTCGTTGTGGACAAGTACTGTAGTAAAAGACCATATAGGTGTTCAATAGAGGACAAGTTAGAAATAGAGGAACAAGTAGGAAAATTGCTTGAAAGAAATCTTATAGAAGAGTCATACAGTCCATTCGCAGCACCAGTAACATTAGCTTTCAAAAAAGAAGACAATAGAAAAACCAGATTGTGTATGATTTTAGAGATTTAAATAAAATAGTGGTACCTCAGTCTCAACCGTTTCCTTTGATTGAAGACTTAGTCACTAAAACCAGAAACTGTAAGTACTTTTCAACATTAGATATTAACTCTGCGTTCTGGTCTATTCCCTTGAGAATCGAAGATAGAAAGAAAACTGCTTTTATTACACAGGAGGGCCACTACCAATGGACATGCTTACCTTTTGGTTTGAAAACTTCTCCGGCTATATTTCAAAGAATATTGAGTAACATACTAAGAAAGTATAAATTAACAGATTTACAGTAAATTTTATTGACGATATCTTGATTTTCTCAAAATCTTATACAGAACATATAAAACATTTATCACAACTTTTAGAAGCGATAGAAAAAGAAGGTTTTAGGCTAAAGTTCACAAAATGTAAATTTGCCACAAATTCAGTAAAATATCTCGGACACATAATACAAGATAATACAGTTAGACCAGTGACAGATAATTTAATTTCAATAAGGAATTTCCAATACCAAAGACTCAGAAACATATTAGACAACTTCTTGGCAAAATAAATTTTACCGTGAATACATACCCAGCAGCTCAATAATTTTAGAACCACTTCATAATTTATTACGGAAAAACCAAAAATTCATTTGGTCAATGGACTGTCAAAAAGCTTTTGAGAAAATAAAGCAACTTCTATGCTCACAACCAATCTTAGAAATTTTTGACCAAGAATTGCCAATAACATATACACAGATGCATCATTAGAAGGTATTGGAGCAGTATTAAAGCAAATTCAGTCGAACGGAAAGGAAAAACCTGTAGCATATTTTTCGAAAAAATTAAATGAGGTCCAGAAGAAAAAGAAAGCCATATATTTGGAATGCTTAGCCATTAAAGAAGCAATAAGATACTGGCAATACTGGCTAATGGGTAAACATTTTACAGTGTATTCGGATCACAAACCACTGGAAAATTTAAATATTAAGTCTAGAACAGATGAAGAGTTGGAGAATTATCTTATTATTTATCACAATATGACTTTAACATTAAATATGCGCCAGGAAAAGAAAATTTAGAGGCAGATTGTTTAAGTAGAAATCCGGTATTAGAAGCAAATACAGATATAAATGAACAGTTAAAAATAATAAATCTAATAACATTGGATGACATATTAAAAGACCAAGAGAAAAATGAGGATATTCCAAAAATATAAGAAAAATTTGATACACAAACATAAAATATATTACAAGAGAATAAAAAAACAAGAAAAAATTATATTATCAGAGGAATTAAGTACAAAATTTATAAAACAGATACATGAAAATATGTGTCATATAGGTATAAAACAAATGCAAAAGAAAATAGGAAAATTTTATACAGCGAAGAATTTAACAAAGAATATTGCTGATTTATGTAAAAAGTGTGCAACATGTATAAAGAATAAGACAAGAGGACATGTAAAATATGGTTTAATGTCGTACTTAGGTCCTGCCTCAAAACCATTTGAAATTGTTTCAATAGACACTATTGGAGGTTTTGGCAGTTCCCGTTCAACAAAAAAATATTTGCACCTGTTAGTGGATCATTTTACTCGATACGCATTTATAGTTACATCTAAAACACAGAATGCACAGGATTTTATAAAACTTATAAATAATATACCAAATTGTAATGAAATTGGCATGGTTCTCACTGACCAATATCCTGGGATTAACTCAAAAGAATTTAAAACTTTTTTAAGTGAAAAATCTATTACACTGATTTTCACTGCAGGAAATTCGCCGCTCTCAAATGGTCTCAACGAAAGATTGAACCAAAACACTTGTAAACAAAATTAGGTGCAAAATAAATGAAAACCAAATAAAATAGCATGGACAACTATTGCCCATAACTGTGTAGATAAATATAATAATACTGAACATACAATCACTGGCTTTACACCAAGGTACCTGTTAGATGGTACAGACATTTCATTCATACCAGACGAACTTAAGATAGAAAAAGAAGCAGATGACTGGATTAAAGACAGGAAAATAGCGCTAGAAAGATCAATTAAATCACATGAATATAATAAAATGATATTTGATAAAAATAGAACACATTATAATTTTAATACAGGTGATATGGTTTATGTTGAAAATGGGCACAAACTTAATAGAAGAAAATTAGATGAACTAAGGATTGGTCCTTTTAAAATCGAAGAAAAGCTATCACAAACAATATATAAAATCAATACAGGTCATAGAAAATCAGAGTCAAATCTATTCCATATTACTAAACTTATTCCTGTTCCTACTCAAGAAGCAAGTGCAGATTCAAGCTAAAATTTCAAAGGAAATTTTCTCGCCTAGGGGGGGAGATGTAAAGGAATATTTAAAATTCCTTTATGTTTTAAAATCAGTGGGTCGGTAACTGTTCTTATAACTGACTCCAAAGATGGCGCTGTATAAAGAACATCGATAAAGCAGTGATATAGAAGAAAGGTGTGAATTGTCAAAATATTAATTTTATTAATGTTAAAAAAATATTAATTTCATTTAATTCAAAACAGATCGACAAATTAACTCTAAATGTCGTTTCTTTGTTTTTACAGGTCTGTAATATGTGTAGAGTTATACTTTGTATTTTTGTTAAAAAGTTAAAATGGTAGAAATAAAAGAATCTTTGTTTTTACAGAGCAACACATTTTTAATTTGCCGATTCAAACTGAAAAAAATTATAATAACTAATAGTCTTACATATATATATATATATATATTTCACGTGCACCAGTAAATATGTCGTGACATGAAGTGACGTGACGTGACATGACGTATCGGCGTGACGTACCGGGCGTGGGGGGAGTGCTACCTCGGCTGGGGAGAGGCTGCGGGCCGGCGGACGGGGGTCGCTGGTACCGGCGGGAGGTCAACCCAGTCCTAACTGCCTCGAGCTTCACGGGCGAAGGGATGAAGCCGATGTCACAGCCTTCCTTCACGAGCCGCCCGATCCACCAGTTGTTGTCGTACTTCTCCTTTAAATTGAGGATACAGATTTTTTTATGGCTTCACGCTTTATCCGGCACATGGCAGGGTAGGTAAAGAGAACCGCAGGATCCATAAGAATCTACTGTTTCCGTCTTTGCTTTCCGCCTTTTTCGAGGTATTACGCTTTGAGTAGCGAAACTCAACGCCGCGTTTTTGCATAGTTGCCAGAGAAAGAAAATCGAAATAGAAAAAATCCATCTTCCCCTCACGGGAATCGAAACCCACACACCTGTCGCGTTTACAGATAGACGCTACGCCACGACGGTCCTCAAGCATAAAGATGATTGTAAATAAAGATGTATTATGAATTTCAATTATTTAAATATTTAGTACAAATGCATATAGTAGGACAGATAAAAAAATTAAATATTCTTCTCCACTTGCCTTGATATGGAGATATTGCCGCACTTCGAAGGAGATGGCACTGCCATGCACCGGTGAATCGTCGTCCAGCGTGCCATCGTACGCGACATTAGTGCGTACTGCGAAGGCCACTGGTTTCGACTGAAAGGACATAAATCTTTATATATCACTTTTTTTTATACGGAAAATGGTGAATTTAGTAACCTACTGGCTCCTTATTTTTACTTTTTAATTTAAATCATATTGTTTTATACATATCATTACGGAATTATTGACAAAGGATTTCTTTTTGGAGACAATTACTTGGTTTTTAGAATACTATCTTTACATCTCGTTATTAATAACTAGAAAAAAATTTTAAAAAAAAATTATACAGACTCGAGCCTTATCCAGCTGTAAGAGAGCCTGCGCTTCCTTCTCGCGGCGCAGAGTCTCCTTGTCTTCGTCCAGCGACAGTTCCGAGGATGGCTGCGAGTAGTTAGAATCCGCCGAGCCCTGGAAACATGAGCGACATAGATTCATTCAAATTTGTTCGTAAATGACGAACTTATAAATAAATATATATATATATATATTTTTGTCTTCACGCTTTATCTCGCACATGGCAGGGTAGGCAGAGGGAACTGCATAACCAACCATAGGAACCTAGTGTTAAGATACTCCGTTGCTTAGTCCCTGTCTCCTCCTCCTCCTTCCCCGCTTTCCGCCTTTTTCTCAACGCCGCGTTTTGACTAGTTTCGAGAGCGACGATAATGGAAATAGAAAAATCCATCTTCCCCGAGTGGGAATCGAATCCACAAACCGTCGTGTTTACAGGTATACGTTATGCCTCTGCGCCACGATGGTATAATTAATAATCGAACTTTCGTTTGGCATAATTTGTTATGACATATAATTTATTAACGATATATTAGGATATATAAAGACTTCTTTTTTAAATTCTACCTTTGTGTCTTGGTTATAATAAATATATTTATATTAATATAAGAAATAGAATATAAATATACATACGATATTGTCTAGTATTTTCAGCCTGGTTTTGGTTTTATATGGGTAGGTATCAATTTTCTTCAATAGTTGTGATATACAAATATTAGAATTATTTATCGATTATTTTTAATATTAAAAATTAAATTATATAAAATAAACGATTATTGTATTACTGAGATTTTAATGAAATTATTTTGTCTTATACTGTAAAAAAATATAGAGCTCACAAATTATAAATTTAATTTAATTCATTTTAATATTTAGAGTGCTGTACATAAATACTGTACAAAGTACATTACATTTCAGTTTCAAAAGAAATAAATATTATTCGTGGTTGAGTTACCTATATGGTTATATATGTCCATACCATCCATGGTGGTGGTGGTGATATATATATACATATATATATATATATATATATATATATATATATATATATATATATATATATATATATATATATATATATATATATATATATATATATATATATATATATATATATATATATATCTATATATATATATATATATATATATATATATATATATATATATATATATATATATATATATATATATATATATATATATCATTTTCCTCTGTGCCTTGAAAAAAAGTTTAAAATGATTTTCACTGTATTCCTGTATTTATTCTATTTCGTGTAGTTTTTGGTATGAGGAACAAGTTTGAGCGACTTTTGGCAGTGGGGCTGCGTTTATATGTAAACACTTTGATTGTGATTTCAACTTCGGATAACAAAACGTGGCGTTAAGTTCCGCAACCATAAAAAGTCTCCAAAATTGAGCGGAAACCGAGGACTCGTGTGTTAGAAAACCTACCGCTATAGCTTACTTCTGTTATGAAAACATATAATATATATAGAAAAGTCATAATACATTAGAAAATCTAGAAGTTTTTTCATAGCTCAGTTATTTATACTTTAGCCAACCCTCGCTTTAGAAGCGAGTAAATAAGAATTAAATTATTTACAGTCTATAGCGCCACGTGGTGGAATCGATTGACGTGGCATTGGTGTATAATTAAGTTGCGAAATGTACATATGACAAGTTTTCCTCTTTTTAAAGAAATTCTAAATAATTGTTAATAAATCATATTAATATTTCGGGTTCAGGAAATGTGTAAAAGTTAAAAATGGGACTACTATAGACAAAAGTAAAGTAAAGTAAATAAAAACTTAATAATTCACTCCTCTTGCCTTTTCCAAGACCCTTCAATACTGCTTTTTGCAAAGTGCTCAAACTACTAGAGTACGTTCTTCTCCATGCTTAAATAATAAATAAAAAATATTAGCATATAAGAATTACGACGCGGCGTGATCAAGAACGCATGGCTCAGAGGTCAGAGCAGTTGAACGGTGAATTGGCGCGTGTTCAAATCCTGCTGCGTTCATTTTTATATATTTTCTATGCAAATTTCTATTATAACAATACTTCTTTTTTGTCATTCACATTCACCTACACAATGTAATTATTATATTAATAATTATTGTATTATTGGCGTACTATGTGCGTGATTTAAGATATGCGCTTTCTGTTAATTAAAAAAACTATTAACGATTAAGAAACCAAATTGACATGCAATTGTAAACATCCTCAAAAGTATAATATGCAGATGCCACGCGAACTATATGTAGACGCACTTTTATTAATCACATAGATATATATGTACAGAAACAACGTTTTCAATATACTCGTAATAAATTATTGTATTAAATTTTATGTAGCAATAATTTAAATTTATGTTATATAATTATAATTTACATAATATAATATAATATATTATATTTTATAATTATAATTCATATATTTAAAATATATACCTAATAACAATTATAGTTATAATCTACATATCCTAGAGAAAATATACAGATTTTGTATCTAACGTTTGATTTCGATATCATTAAAAGGTATTTTCGAAAATAATTCTTAAATAAAAATACATAAGAATTTATAATATGTTTCTTACAAATATAAATATATATAATTATAATTATTAAATGTAATTTCCAGTATAATAAAAGTGGTATAAGTACGGATTTAAATGAAAAAGCAATAAAAGCTTACCAACGGCTTGTAGTTTTTCATTTGTGGCGGACGTCGCTTGGTGACTGCATGCAATGGACAACACATATAAAAAAATAACAAATCAGATAAACATGCATTTCACATATTAATATATATGATATCACAAATATAGAAAAAAAAATGTAAATTATATAAACAAATATATGTCAAGTATGTAAAACGAAATCGTAGGTAAATCATGCTTTAAAACGAAAGTGGTGTAACTCAAAAATTTAATTTTTTAAGGTCATAGAGTCTTGTAACAGACTTTTACTATCACTTTTAAGTTAAACCAGAAATTATAAAAATTTTGGAGTTACGACACTTTATTTTAAATAACGACAACGAAAAGTATTCATGCGAATAATAGAACAAATTAAATTAAATAATATATGCTAACACATTTCAATAAAAGAAAAACAAAAACTATATACTACAAAAAAATACATATAGCCAAGCGAATACTAAGCTTAAAAAAAACACAACCTAAACTTGAAGTCGTTTCCACCGTTTCTACAAACGCATCTTGACCACTCAGTTGTGTGTAACCAGATGCCATTTTTGTTACTTCTAAATTATTTCAAAAACACGTAAAATAGTACTAAATGCACATAAAAAACACTACGTTATACGTTACGTTATACGTTTCAATGAAATACGTATATATACTCGTATTATGTTAAAACACACACAACTCTTTGTTTTTTCATATTATCTTAAAAACCCAATAAGCTCCATAAAACCCAACGAGTCTGTGAAGAATCGAAACAGAAATGGTTCATTTTGTAATGTGTAGAAGGAACTCTGCCAAAAGTTGTGAAAGGATGACGTCATAGTCCTTTATTGAGCTAGGCCCATTTACAGCCGTTATATAAAAATAACGTTTTTGTAGCCAATAAGGCTTTGATTTAGAAAGTGACTAATAACGGAGAATCTGATAAGTACTAAAATGTCTCTGCTAATATTTTTAAAATTTACTTCATTATTTATATATATTATACAGCCGTCGTGGCGCAGTAGCACTGTTAATACGGCAGTTGTGGTTTCGAATAACCACTAAGTTAGAATGCATAATTTCACTACTTTGTTTTATTTACTTTGCTATGTGACAAAGCGCGACACACAATACAATAGTGATTTTAAAATTGTTCAGAAGGTGACAAACGGAGTGTCTTAACACTTCACTTGTGTGTTTTTTCTACCCTGTTATCTGCTGGAAAGTTGAAGCTATTAATTTTTCTTCTTTATTTTCTTGTCACGTAGGCTACAGAATTTATTGCCATTGTTTGGTAAAAGTTACTTTGTAACAATTTATCATACATAGCTCTGATGTTTGTGTTAACTAAGTAATATATAAAGGCGTATTTGTACAGAAAAAAGCTATTTTGCTTGCACAATTCAATTCAATTGTGTGATTCAATTCTGTCTTTTTAGTTCGCAATTTATGCAATGTAATTGTTTTTTAAATTTCAAACATTGAATTGAAATTTAAATATAAAACTTTTATTGCAAAGTGACATGATAATTGTTAGACGTTTTAGGAAAAATTATCAAGATAGATAATTTTTCCTAAAACGTCTAACAAATTATCCACAACATTTAAAATCACATTCCATTAATGTCAATTATAAGCTAACGAACGGCTCTAATTACACCTAAATAAGTATTTGTGCAAGTTAATAATATTTTATTAGAACAGTTGATGGTTGTCATAATATTTTCAGTCGTTGCACGAATCTAGGGGAGGGACTGAAGTATGACGTCATACAACTTTATTGAACCTTCTGCATATTGTACGCCTACGTACAAGTTCGTACTACATAAATACATACACCCTGGCTTTATACCATTGGCGAGGTGTCCACATAACACGATTTCTAATCTCTCCATTTTGTAAATCATAACAAATATTAAACAATTAATTATTTAATATGAAAATTCTCACTTAAAATAAATTTTATTTTGAAAAATATGAATTGTAAGATATTTGTCGATAAAGTTAAACTTTGTAAGATATGCTCAAGTTTAGAGAGAGCTGGTTGAATTTTAGGTGTTATATCAATTTTCGACTTACCCTCATAAAATTTTACACATTGCCTCTGTGGTGAACACTTTGTAGTAAAGTAACACGCACTTTCACGCACTTACACGCTCACGTACACGTTACGTCTCTAATTTGAATGAATAGAGGAGAACAATTTCTTCACTTGGTATTTAGATTTGATATTATTCATTATTAAGTTATATTTTTATGTAATATATGTATATTTCTATAATATATCGTATCTAATAAAACAGTATAAAATCGTGTCTCTACATTAAATATTTTTAAAAACAAAATATGTAGGGTTATTAAGGGATGTAAAAGTGTAAGAATTTGAAATAAAAAATTTATCTGTATGTTTGTTTGTTTGCACACGCTAATATCAGGAACCACTGTACGGATTTTAATGAAACTTTTTTGTTATGTAGCTATAAGTCCTGGCTAACATGTAGGCTATCTTTTTTTTTGGAAATTCGCTCTTTAAGGGGGTAAATGGTACAGGGAGGTAAGTTTCTATGAAATCAGTTACGTAATTATATAATCAAAATCTTACTTTATTGTATTGTAGCGGATTATGAAGTACACCTTATTAAAAAATATATATAATATTTCACAACATCATATACTCAAATAAAAAAATATAAAAATTATTTATTTCAAGTTTAAAAAAACTCTAGAACAGTTATGTCATAATAATACCTATATCATAATAATTTAAATGAGTAACGTTGGTCCAAACCAAACCACAATGTTACTATTTCGTACATACCCTTATTAAGACTGTGTAGGTAAATGATACGAATTACTAAGATAAATTTAACACCACTTGTATACCACTAAAAATATAATGTGCGTAATATATTTAAAAATTGCAAGTGGAGCCGCAGGCAACAGCTAGTTTTAAATAATAATATTTTGTCAGGTTCTGCCACTTGTTATTAAATATATTGAAATGACATAAAGAAATTGAAATTACGAGGACCGTCGTGGCGCAGAGGCGTAAGCGTCTACCTGTAATAGCGACGATTTGAGGGTTCGATTCCCACTAGGGATTTTTCACCATTTTCTTCGCCCTGGAAACTAGGCAAAGCGCGGCGTTGAATTCCGCCACTCAACTCGGAATGCCTCAAAAAAGACGGAAAGCGGGAACGGAGAAAGCAGGGATTAAGCAACGGAGTGTCTTAACATTAGGTTCATATATTTCCTGCAGTTCCCTCTGCCTACCCTGCAATATGCGAGATAAAGCGTGAAGCTAAAGAAAACTGTATGTTGAAAAACGTAGACAAAAGTAAATTACAATAATTGAAATTATTAATTGAAATGTTCAAAAATGTTAGTGTTGAACAATAATACTAAAATATTATAAAAATATAAATAAAATTGCGTAATATAATTGTAAAATTATTATTACAAAATAATTTAGTTAATAATTTGCTAACTTTTTTATAAATTAGAATTTTTGGTTTAAACTTAGTATTTTTCATACTTCATAGGTAAGCGTTTACCCATGACACTGACAGTCGTATGCAATTGTTGAAATGGGCAATCTCGAAACGCCATAAATAAAGAGAAGAAGAAGAAGAAGAAAAAATGGACAACATGGCTGTCATTTACCGATTGACACTGAAGAATTAGATTTTTTTTCCTGCTCAACCGCCACGTAGACGTTTTGTTATTGGCTACGATTCTTCTATTCGTTGACTTAGATCACGTGACTTATCGTTAACTCCATACATATTGTCAGCGTAAACGGTTGATTGAACTTAAAACAAATATTACTTATTATGAAATAGGAAGAAATAGATAGATTATATAATATTTATGACACGAACGTATAGTAATGCTGGTAGTTTATTAGTTAAATAAAACATTTCCCTTAGATCATATACATATAGGGCAAAATCTCAGCCTAACTTTCAAAAAAGTTAAAAATGTGGAGATCCAACCAATATGACACTAAATAATTAGTGTTTGATGGCATCGTATGGTTTAATAATTAAAAAAAAATATTTCAATATATTCTCTCTGCTTATGTAACACAGAGAAAGAAATTCCAGATATTTCTGCACTTATATATATATATATATATATATATATATATATATATATATATATATATATATATATATATATATATATATATATATATATATTATATATATATATATATATATATATATATATATATATATATATATATATATATATATATATATATATATATATATATATATATATATATATATATATATATATATATATATATATATATATATATATATATATATATATATATATATATATATATATATATATATATATATATATATATATATATATATATATATATATATGTACTGCATGGAATGCGTAAGATTGCATCATATCTTTGTAGAGTGGTTTGTAATAAATAAATCAAGAATAGACTCTTAAGTGGCGAGATGGTACCAAGCTCGCATTTGCTGTATCTATTTCTAAAACAATTCGAATAACATTAAATTATCTTATATTCACTTCACGATACGGTATACAAGCTAATTTATTAACACTATTTATATTCACATGTTTTTAAAAATTCATTTTTAGTACATTAGATCGATTTTAAGTGAGAATCAGAAATTAATAAAAAGCTGTTTTATTTTTTTATGAATACTGGAATAGGCAGAGAGTGTTGAGACACTTGGTTGCCTACTAACTTTGGGGCTTTGCGCCTTGATTAGTGGAAATTCACTCTTTATTATGCCAAAAGTGAGAAAATTAGTAAGAAAGTGTAATTTTTAAACGTTTGTTAGCAAATTATTTTATCGTTATTTGACGCTTTTCCATGACATTCGTTATTTTTTTAATATTGCATTTCATTAAATATAGACAATATATGGCTAACTGTCATATATTATCTATAAATTTATATTGACATATTATATAACTAATGTTAAATCAGGTTACAGATTCACTTTGTACTTTATAATCTCATTGAAAGATGTTGTAGTGCTTCTTAGTTAAGAATTTAATTGGATATCACAGTGTTCTGTTGGTTTTATTTGAAACGCTAAACAAGCCATATTACTTTTAACTAAGTTACTTTTATATAATACATAGCTTGTCTTATATCAAAAAGCTATGGATAGATAGATAGATAGATGTCATCTATAGTTTAAGGAGAAATATTTTAAAATAAACATATATATATATATATATATATATATATATATATATATATATATATATATATATATATATATATATATATATATATATATATATATATATATATATATATATATATATATATATATATATATATATATATATATATATATATATATATATATATATATATATATAGAAAGTTATTACTTATATTTAAGGGCGGAACATATATATAAAGGCGGAAATTGGGGACGGAGAAAGGAGGAACTAAGCAACGGAGTGTCTTAACACTAGGTTCATATGGTTTTTGCAGTTTCCTCTGCCTACCCTGCAATATGCGGGATAAAGCGTGAAGCTACAAAAAAGTAATTAAAAAAAGAGAATTAAGACTAAGAGAATTAAGAGGCGCAGAGGCGCAACGTCTGCCTGTAACGCGGCTAACGCGACGGTTTCTGGGTTCGATCCCCAGTCGGGGAAGATGGATTTTTCTATTTCCATTTTCTTCGCTCTGGCAACTAAGGCAAAGCGCGGCGTTGAGTTCCGCCACTCAACACGCAATGCCTCGGAAACGGCGGAAAGTGGGGACGGAGTAAGCAGGGACTAAGTAACGGAGTGTCTTAACACTAGGTTCATATGGTTCCTGCAGTTCCCTCTGCCTACCCTGCCATGTCTGGGATAAAGCGTGAAGCTAAAAAAAAAAAAAAAAAAAAAAAAAAAAAAAGACTTTAATTTAATATGATAATCTTGCAATTTTAAAAGAATTTTACTTTTGACTTTAAATAATTGTACGTCGTTATTAGTTTTCTTGATTAGTAATTGTCGCTAACTTGTATACAGATATAGTTAGAGTATATGTTTTTTATTGTAAGATATAGAAAATAAAATAAATAAGTTATAGTAGTGTAACTTAACAATAGCAAAAATTATAGACAAAAAGTTATTAGAATATTGAAATTAACCTAAATCAATAATAACTATATAATTTTAAACGAAATAAAGATATAATAGACGCACTTCGTACAATATATATAAAATTTTGCTTAATTATTAAAAATGTATAAAAATAACAGGACTTAAGTAAAGTCATTCATTCAGTCAGTTATTAAAAAACATAACTACCATAGGATTAAGGAAAATATTGCTCAAGCAAGTAATATTTGCCTACTTCCGTTTTGGACATAGAAATAGCTATCAGTACAGGCACAGTGTTATGGTTTGCAAAGAAACTGTCTAACATATATAGCTTCAGCTGTTTATGAAATGACGTAAGCCGTACACATGATGTTGAAGGTAAAGCGTTTGACGCTGAACAGTGAAGGCTGTTGAGTCAAAATAATTAAATATTATTATTATGTGTATATCTGGAGTTCCTCACTCAGAATTCGTCTTTGGAAAAGTTTTCATCTTTTATCTTTATTGTTTAAGTTAATTCTATTTGTAGCTTTGCAGAGAAAAATTACTGAAAGCATTTTAATACTAAGGCCACACTTGATTGCGAAGATTCGTGTTTGCGTCGTCACGATATAAGTTCGTGTTGCTTGGCCACATTAAAAAACTTCAAGAACGTCGCTATGGTTTATTTCGTAGGAAACTGGACAAAAGCTCGCGATGTATGGCCAACTGCACGAACCTTATCGCGAAAACGATTTGCGGCAATTTATCGACAGCACCGCGAAGAGCTGTCGTATTCGCGAAGACGAATATATATAGAAACGATAGGACGAAAACTTTGGCCGGACGTGTCACGACAACGCAAATCTCCGCGTTATTATAATATTGTGGCCCCAGCATAACAATTGTGTACAAATGTGTTTCAACTGTTCCACTAAAATCGATCTTACATATGCAAACTAACGATGGATGATATCCCGTTTACATCAGTTGATTGATGTGGACGATTTATACGTAAACTAGTTGCTATTATATTTTTCTTATTTGAAAATCTTTTTCATTATGCCGTCACAACAGTAGAAGTATATCAGTGAAAGTAAAAAATCAAGGAGGATATGACCTTCGATTTTCTTCATCATCATTCAAGAGAAAAACGTTGAATATAGTATCTTGACACTAAGTCTGAAGAAAACTAGCCTGTAACAAATTCTCTTCCGGGATAAAGCGTAAAATGACTTTAGTTGTCTAGTTTAGTCAGAAAAAAATAATTCTTGAACGGATTGGGAACATTGTAGAGGGGAACAAAATAATTTGTAGATTTTCTGAATAAGAAAAATAAATAACAGCCATTAAGGTTTCCTTCAAGAGGGATGAATATTTAAAAATTAGTTTATCTTTTCTATGCTATCCGCATTCAAAGTTACCAGAAAGGGTTACAAATCAAAGGTTACTTCAACCCTCAGTTAAAATATTCGGTCCTCCTTTCTCCGAATCTCAGCTTGTTGAGTGGCGGAAGTCAACGCCGCGTTTTGTCTTTATCAGCAGAGCGAGGTAAATAATTTTAAGAAGTTTCTCCTTCTTTGAATTTTATTTAAAAGAAAACAATTAATTATCCGCTGGACAAACAACACAAGGCAGTCAACGTAATAGTGCATCGTTATCTTCTAGTTGACAGCGGTAATTAAAGCGCGGCACAAATTCGTGATAAAAACCAGACCCAAAAGATATATTGACGTTCAGTTTGTTTAAAGCAAATTTTAATATATTACCAATACAGAATATATACATATACATATATATATATATATATATATATATATATATATATATATATATATATATATATATATATATATATATATATATATATATATATATATATATATATATATATATATATATATATATATATATATATATATATATATATATATATATATATATATATATATATATATATATATATATATATATATATATATATATATATATATATATATATATATATATATATATATATATATATATATATATATATATATATATATATATATATATATATATATATATATATATATATATATATATATATATATATATATATATATATATATATATATATATATATATATTCTTCAGCTTCACGCTTTTTCCCACATATTACAGGGTAGGCAGAGGGAACTGTACGAATTATATGAACCTAGTGTTAAGACACTCAGTTGCTTAGTCCCTGCTTTCTCCGTCCCCGCGTTTCGCCTTTTTTCAAGGCATTGCGTATTGAGAGGCGGAACTCAACGCCGTGCTTTGCCTAGTTACCAGAGCGACAAAATATTTGAATATACATATATATGTATATTTAAAAGTACATATTAATATATACATCTGTCTTTCTGTAAATAGTTGTAGATTAGTTACTATTGTTATAAGAATAGATTAATACTGAAAAAATTGTATGAATCATATGACTGACTTGTGACTGACACTACGGTACATAAAGTGAATCGAGTCAGACTTGATAAATAAACAAACTATGCCAGGAACAATGCGTCAGTAACATAAAAAAATACAAACTCATACATTACTATATCGTATCGATCTAGTTTAGTTAAGTGACGTATATCCAAGCATGGAAATAGGAAAAAACCAGCTTTTACAATTAGCAAAACATATAATATTATTATTTATTGTACGTGGAAACTAGCTAGTATAATGTTTACACAACACCTATCCAGCTTATTTGTACACTACAAAGTGATACACAAGATATACGTGTAAATACCTGTGAAAACGTGTAAAAAGCTTATAAAACAATCGTAATTCCACACAAGCCCACGCGACACGCGATCCCTTTACCCAAACTACGGAGATTCTTCAGAAACTTCCACAAGAGTCTCATCGCGCACAATTCACAGCATTGAGGCAAACCTGCGTGAACAACTTGTTGTAGCCGTGCCCTTGGTTGTTGTAGCCCATCATGTTACGGCATGGCGGCAGTGGCAGGCCGCTCTGGGCCACCAGAGGTATCGCGTCGTGATCTGCCGTCTTGGCCGCGCATCGGCCGCTGGGCAGGCCGCGAACACACCCGATAAGTACCGAGCCTTAGCCCGCTTTGATATCCCATAGCCCCCCCTGACCCCCTGTCCCCTGTCCCGCGTGTACCCCCCCTCCAACCCCCCATAGTGAATGGGTGCGCGCGCAACACTTGCACTTGTACACTGTAAATATTCAATCGCTTCCAGGACATATTACTTTGGCGTAGAACTTGTAAAAGTTTGATTAGCCACCGTTTTATTGGACTGCAAATCGATATTTTAGAAATCGATTTTGTCTAGGCGGAATAGAATGGGGCTAGTTGGCTATTTATGTTACAGAAACATATAATTTATTTTTTGTATAATTTATTGTTTGTAACTTTTTAAAGATGTTAAAAATAATCTAAATTTCAAAAACTACGCTATGACTGCACAGTAGTGGATATGACTTTGTTATTGTTTTATTATGTTCTAGAGGGCACTAATGAATGACAACACAGCCTGAATTACAGTAGGCGTAATTATTTTTTTTATATTCGTAAATGTAAACATCAATTGATGGAAGAAAAGTTATGCTAGTCGTAGTATCTAAGTAGGTACCTGCATATATATATATATATATATATATATATATATATATATATATATATATATATATATATATATATATATATATATATATATATATATATATATATATATATATATATATATATATATATATATATATATATATATATATATATATATATATATATATATATATATATATATATATATATATATATATATATATATATATATATATATATATATATATATATATATTATTTGCGTGAACTTAATACAAATTTTTATACTAAATTTGTTAAAGGTAAATATTCTGTAAGTAAATATATAATCAATATATGTAGAGTAATTCCCTTTTGAATATATATATATATATATATATATATATATATATATATATATATATATATATATATATATATATATATATATATATATATATATATATATATATATATATATATATATATATATATATATATATATATATATATATATATATATATATATATATATATATATATATATATATATATATATATATATATATATATATATATATATATATATATATATATATATATATATATATATATATATATATATATATATATATATTCAAAAGGGAATTACTCTACATATATTGATTATATATTTACTTACAGAATATTTACCTTTAACAAATTTAATATAAAAATTTGTATTAAGTTCACGCAAAACGTTGTTTATTTACGTGCTGCCATACAAAGTTATCGTAGCGGCGCGGCGACGCGTGGGCTTAGGAGTGTACTGCACACGTAATCACTGTGACGGTCATCTGACGTCATAATTTAACCTTTGATCTTAGATACTTTTACATTACGTATATTTTTATAGATTTACGCTATATTCCGCATATAACAGTGTAGGCAGAGGAAATTGCATGAACTGTGTGAATCTAGTGTTAAGACTCTCCGTTCTCCGCTTTCGCCTTTTATTGAAACATTGCGTGTTGAGTGATGGAACTCAACGCTGCATATTGCCTAGTTACCAGAACATAGAAAATGGAAGCGAAAATCCATCTTCTACGAGTGCGAATCGAGCGATCAAGCGATAGATCTTCTATGATTGGGATAAAGCGTGCTACTAAAAAATAACCTTAGCAGATTCATTACTAAATAATATTCCATTGGACAAGTTATCAAAATAACTAATAAAAACATCAAGCATTATCAGTATCCGTGAGTTTTTAACAAATTTCTAACAGCGTAACCAGCAGTAAATATACTGCAAAGTAAGAAGAGGACCGTCGTGGCGCAGAGGCGCAACGTCTGCCTGTAACGCGTCGGTTTCTGGGTTCGATTCCCAGTCGGGGAAGATGGATTTTTCTATTTCCATTTTCGTCGCTCTGGTAAACTAGGCAAAGCGCGGCGTTGAGTTCTGCAACACGCAATGCCTCCAAAACGGCGGAAGGCGGGGACGAAGCTATAAAAAAAAAGTAGAGAAAACCTATTGTCAAGTCAATTCAGTTTCTGTTCCTTTAGCCTTATTCTAGATACATTTTATTACATGGCAGAACTTAAATCCACATTATATTTTCTCATGTGGACAACGAACCCACTATCATCATTCTTGTAGCTATTCCACTGTACCACGATTTAACTGTGTTAATGTAATAAACATTATTTATAAATGATTTCAATGATTTCCTTTTATTTGTTATTACCTGTGCTTTTTCTTTTATCTATCATTATTAAATTAAATTTTGGAATATTAAAGCTTGACCCAAATTCCAATTTTCGCTTTAACTATTTATACATAGCAACAATGCAATCGAGTTCAATCAATATCGATGTAAGTCCAATATGGCGGCCGTAACAAAATGGTGGACATAGTACATGCATATGCATATTAGTGCAACTCCGAAATATACTCTTAAAATATATTAAAATTTCTGACTGTACCGATCTTTTTTTTCAGCATAACAGCCTCCTAAGTTTGCCAGAACGTGTTATACTAGTTGGTTTGAATCTTCTACCCCACCTCATCCCATCTCCTCTTATTGTATACTTAATTTGATTGCATCTTTAATGATAGCATACTGCATTGAGAAATTTCTAGACTGCTTACGTTAAGGTAAGCTAAGCTTCAAGTTTGATACCTATATGTCATAACTGGCAAATACACGAGTTGAATATTTTATTTATATATTTATTTAACTCTTTATTGCACACCAAATATACATAAAGATACAAAAAAAATTAAATAAAATATTTTTTTAAACAAAATTGGTCAAGCAAAAGGCAGTCTTATGGCTTATAAGCCATTTCTTCCAGACAACCTTTGGGTTAGAAGAATAATGAGTATGGAAGACGGCAATATGGTGGTGCAGTAAAAAAACTTACATTATAAAGTAATAATAGTAATATTTTAGCTTTCAAGGTGAAAGTTCGGGCCCCACGATACAGGTCTCCTAGTGTGGGGTCCAAAGGTAATCAAAAATTTTAAAATTGCTAAAACTATAATGCACCTCAACCAATGGAAAACATTGTAATAGTTTAAAGTTAAGTTTAAGAAGGCTAATTGTGTCATATGTTTTAATTTATTATGTATGCATTGTGTTTTTTCAATAAAGTTATTATTATTATTATTATTTTCCATAACTTCTTTAAGGGATCAAAATTTTTCCACGTCAGGTTGGTCTATCAGCTGGAGATATTGTTCTATTATATTAAATTAATGTTTAAAGTTGTAGAATTTGTAACTACCTCAATTTTTCTAGTATTAATTGAGAATCCCACTGGGCCATTCTCGTCATTAGTTTTAACATCTCCTTATAAACTTGCAAATCACAGAAGGTTCAATTTCCGTATCTTTTCCATTCAAGAGGTCCAAATATTTTATCGTTTATTCGAAAACTGCACAGAACAGTTTAAGTGACATATAATCCACGAATGCACATTAGAAAGTTATGTTAAAGTTAACTTCGGTAAAAGTACCTTTAAGAAGATTTTATACTTTTTGACATAAGCCTGATGGGCCTGTAATAGCCTATATATATGCCTTTTTTATTTTTTTTGTAGTAGTATTATAGTTTTCCTGATTGGCCATTGCACATTTTTTTTTAGCTTCACGCTTTTTATCCCGCATATTGCAGGGTAGGCGGAGGGCACTACAGGAACCATACGAACCTAGTGTTAAGACACTCCGTTGCTTAGTCCCTGCTTTCTCTGTTCCCACTGTCCGCCTTTTTCGAGGTATTGCATGTTGAGTAGCGAAACTCAACGCCGCGCTTTTGACTAGTTTCCAGAATGAAAAAAATGAAAATAGAAAAATCCATCTTCCCCGACTGGGAATAGAACCCAGTAACCGTCGTATTACAGAAAACGTTGCGCCTCTGCGCCACGACAGTCTTCTACGGTCTATTTTCTCATATTTAAAACATTTTAGTGTTTTATTTACAGTACAATCGAAATATTGTCATTAATTATACTTAAGTGGCTGTAACTAACGCCGAGGTGCTGACCAAAGGCTGGTGCCTTCATATATTGATGGAACCGTTAATAAAATAGTCTTCGTGTCTGAAATACTTTGCTCTATCATCCATTTTTATCGAGCTTTTTATTAAGTTCACACTTTCTTCCATAAATAACTCCTTAGCCGATTGTAAATTATATCTGTTATTTCTAAGAATTCCGAAAACTTTCTTACAAACTCTAAAAAAGCTTTTGCTGCATATAGAATGGCTTATTTAGTAATAGTAAATTGAACGAAACAAAACAATATCGATTATAAATTCGCAATGATTTCCAACCCTATGAAGTGGAAAATAGAACTCACATTACTGTAACATTGACAAAATTAACAAACCAATCAAAGATCCCTCAATCAAACTTAGACTGTATCTCTCAATAATAGAGTTCATAGTAAAAAAGCTTTGTTTTGCAAACGAAATTGCAGTATATGTAAGTTTTGTAATTGTTTCAATGGAATTTACACCTTGTTCCTTTAGTTTAGAGTTTATTTTTGTGTCATGTGTTTACGCGCCTGCGCGGTGTTTGGATCGATGGTATCCGCCGTGACGGAGACGTCGTTGACCCACTTGTGACGTCAACGTAGGGTTGTCAGAAATATATTAGCATATTCATATTATTTATAATTTTTTTAATCTACTTCCAAAAAATTTGTATTTTTATGCACGATATTTATTGTATGATAGGCTCTCAATAAGACTTAATGTCGTATTGTATGTAAATATCTAGCACTTTACGAAACTGGTAATATGACAACATGGCCATTTCTCGCCATTAAATACCAAAGACATATTAAAACTGACAGAATTATTATATAGGTCAATGAAAAGAGGAATACGTATAATTAAAAAATAACATTCTGTGTGCTTTGTTCAACTTTAATAATTATTATAAAAATATGTTAATAACTACCACAGAGGTCAATATCACTTTATATAATATTATCAAGATGTTCGCATATTTTATTTTGGATAGACAAAGAGCTGTACTTTTTTTAAAATAAAATCAAATAATGTATATTTTAGTGGCAGCCCTCATCCGAAAGCTCCAGCTGACCGCTGTCATTCAACTCTACTTTGCACGAGAACATGGAAACTTTTCGGTTCAAAATGTTTCGAGGGTGGCAAAGTATGAAATACTGTGTCCAAAATTAACTTAGACTAGCGAGCTTTTGCACTAAAAGCTTTTGCTAGTATATGTTTGATATATATTTGTAAGTACAACTGCATATTTTTTATGGCTCGATATCTAATTATATATATATATATATATATATATATATATATATATATATATATATATATATATATATATATATATATATATATATATATATATATATATATATATATATATATATATATATATATATATATATATATATATATATATATATATATATATATATATATATATATATATATATATATATATATATATATATATATATATATATATATATATATATATATATATATATATATATATATATATTATATATATATATATATATATATATATATATATATATATATATATATATATATATATATATATATATATATATATATATATATATATATATATATATATATATATATATATATATATATATATATATATATATATATATATATATATACTTTTGAATTGACATAATTTAAATAGTTAAGTTTATGCGTGATCTTGCATATTGTATAAAATTCAATCAAGAAAAATTCATTCACAAAGAGAAAAGTACATAAAGATATATTTAATGTTATGTATAAGAATTTGTAGAATATTCAAAATCTACATTCACAAAGTTGGTACACGATACTTGGTGCAAAAGTTCGTCTGGCATTGGATCTGTTTATTCTTTCTATTTATACAAATCTTTTTGTCTTTTATGGCTTGTCCAGGAGGGAAGAAAAATTTGAAAGAAATTGTTGTAAACAACATAAGTCACTTAATAACAACATAAGTCACTTAATAATAACTTAATATTTTGGAATAGTATCTAACATGCCTTTATAGTCTTAATCATTTAAGACTACTTTTTAAATCATAACTATAAATTTTAAATGCGAATGTAAGTTTCTTTGTTACATTTTCACGCGAAATGTACTCAACGGATCAATATGAAACTTAGCAGGTATTAGAAGTAAAATATTTTACTTTATATTAAAAAATATTTTTTGTAGCTATACGTTTAAAAAGATGTCAATAAATTTAAAAATCTAGCTACTTCAATTCTAGATTGCATTCCCTACGTCAATTTTTATTTCAATTGGCTATAATCAGCTTAGATGTTTTTATTCTTTTTCGACTGACTTTGATGACTTAAATGTAAGCGAAGCCGGATAAAGCTAATATTATATTTATACAAGCTGAGGTAATAATTATACAAGCAAAATTAATTATTGTGTACAGGTTTAAAGAAAATCGAGTTCCGACAGTAGCCAACTTAACTGAATTTGCGTTAGTGATCGAAACTAATACTTTAGATTATTTACATATAAAATACCGTACATTTGATATTCTTTGTGGATTCACGTCAGCAATATTGTATTGAAAATATCAAATTCGACCATATAGTACTTTCGTTGTTAAAATAACAAGAATTGTGTTGGAATAATAAAAAAATTGTACACAAAAACATCCTTTTCATTCGGTGATTGAAGTATTATGTTAATTTTTGGTTATTACTGCTAGGTAAGTAGGAAGGTAGATAGGTAGACTAAATATGGACTGAGTATATCGGTAAAACCGGTGCTAACGCAGTAACAAGATATATTAGGTCTAATGCATTTTGTAACCGTAAAATCGAGTGCTCTGAAATTAAAGTACGTTCTAATAGTTTTGCAGGATAATATCCGATATAGCTATCTATTTGTTATATTGTTTAATTTGCTTAGTGAAGGAACCCATTTTCAGAATGAAGTCAATAGGGCGGTTCTTCACATTAGTGTAGTGGAAAGACAGTGACAGAGAGAGAGAGAGTAAGAGAGAGAGAGAGATAAAGAGAGAAAGAGAGATTATAACGTAACAAAACGGAATCGTTGTTAGTACGTTATATGACTTTCCCCCGTTATCATAAATACTGTGTTCTCACAAGACGACCGAGGTCTCCACTACATTTTTGTCTCTCACTTATCGTATCAAAACCTCGTGAGTTTGTTTTATTCTTATTACGATATCCTTTGTATATCTTCATTATGCACATCTTCTAAAAATATTGTACAACACCGAGCCACCGTCACTCTCTGTACTACCAGGAGTACATCGTATACCCATATGTCGATACATAAATTGGTTACAGATCGATTTTTTTTTTTGGATTTTTTAACTACAATTTACTTTTATTGACAGTTCCAAATAATATAAGTTTACAAATTCAATACTTTATCTAGGCACCGTCGATACGTACCATTATTATTTCATGCCGCCATAATAAAATGCGTTGTAATATTATATGTGATGGTATGTTATGATGAAATGAGTTCCTGTTTTATGAATGGTTGATGACGTGACGTGACGTACAGATATTTTACATATCGCTCACATTATGCACTAGCAAGAAGTAATCAAACACACTATAGTTCACTACGCAGCTTTCAAAATTTGAGGACCGACGTGCCGCAGAGGCGCAACGTCTGTCCTGTAAACCTGACGGTTTGTGGGTTCAATTCCCATATGGGGAGGATAAGCGCGGCGTTAAGTTCCGCCACTAATTACGCAAAACCTAGATAGACAGAAAATGAGGGACGGAGTGTCTTAACATTAAGTTTAAGTGTTTGCCTTTGCTTGAAAAAATTAAACTTGCACCTACAAATATTCAATTTCTTAAAAATGGGGAAAATAATCAAAATCAAATCCTATATGTGTGTTATACAAATATTTCATATTAATTATCGGAATTGAATTGACAGGGTCATATAATTGAATTAAACATTTAAATATTATTAATTAAACACCTTTACAGCGACTTGTTGTTAAATTTCAAGTATAAATTATGACAGTATGTATTTTAATTAAGTGCTTACTGAAACTCCGTAGTTTTGAAATAAATTAAATTATAATAGTTTGTCGGCGTTTGTTAATTGGTAGCTCCAGTGTGGATTGCGCCAAAGCAAGCTTAAAAGCTATTGTCGGCTATTTTCAGTTAATTGACCTAATTTAAAAGCTTTTTTGTATTTTAATAACCATCACCTACTTGTATACATGGAGGATAATGATTAATTAATATTTTATAAGTAAACTCGCCGCTTTGTCTGTTCAAGGTTTTTTTAGCTTTACGCTACTGCAGGAATCGTAGAACCTAGTGTTAAAACACTTCGTTGCTTAGTTCTGCTTTAGTTTTTTATCATTTTATAAAATGTTCAATTTGAAACTCGCTAAGTAAGTGCTAGAATAACATATATCTTAAATTTCTTTTTAGTGTCACACTTTAAAATAAAATATCGGCAAAAATTCAAAGTTCAACGATTCCTTCTTCTATGCTTTGATGTCTAGGTATGTCAACCACCTCATTTCTTTGAAATGGCAATACTCCTGTTAACAGACTCTAAAAAATAAAAAAAGCTGGGTGAAAGCTCAGAAAATGTTAAGTCAATTTAATCATAGATCGTGGACATAGTCAGCTTGACCCGTGTCGACATGGCGGGAACGTGCTGTGAAAATATGGACTTACGTCGCCTGTTCCGGCGGCGACGGCGTGACCGGGTGACCTTCCGTCGTGACCATTGGATCGGAGAAGGACGCCACAGTATATTTGTATTGTAATACGAGCATTTGGTAGTACATGGAGCGTGATTAATAAAATGGATGACCAGAGGGGAAGGAGGAGGTCACCATTGAAGGAGATTGTCTCCACTGGCATGCTCAAGACGCCATAAATAAAGAGAAGGAGAAGGAGATTGCGCGCACAGTAGTGCTTAATGAGCAAGTATACCCTGTTCATAATAAAGGTGTCTTTGTTTCACACTGATATGAGATCGAAAAATATTTATTGTATGGAAATGTAAAAGTTTTCATAAACTTTCATAAGCTAAATGAAGTTAGATGACTGTCAGGGCAGAGTAAGTGTGGTTAGATCATTGCTATTACACTCAGGACATTATGACGTAGCACCACAGTGTCAAACTGTCAACACGACGCCTTAATGTCCATTTGTCTGTTACTTTATCCAGACCGTTTTCCCCAAGATTATATGGATTTAACAAGCTGTGTCAAATACAGTCTAGTCTATAGTATCTTGAATCACTGAAAAAAGTGAAGTTCTAAGATAATACTCAGTTAAACGTGTCTTGTTATATATGTATATATACATAAGGTACCTCTCTCCCTTCTTTTATGTGAGTACACTATTGTAAACATATTATGAACTATAATTATGAATACCAAGGACAAATCAGTATTGTAAAAATAATAATCGAAGGCATCTTGCATGAAGTCATAGAAAGCTATTTATACGAGTATTATATTATAATTTTGTACTTAATTTGTTCTAACATACGAATATAACGTAAAAATCCACGTAACTATATATGTATATGTGTCTCCAAAAGAGTTTCTATACAAACACATTCATTTATATTTAAAAGTAAATAGCACTACCATCTTTATTAAAACGCCTAAAAAATATATTAAAATTGAAGTACATATATACATGTATATAATATATGTATACAACAATATGTCATGTGACACTGTGAAGTTGTTTGACAATTAACTTATTAAATCTTGTAAAAATGTAAAGCAAAACCGATAGTCTATTGTTATTCCATATGAAACTGCCTTTAAAAGCAATTACTAACTTAAATTATTGGTACCAAAATTTTGAAGCCAAATTATATGTAACCAAACGATTTAAGGTTAAAAATCAACTTAACACTAATATCCACGGTTTTCGACAAACCAAAAGCTACACTGATTGCGATAACAAGACTAGATATTAGAAATTTTACTAAAACCCAAAAGAAAATTCCAAAAAATGTAATATATATACAAAAATATAACCTAAAACGGTACATACCCTCCTCCGTCCTCTGAACCTCGGCCTCCTAAAATGATCCATAGCTAAAGTTTTTGTCATAATATCCACATTATTACAATTTCACTAAAATCACTATAGCAATCGACGAATATTATATATTATTCCATAGTTTAAGATTTACTAAAGTCAGCGTTCAGCCAGAGCTCGCTACGGTCTAAAAATACAAGCACAGAAGAACGTTGGTTGTAGCGAAAACGCTTAAATGTAAGTATACATTGATAGCTTATGCCAATTATTTGTCTTATTGATTTGTTTACGTAACCTATTAGATTGTTTTATCTAATGTAAAGTATGTTAATTCGCTGGTCTCCATTATACAGGTAGAGTAGTTTATTTTTTCCATACTTCTTTTATCTGTGGCATTAATGCCTTTTTTATTTGTTTTTTTTTTTATAGAATAGTATAGTGTTTAGCCACTCTTCTCTCAACGTTTTGCAATATAGAATCTTTGCTAATATATGTTAATAATACTTTTTTTAAAAGTATCCCCATCTATTTAAATATAAATCAAAATTAGTATCGAAAATCTTTGTGAATTTTTAAAAAGATTTTCGATTCTCGCTTGGAGGAAGAAGGAGGTTGTATTTTCTGGTTCTGTTACAAGGAACCGCATTGAATTCCAGAACCCAAAATCCAAGTTTTCAAATTGTTACGGAAATTTAAGAGTGGTATGTCTTTACTCTTTCCATCCCTTTAAACACGAGATAATGCGTGAAACTAATGAACGCTTTTATCTTCTAAAATATTAAAAAATTAAACATACAAAAATATAAAAAAAATCTTCAATGTATATTACATAATATTACAAATCGTATTAACGCGTAACGCGCTCATATAATTTAGTACGTTATTCCTTAGCAGTTTAAATTCCACCCTTGTAAGCTAAGCCATAAAGCTTATTTTAGATTACAGTTATGACACGATTGGGAGCCAGGAGTTCCGTCTGTTTCAACATTGATCTGTCAAAATTGACTATAGTACTGTCATTTGGTATAATTACTTATTGTGTCTAACCTTACTTTATAATTTATATTTAAATAGAACATTGTTAAACGTTTGCTCTGAAAACGTATTTAATACGTGTGTAAGTGTAATTAAATTAAAAATAATAGTACATTTTAAGAATATACTTATATATAAACTTAAACTTTTTAGCATATTTATGCATTGGAAAGTTTAATTGCGTTGAAAAAAAAGAAATTTAAAGATAAGCTTTGGTTGTGTACTAGTGATGTAACGAATATTCGCATTCGCATTCGCAAATTTTACACATTCGCATTCGCATTTGCATCCGCTAGAAATTCTGCGAATGTTTTGCGAATAATGAATTTAAAAAAAAATGTGACGACGATAATAAGCTATAAAAACCTAAATAGGATTAATTTTTATGTTTTTTAATACAAAAAACAGTAACTTAACCTCGTAATTACATAATCAAGCTTCATTATATCTCATGAAACAATTTTTTAATGCAACCTAAATAAACAAAAATCGATTCTCTCGCCCTTCTAAAAAAGTTTTATCAGCTAATACTCAGGTTATTAATGTTACAATTGAAAGTGTCATCAGTAGTATATAGTAATATAGTGCTAACAATTGGCACCATATTTAAAAGAATTAATGAATATTCGCATTCGCATTCACGAATGTCGATAGCAAATGTGAAAAAATGCGCGAATGTTAAAAAAATGACATTACATATTAAACATTAATAATATCTGCTTATTAATATTATACTTGTGAAGTATTTAAGTAAGGATGGAAGACAAGAAATGGATGTGGAAAGACGTATTGATGCCGGTACCAGAATGAACGTTCAAAATCAGCTGCGTTGTTGAGACGGCAGTACGTCATTTTGCCGGACCGTGTACATAATGCAGTTCTGGTTCTGGTTGGTGAAAGACCTCGGTTGACTTTCGAAAACAGAGCATCGAAGATACTAGAGGAAGGTCACGTAAATAGTATGAGGACTCCTCGGAGAGCATGTATGAAGAGGCTAATAACAGTGGACGAGGCGAATGAGGTATGCAGAGACCGCAGCGATTGGCGCTCCGTTCTCTCTGATTACCCCGCTAGGGATAAAGCGTCAAGTTATGTAGTTATAAATACATAGTATTTAATAAAAAAAAAACATTTGATTCATTATTTTTATATAATAGAGGTCTATTAGAAACTATAGAAAAAACGATAAATTCAAGCTGGGTCAACTCAAGCGACGAGACGCGAGAAAATGCTTCTTCATGCAATTATAGAAAATGATTTAAAGAATTTTAGAGAAAAACTTAGATTAGAAGAAGGTATTGCTCTTATGTCGAGTGTAGTTATGACACACGACTGCGTAGCAGAAAGCAGTAAGAAGAGAAGAGAATCAAAAACAGCGTTAGGTTGAGCATATCACGACGACGACGGATTAGATTAATCCGTCGTCGTCGTCATATTTGCGTAGACGGTAAGGGAAGCGAATGGCTAGATTTTTTAATTGCTCTAACTTGTTGCGAAAACTGTCTTAATATACGGACGCTCAGACAGACACTGGACTAAACCTTAAGACACATACACACGAATTAATAACTTCCTATTTTCTAAAGTGGACTTAACAAAATTCAATTTATATATAGTCTCTATAATAATTTGTAAAAGGTTTTTTTTATAATAAAGTTATTGTTATCGCACGTGAAGCTGAAAAGGTGTTTGCTTGTGCATGATAACAGAGATGAAAATTAAAAATATATTTTTGTTTCGGATAGTTCATCCATCAAAATAGTTAAGTGCGAAAAGCTAAAAAAATATTCTTCATATATCATGTGAACCAGTCAATATGTAAACGAGGAATATTCTATTTGGTTAAATCATTCGATTTTAGTTTTTTTAATTTGTATTGATATATCTTATACATGGCTAAGTAAAATGTACATTTTTATATTAAAAGTAATATTTTTTATTTTATTTTCACAAAAATGGGAAGAAAGTATTTTGTAAATAATATGTTTTTATTATTACTGTCAGCAAATTAAATATATGAAGATTGGAGAACGGAGAGATATTCTACGTTCCAAGAAAAACAGCAGAAATTGTAGATGTGGAATTATAAAAAAATTGGTACAAATTGGTACTTTAAGTGACGATTATGTCACAAAGTTCTTTCTCCATAGAATATATGTACGTATGTACGATACGAATAGATAGAATTTATTAACAAAAATGCATGTTAAATATCACTTGGAGCAAAAAAATAAAACATTTTAGGATATTTATAACAGAGCCATCTAGCGGATTATCTTGAAACGTTGTAGTTTAGCAAGTCACGACTTGTTAGACACTCTATTACTATGGTTTACATCTTTATCGTCATAGTCGGTAGATGGCGTTATTTGGGAAATAGTTTCATACAAAAAAGTTAGATGGCGTTACACGTCATGTATGCATATAATAAAATGCACTACAATATATATTATGTATTTGTAATAACATGTTTAAATAAAGTCTGAATTAGGTAATATTATTTTAAATTTGAAATAAGTTTTAAGTATGGCGCTTTTAAACTGTTATTCTTATCTTAAATATTAATAATTCTAATAAATTGTCACATTTGACATTTTCAAAGTATGCTATGCTTTTAAAGTTAGATATATTAACCAGTAAATAATTAACAAATTGTTTTCATACTGGCTTATAAAATTAGGTGCTACATTATTGTTACAATTAAAAAAAGCCCTGAAAGTCGTTTGAGATGTAATCTAAGACTCAGAACTGTTTGACACCAGAAAATTACTATACAATACCCTTTTTCAATTTGATTCAGGTAACTTATAATCGGTCAAATTAGCCACCCAATTCTACTGTCCTAGGTTCAAACTTACAAACAAACAATTAACTAGGTGATAAATTTAAACTATATACGCGATGGTTGTAGGTTCTATTCCCGCCCAAATTAATAAACTCTTCAGTCTCTCGCTTTTGCTTCATTTTCTTCTTTTTCTGTAGTAAGAAAATAAAACACTGTATTAAGATCCGCCCTTCAACAAAAATGGTTTCAGAACTTGGGCGGAAATTAGAGTATCTTAACACAATATATAATTAAATTTTCTATTTACCCCACCTGTTCTTTTAAAATTTTTCTATATATATATATATATATATATATATATATATATATATATATATATATATATATATATATATATATATATATATATATATATATATATATATATATATATATATATATATATATATATATATATATATATATATATATATATATATATATATATATATATATATAGAAAAATTTTAAAAGAACAGGTGGGGTAAATAGAATAGGCTAGATTTTTTAATTGCTCTAACTTGTTGCGAAAACTGTCTTAATATACGGACGCTCAGACAGACACTGGACTAAACCTTAAGACACATACACACGAATTAATAACTTCCTATTTTCTAAAGTGGACTTAACAAAATTCAATTTATATATAGTCTCTATAATAATTTGTAAAAGGTTTTTTTTATAATAAAGTTATTGTTATCGCACGTGAAGCTGAAAAGGTGTTTGCTTGTGCATGATAACAGAGATGAAAATTAAAAATATATTTTTGTTTCGGATAGTTCATCCATCAAAATAGTTAAGTGCGAAAAGCTAAAAAATATTCTTCATATATCATGTGAACCAGTCAATATGTAAACGAGGAATATTCTATTTGGTTAAATCATTCGATTTTAGTTTTTTTAATTTGTATTGATATATCTTATACATGGCTAAGTAAAATGTACATTTTTATATTAAAAGTAATATTTTTTATTTTATTTTCACAAAAATGGGAAGAAAGTATTTTGTAAATAATATGTTTTTATTATTACTGTCAGCAAATTAAATATATGAAGATTGGAGAACGGAGAGATATTCTACGTTCCAAGAAAAACAGCAGAAATTGTAGACGTGGAATTATAAAAAAAATTGGTACAAATTGGTACTTTAAGTGACGATTATGTCACAAAGTTCTTTCTCCATAGAATATATGTACGTATGTACGATACGAATAGATAGAATTTATTAACAAAAATGCATGTTAAATATCACTTGGAGCAAAAAAATAAAACATTTTAGGATATTTATAACAGAGCCATCTAGCGGATTATCTTGAAACGTTGTAGTTTAGCAAGTCACGACTTGTTAGACACTCTATTACTATGGTTTACATCTTTATCGTCATAGTCGGTAGATGGCGTTATTTGGGAAATAGTTTCATACAAAAAAGTTAGATGGCGTTACACGTCATGTATGGATATAATAAAATGCACTACAATATATATTATGTATTTGTAATAACATGTTTAAATAAAGTCTGAATTAGGTAATATTACTTTAAATTTGAAATAAATTTTAAGTATGGCGCTTTTGAACTGTTATTCTTATATTAAATATTAATAATTCTAATAAATTGTCACATTTGAGATTTTCAAAGTATGCTATGCTTTTAAAATTAGATATATTAACCAGTAAATAATTAATAAATTGTTTTCATACTGGCTTATAAAATTAGGTGCTAGATTATTGTTACAATTAAAAAAAGCCCTGAAAATCGTTTGAGATGTAACCTGAGACTCAGATCTGTTTGACACCAGAAAATTACTATACAATACCCTTTTTCAATTTGATTCAGGTAACTCATAATCGGTCAAATTAATCACCCAATTCTACTGTCCTAGGTTCAAACTTACAAACAAACAATTAACTAGGTGATAAATTTAAACTATATACGCGATGGTTGTAGGTTTTATTCCCGCCCAAATTAATAAACTCTTCAGTCTCTCGCTTTTGCTTCATTTACTTCTTTCTCTGTAGTAAGAAAATAAAACACTGTATTAAGATCCGCCCTTCAACAAAAATGGTTTCAGAACTTGGGCGGAAATTAGAGTATCTTAACACAATATATAATTTAATTTTCTATTTACCCTACCTGTTCTTTTAAAATTTTTCTATATATATATATATATATATATATATATATATATATATATATATATATATATATATGTATATATATATATATATATATATATATATATATATATATATATATATATATATATATATATATATATATATATATATATATATATATATATATATATATATATATATATATATATATATATATATATATATATATATATATATATATATATATATATATATATATATATATATATATATATATATATATATATATATATATATATATATATATATATAGAAAAATAATCTTTATTTCCATCCATTCCATTTCTATACAGACCGATAAAAATATATATGTAATATACGCACATACAGGCAGACAAGTGACACTTATAAACTAAACCAAATATGTCGCCGGGTGAACGACACGACAATTCTATTTCAGTGTAATAATTATATACATATATATACAAAATTAGAATGACTGTCCGTACAGCTTGAGCTTTAGTTAATCATATTGTAAATGTATGAAAGACTTAATGTTGTAGTTCTAATATTTAAACTTATTTAGAGCTTTAGAAAGCTTTTGCTTCATATTAAGTTCTTCAAATGTATGAAAATAGAACGAACAAGTAATTAATAGTATGTTTTTACTTCTCGTTGCATCTCGTATTAGAAATGTGGGCGAAGCGAAGCTAAGCCAAGTGTTAAGGCACTCCGTTCTGCTTTCCACCTAGTTTACCAGGTATTAGCATTTAGTGGTGGAACTCAATGCTGCGTTATGGTAAACAACTAATACCTTATAAAGAAGTGCAGGGACTAAGCAACGGAGAGTCTTAACACTAGGTTCATATGGTTTCTGCAGTTCCCTCTGCCTACTCTGCAATCTGCGGGATAAAGCGTGAAGCTACAAATAATAAAAGAAGTACACTCTATTCATATTATAATATTATTTTAAATTGTTTATTTTTTGAACAAGCAATTACAAGTAACTCTGACATTCACTATTTATATAATTGTATTTAGAAATTAATTGCTGAATATTGCTCTATAGGGTTTAAAAATATTGCACATAAAACGTTCACTATGCCAATACTTTAGATGGACTAGCCGAGAAAGATATCTTTAATTTTAATTTTACAAACACTTCTCTAATCAAGAAAGGAACATTGTGTGACTGTAAACGTAATAATCAGTGGTGTCAATTCATACTTGGAATACATTTTATAATACAACGTTCTGATAGAACAAACGGCCTTTATTTGAGAATCAACACATTTTTAAATTCTGAAGGAGAGCGGAGAGTGTCTTCACTCTAGCTTCTTTCTGTCTACCTTGCTATATACGGAACAAATCGTTACACTACGGAATTAAACAAACATAACAAAAAATAGATTACACATACATATTTAAAATTTCAATATATAACATTTTTTATAAGAATACAATAAAACAGCTTCATAGCACGCACTATGCCTAGTGTATTTTATACGCAATATTTAATGTTACTTTAGCATCTGGACAGTGGCCAGAGACACGGTCCTAGTGAAAATACTCCATTCATAGCAAGCCTGATATGTTTTGAAATTATACTTTCATTGTAATTTAATGCCATTTTTACCGGAAAAATTTAAAAGTACTAAAAAAGATTTTCTCAGACTTGCTGTATTATGTTCATACATAAGTTTATTTTTACTTGACCTTTAATTTTGTCTTTGAAAATGTAATCAAAAATAAATGAGAAATGTACAAGTGTATGTATATGAATTAAAACTATCATTGTACATGTAATATTTTATTTGGCTGGTGAATGTATGTATGTCCAATTAAGTTACAGTTTCTCTTTGATTCACGTTACTTCTCGCATAAAGCTGAGTAGGCAAAGCAAAGTCTCGAAACTCTATACGAAACATATTAAATTTAAAAACAGTGTAAAACGGAGAGATTTTCACATACACTAAACATAAATAGAAAAAAAGAATACAAAAAGACAAAATATATTCCATATATATTATTTTAAGCTTTAGTAGGCAGAAGGAACCGCAGAACCATGGGGACCTAGTGTTTACAACACTCCGTTCTCCGCTTTCCTTTCGGGGCATCATACTAAAAAATAAAAGAAATACGTAAAAGATGTGTCGATTTGAACCTGTGTCACAACACAGCAGGTTCGAGACGAGCCGACGCTAATGATAGCACGTGCGACGCGTACGATGTTTGTTAAGTGGGGACTTGCGTTTCCTGAGTGCGTCCATAGTATAGATAAGGGAGATGTGGCTTAGATATTATATATATATATATATATATATATATATATATATATATATATATATATATATATATATATATATATATATATATATATATATATATATATATATATATATATATATATATATATATATATATATATATATATATATATATATATATATATATATATATATATATATATATATATATATATATATATATATATATATATATATATATATATATATATATATATATATATATATATATATATATATATATATATATATATATATATATATATATATATATATATATATATATATATATATATATATATAATATATATATATATATATATATATATATATATATATATATATATATATATATATATATATATATATATATATATATATATATATATATATATATATATATATGTATATATATATATATATATATATATATATATATATATATATATATATATATATATATATATATATATATATATATATATATATATATATATATATATATATATATATATATATATATATACGAGGTGTGTTCAAAAAGTATCGCGAATTTTGAATTTTCGCGGGTTACGTATATTCGAATTTCAATTTTTTTGTGGCGTTATGTTGGTACTCATGTCTCTCACTTATGCCGACAACCTCGGCCATTTTGAATGTTCACTTAATTGTTGACAGCTGCTTTGCTTGCACGTGTTTTGGATCGTCTTCGATTTTTACCCATTCAAAAAAATGGATCAAAGAACGTGTATCAAATTTTGTGTGAAAAACGAAATTAAGTGCGCGGATGCATTCCGAATGTTGACTGTGGCATACGGAGAAGCTACCTTGGACCGAAGCAACGTTTATCGGTGGTACAAAATGTTCTCAGAAGGCCGAGAAGATGTGAACGACGAAGAGCGTGCCGGACGCCCGAGCACTTCAACAACAGACGAAAAAATTAATGAAGTGGAGAAAATGGTATTGGCCAATCGTCGAATCACCATTAGAGAAGTTGCTGAGGACCTAGACATATCGATTGGCTCGTGCCATTCGATTTTTATCAATGATTTGGGCATGAGACGGGTCGCCGCGAAATTCGTACCAAAATTGCTCAATTGCGACCAAAAACAGCATCGCATGAACATTGCTAATGAGATGTTGGACTCTGTCCGCGACGACCCAAATTTGCTCCAGAGGGTCATAACTGGTGACGAATCGTGGGTTTATGGTTATGACGTGGAAACCAAAGCTCAATCATCTCAATGGAAGCTGCCGCACGAACCAAGACCGAAAAAAGCGCGCCAAGTTCGGTCGAATGTGAAAGTTTTGCTGACAGTTTTCTTCGATTGCAGGGGCGTGGTACATCATGAGTTCTTGCCACAGGGTAGAACGGTCAATAAGGTTTATTACCTGCAAGTTATGCGCAATTTGCGCGAAGCAATCCGCCAGAAACGCCCGGTTTTGTGGAAGAACAAAAATTGGCTTTTGCACCACGATAACGCCCCTGCTCACACATCGTTGCTTGTGCGCGACTTTTTGGCCAAAAACAACACACTAATGATGCCGCAGCCACCGTATTCCCCAGATCTGGCCCCCTGTGACTTTTTCTTGTTCCCTAAACTGAAGAGGCCCATGAAAGGACGACGTTATGCTACACTTGACGAGATAAAGACGGCATCGAAGGAGGAGCTGAACAAGATAAAAAAAAATGATTTTTTGAAATGCTTCGAAGATTGGAAGTATATATATATATATATATATATATATATATATTATATATATATATATATATATATATATATATATATATATATATATATATATATATATATATATATATATATATATATATATATATATATATATATATATATATATATATATATATATATATATATATATATATATATATATATATATATATATATATATATATATATATATATATATATATATATATATATATATATATATATATATATATATATATATATATATATATATATATATATATATATATATATATATATATATATATATATATATATATATATATATACGAGGTGTGTTCAAAAAGTATCGCGAATTTTGTGTTTTTTCAAAAATTATTTATTTATTCATGAATATCTATTTTGTCCCCTTCAAAGTAATCCCCATGAGATATTATACACTTGTGCCAACGGTTTTTTCCAATCTTCGAAGCATATATATATATATATATATATATATATATATATATATATATATATATATATATATATATATATATATATATATATATATATATATATATATATATATATATATATATATATATATATATATATATATATATATATATATATATATATATATATATATATATATATATATATATATATATATATATATATATATATATATATATATATATATATATATATATATATATATATATATATATATATATATATATATATATATATATATATATATATATATATATATATATATATATATATATATATATATATATATATATATATATATATATATATATATATATATATATATATATATATATATATATATATATATATATATATATATATATATATATATATATATATTTATATATATATATATATATATATATATATATATATATATATATATATATATATATATATATATAGTTTTAATCCGCAATATGGATATTTTAATATTAAAACACACAGTGTGACAGTATATAAAATTTTGTACGCAGTAGCGAGCAACGCAGATTTGCCGTTGCCCGTGCCGTCATGGATGTCAAGCAAGCGCTCTAGCTACTATGCCACGCGTTATTCATTACTAATTATTTTTACATGTATATTTTTCTTTATGTTATACATTTTTTACAGTTCATGAGTAGACGGAGAGAATAGAGTACTTATTCCGCTTTAGTATATAACTAAGCTATAGTTAACTGGTCTTTATTTTCAAAATATTTACAAAATTAGGGCTATTTTTTCTTTTTTACGCTTTTCTATGGTGTTAAAACTAAGTATTGAAGTAATGGTAAGTCTATGCTAAAGTTGAAACATTAGTTTTCTTCAACAGGCTCTACTCGACTGCTGGTTCAAATGTATATAATTTTTAATTTATTATTCACTGTTCAAGTAACTGTAAGTACCTAAATGATAGAATAACGTATCTCAAAAGATTTATTCGATATTAAGATATAGTAAATGAATGTGCGTAATGAGAGAGAAAAAACTATATTGATTCATCAATTCTTTTGATATAACCCTCTGTAACTTCGCGGGTCAAAGAAACCTCAAATGTCGAGAACGGGTATTATCAACAATTATTCATCAAAATTATTTTATAAAATAGAACGGACAGCAAGTATCTTAACACTAAGTTTGAAACACAAAAAAAAGATCCAGAGAGAAATTCCAGGCTTCATTAAATATATTATTCAAAAATGAATCATTCAGCAGGTAGTATCACAAAGTTGCATTTAAATCCACTAAGCTTTTATAAAAGCTACTTATTACAGAACTTTATATTGTATTCAATTTCCAGACATCTACTACATAATAATCAGTCATTCAGTAAGTTTTTGATATTTTTTTGTTTGCGTTTAATTTGATAAGAATAACCTTAGTCTTCGTTTTTTTATTAGTATATAAAATACAACTATGTGGATACTTCTTTTTTACAGCTTCAAGAACTACACTTGCAGAGGGAACCTAGTGTTGAGACACTCTGTTCTCTGCATGCGTACAGAATTCATGATAATATGACATAAATATTACAGTGACTGAACTCAATAATTCTCATTTTTCAGTACATTATTAGACTTCGACGATTGAGAATCAAATTATATATATATGATATGTTTTTTGATTTTCACTTTATCCTTCAAAAATGAGGGTAGGCAGATAGAACTGCAGGAACCATGGTAACCTAGTGTTAAGACACTCCGTTCTCCGCTACCTACCTTTTTTTTAATATATTGCCTGTTCAGTGGCGGAACTCAACGCTGCGCCTTGCCTAGTTGTCAGAGCGTAGAAAATATAAATGATAAAATCCACACAGATAGATTGTTGCTCTATGACACGCGACACAGTCGACACGGGGGCGTCTCTATTTTGGTGGCGCTGCAATAACAGTACCGATGGTATTTTTATTACGCCCGCCAGTTTTATTTCAGCTACAATTTGACAAAATAAAAATAAGGACGTACGTAATGTGACACGTGCTAGGGATGTACTATTATCGTAGGACAGTGTTATTTTTAACATTCTGCCCTTTTTTAATATTATATGTTAATATTGTATAATATACATATATTTATAGTAATGTGTAAATATTGTCATAATGTGTATACCTCTTACAAGCATAAGACATAATGTTGGTATATGTATCTTATTGAAGGAAAATAAGATACAATTAATATAGAGTTTCTCAATGCAGGAAGCTAAAATATGACATTTGAGGTACGCATTTAAAAAATCTATTATCTAATAATAATATAGAAACAGGCATGTTTAACTACGTACAGAATAAATTTAACTTTAAAAGTACAATAATTGTTTTTCAAGCTTTCACGTAAATATGATACAAATTATATACATAGATACATATAGCCAGTATACATATATGGAAACGACGTCGATATATACCATTATATATACATATAATAGTATGTATCGATATCATTTCCAAAACATCACTACCCTTGCAGCGTCCACGAGTAAACAGTTGTACATTGCTGCATTAACACTGTTACTTCGAAAAGAAATTCAATTTAAGCAGCAATGGTCACAAAACGCATACAAATCTGAGAGCCTTTAATGAGAGTGCATTCACCTTGCCCAAAATGTAGTGCGTTTCGGAAAATAGACTCGTTTCCGTATCCCGGCACTTGGGATAAATGGAAAGGGTGATATATATAACGCGACCAATTAAATGTATTTTTTTTTTGTTATTTTTCTTAGGATAAGTATGTTTAACTAGGTTCCTGATTTCAGCTTTGGTCAAGTAGTTTTCAATTTTACAGCAAGATATTAATAAACATATACATATATTTTTTACTAAGTCTATATTTTGGAAATTCACGATCATTTATTTTGTGAAATATATTTTTTTCACATAAATGCAGATATCTATATATATCTTGCTATGACAAGAATAAGGTATTAAGCAAAAAAGTCCGGCTACGCAAAAAATCCCTTATAATATAAATACAAAAACAATTCTGTAACATTTCGTGACTCATCTTTCAGTAGATTAAGTTGTGCGTTGATCTTTGGGTACATTAGTCGCCATAACAGTTTTATGTATACAGTGTTATAGAATAATAAAATTCAAAATATGGCACTAAGTATCTGTAATCTTATAGTGGATTTTTCCTACATATATACAGACTGAAAAGTATAGAATTAATCCATCCCCAAAACGGAAAAGGCATTATCATATATTTAACACAGTACTAAAAACAAGTTTAGCCTACGAATTATTATGAGTTGTTAACATTTATTGTAGCTATAACGAACTGGCGGGCGTTAGCAATTTTACGGACACGCAAGCGGAGGTACCTCCTGTCTTGCCGTCCAAACTTTGATGAGGTACGAATTGGGGTGATGGGGGAGTGATGGGGGGTGATACTGTAAAGTGTGGTAAGTATTTTGTAAATGTTAATGGGCTTTCGATTTAAGTTTGGCTTGTAAGCTGTAAAGTTGCCATATGTTGTCTATTGAATATATATATATATATATATATATATATATATATATATATATATATATATATATATATATATATATATATATATATATATATATATATATATATATATATATATATATATATATATATATATATATATATATATATATATATATATATATATATATATATATATATATATATATATATATATATATATATATATATATATATATATATATATATATATATATATATATATATATATATTTTGGCTACTAGGAAAAGCATGGCGTTGAGTTCCACCACTCAATACGCAATACCTTGTAAAGAGGGAGGGAGAGGGATTTGGGGAATGGAGTGTCTTAACACTTGGTTCTCACGGTTCCCGCGGTTCTCCTTACCTATCGTATGTGCGGGATAAAGCGTGAAGCTGATTGTTTTTTTTGAGATTCTCTTTCAGGAGAACATATTTTATGAGCAATCCCGTGTGTAGGTACAATTAAACAATGTTCCATATTTATCCTGCAATATGCGATAGGTAAATAAAACAATTTTTTTCTTAAAATACATAGAGTATTTAGACACTTCTGTTTCTCTGTACATTGAAGTATTTTTAATAAAATAATACAAAAAAATATTCTAAAAACAACACTTTTATACATTTAGTTGGTAAATCAAAATTTTCACGCCTTATCTATTGCACGTACATAATTTATCTTTATATATCTAATGTGACTCATTTACAGTGAGGGCAACACCGTTCAAAAAAGATGGCTGGCAATTATTTAAGGGAAATAACTTCTATGAACTCTGTCTTTCGCGTGTTGCGGTTCACGCGAACGGATACACATGAATTATGATTATCAAAGAGCTTAGAAAAACTTTTGTTTTCGTACGAAATATATGCGTTTGTAAGACTGTTGGTAATACATATATATATTATACATAAAAGATTTTTTTATTTTTTGTATATAAGAAATAACGTGCAACCGTAACTTTTGCGTGTAGGCAGCGTAAATTTGTCATGCAAGTTCCTATTTGGAGTGGAAGCGAATATTTAGAGAGGAGTTACAAAATTTCTAAGAAAAAAGAAAAAATATATTTTATAGACAACCCAAACCTGGTTTCGAGCTACGACACGCGCTTAATAAAATTGATATACTAGCTTTCTCTAGGCTGTCTTACATTTAAATCATTCAAAACTAAAATCATTAATGAAATATCAAAGATTATACGAGACTTACTCATAAGTTTTTTGTATCTTAGATATTAGAGGCCATCGTGCAAGTGTTACTGTACTCTCTACTCGAAGAAATAAGACAATTTAGGTTCTTCCTCTTTAAGACTAAGTACGGCGTTGAGTTCCGCCATTTAAATTGCAATATTTTGTGTGCTGAATTCTTACTAGAGTTTTTTTTGGCTTAACGCACATAAGTTAGGAACTTTAAGTAGGAGGAGGCTAGTTTTAAAACACTCCATTTTCCACTTTCTGTCCTTTTCATGCGTTGTGTGTCGGAATTCAACACCGCCTTTGACCTCTTTAATAGAACAGTTCTCGAGTAAATTATTATAGATTATACTATTTCTATTACATACAAATAATACTTTAATATTAAAAAGATGACACAAGCAGCAACTTCTAATTGGAGCACTGTCAAAACTTATTTCTAATAGAATAAGAAAGCGTTTAAGAACTTAAAGTTCAGTGATTTCAATTAACTATATTATTGCTTTATTAGAACAAAATTTATTTACACACATTTCACGTATAATTTACCACAGAGATGTTTTAGTATGATGTTTTGCTAAATGGAATACTTCAAAGACTCCTACCACCATATGGTTCTTATATCAACGAAGATCGACAGTAGTCATTTACTTTAATTTAATAAAAAATAAAAAAGGTGAAAAATAAAATTATTTTCCTCCTAATATTTATAAATATTATTCACCAACATGGTTGTTAGAGATATTTGAAAAAAAATATACGAGGAAAGAAGTGTTAAGACACTCCATTTCCTATCGCCTCATCTCTCTATACTAAAAATAAATCATAACCAAACAGAAACCGAACCCAAAACCCTCGTCATTATCTACTATATTACAAAGATACCTTGTTAATTTAAGACACTTATAACTAAATAATATTACTCCATCAAATCCATGTAAACCCGCCACGAGGTACTAGGCGAGCTGTAACTTTCGCAATTAAGTGACACGCGAGGCGCCGACATCGCGACGCGTGAGCCGCCACGCACTGGTGTTAACAAATATTGATTATATTTCAATACATTGGAAAATTGAGAAGAGCTATGATAGCTTTAGATAGCTTTTTTATTTCTTGACAGTTTCTTTTCAATAGAAAAGCTTGATTTTATTATTTGACATTAATTTACAGAAAAAATTGATAAAGGAACTCCGTGTTAAGACACTTCGTTTCAAGATTACATGTTTTATTGTAACCAAAGCAAGTGAATGAAATAATTCATTCTCTCCGAGTGGAAATTGAACCCACAACCCTCATGGTTACAGTCAGACAGATCTGCCGTTTAAATTTATTTATTTATTTATAACTTTTCCATTTAGAATCAATAAGATGATAACATGTGTACGTCAGATAGAGCGAACGGAGGAGTGTCAGAGAGCCCAATTCGATAATAAATATCGAATTGAGCCCCTCTGCAACCTACACACTCCACGACTTAAAACTAAAGTTACGAGGGTTCCAAGCGCGGTCTGGTGAGAAGAGCCCACAACAGACTCAACCAGGTTTCTCTAAACCTTTTGTGATCACTTCACAAACGTCATTATATTTATACATAATTTCTACTTAATTGTATGTGTTTTTGTATGTATATTTTCCATGCTTTATATATTGGGTATTTTTACATTATTTACTTAAATTGTTTTTATTTTTATTTATAGCTTCACGCTTTATCGCGCATATTGCAGGGTAGGCAGAGGTAACTGCAGTGGCCATATGAACCTAGTGTTAAGATACTCGGTTTGCTTAGTCCCTGCTTTCTCCGTCCCCGCTTTCCGCTTTTTTCGAGGCATTGCGTGTTGAGTGGCGGACCTCAACGCCGGGCTTTGCCTAGTTTCCAGAGCGAAGAAAATGGAAATAGAAAAATCCATCTTCTCCGAGTGGGAATTGAACCCTCAAACCGTCGCGTTTAAAGGCAGATGCTTACGCTTCTGCGCCACGACTGTTTTTATTTTTATTTAAATTTTATCTACTTACTGCTTTCATCCACTTTCATAGGTTGGCTGGAAGGAATCTCATCAGTCAACCTTTGCTAACGTAATTTCTTACGTAATTACGTCTGTATTTATTAATGCAATATATAATATTTATAATTTTAGATCAATAAGTTAAAATACAAAACCTGTTAAATTATAATGCAAAAGCGCTTTGAGCTTTCGCAAAAAAACAAGCACATACTTCAAACACTGTACAGTTCATAGTATAATAGTTGGATTTAAATCCTATAGTTACGCCGTTTTATTTTCGCCCTGTAATCTGCCGCCCTCGCGGTGAATCACGTCGGTGTTGCTTCTATTTCTAATTCATATAATCATGTTACATTTGTTATATGTTAGGACCGTCGCGGCGCAGAGGCGTAGTGTCTACCTGTAAGCACGATGGTTTGTGGTTTCACACTTGGGGAAGATGGATTTTTCTTTTTTTGAACTATGCAAAGCGTGGCGTTAAGTTCCGTCACTTAACACGCAATACCTTGAAAAAACCCGAAAGCAAGGATCGAGAAAGCTGGGACTAAGCAACGGAGTGCCTTAACACTAGGTTCCTATACTTTCTGCAGTTCCCTCTGCCTACCCTGCTATGTGCAGCATAAAGCGTGAAGACAAAAAAAATATATTACGCTGTTGTGTCGCCTTCAGATGTAGTTATATCGATTTGTGGTAAAGTAGACTGTAATAGTATTAGGTTCGACATCCGATCTAAGACAAAATACTTAATTGAAATTTGAACTTAATACATAATAATTCTAAAATGACTAAAAACAGTACAACGGTATGGAATTTCCGGTACTGTTCATAAGTGAGACAGACTTGATTCATACGATATGAGTACTTTTTTAATAATAGCATCAACTTTTATTTTAATTTTAGCGTGTGATTTGTATTTTAGTGTGAAAAAATATATATATTTACTTATATGAAAAATCCAACTATAGACGTTGATGTGTATATGACATAGTAGGCGAAACTAAACGCCGTAGATTATCAGATATGTAGACTTTTATAATACTGCGTATACATTTATGACAAGATACGTTAGCGTTGTATAAAGATTAACTAGCCAAATAAATTAAGGGCGGCGTTGAGTTCCGCTCGATCAATACCCTGGCCAAATTATATAACTAGGTTCTCATAATTCCACAGTTACATTCATAACTATATGTTCCCATGGTTCCTGCAGTTTCGGCTTTGCCTACACCGCTACGACTGTGCTAAAGCGTAAAAGTAAAAAATATATTTATGAAACTGTTCATATACAAGCCCATATAGCAGGGCAGACACACGAAATGTAGTGTTTAAACACAACTCAACTAAAAATAATTCACTCTACCCGAACGGGAATCGAACCTCCACTATGCCCCTAGACCACTGTGGCTTCCATACAACTAATATAACATATAAGTATCAATTAGTCAGTACATATACAAAAAGCTGTAACATTATTAATACCAAAGTCTACAGTCGGGGCCGAAAATAATCTAGCAATATGAACCAGCGCTAGTGAAAAGGAATAGTTAAAGTAAAGAGAAAATATATCGTTCAACGGACTCGTGAATAATCTTAGAACCGAGATAAACTTTACCGAGACATATAAAATGCATTGGATGCGAGAAGCGATTGGGTTACATATTCTTGGAGGTGGCATATAGAGCACTATCAAACTTCGCACTATCAAAGTGCAGTTTATTAGACGATTACCAAAACTTAGTTAATGAATTTATTTAAACTAAAATTACAGTTCGAACGTACAAAAGTACAGTTCGATCCCCAGTCGGAGAAGATGGATTTTTCTATTTCCATTTTCTTCGCTCTGGTAAACTAGGCAAAAGCGCGGCGTTGAGTTCCGCCACTTAACACGCAATGCCTCGAAAAAACGGCGGAAAGCGGGGACGGAGAAAGCAGGGACTAAGCAACGGAGTGTCTTAACACTAGGTTCCCACGGTCCCTGCAGTTTCCTCTGCCTACCCTGCCTTGTGCGGGATAAAGCGTGAAGGAATATATATATATATATATATATATATATATATATATATATATATATATATATATATATATATATATATATATATATATATATATATATATATATATATATATATATATATATATATATATATATATATATATATATATATATATATATATATATATATATATATATATATATATATATATATATATATATATGCTTACAATCATTTAGGCAAACTTAACAGTTATATGCATATATTAAGTATAAGGCCACATTTTTTTAAGTCATCTAAAAATTATGAAATCTTTGTAATGTCAAATAACCACATCCTTATTGCGTCATAATGTCAAGACTACTTAATGTGCATAATATGTTCAATGTGTTTGGTTAATGGGCCGAACTTGTAAAGATTGCATCTTATTTAAGTTTTACCTGTATATATGTTGTTAATTGTTTTTTATTATGATGTGTTAGGTATATTTGAATTTACATTGTATTAAAACAGTCCTAAGCACAAATAAACGTTCACAATAAACAACCCGTTCTAATTATTCCGAAAGATACCTAACAACATTTCGTCACGACATAAACAGTACACAAGCAACTGTGCACAAAATTCCGTGTCCATCTATTTCCTTCTACGATCTCAGCGATCGAGTGCATCCCACCCACGCTCATTTAGTATTATTTTCGTTGGAGACGGCATTGCCACATCGTGAAATATGCTCTATACTTACCGGTGCTTTTCGAGTTTGTTTTTATCTACTGTAGGCATACATCTAGCTGACCGCGACGAGTGTGGGTTCGATTCCAGAAAAAATAATTACTTTAATTTCCTTTTTTGATAACAAGATAAAGGCTGCGTTGAGTTACGCCACACTATGGTGTGGCGTAACTCAACGCAGCCCCTAATATCTCAAAAATTGAAGGAAAACTGTGAACGGAGTGTCTTAATTGGGTCTTCGCTGGCTAAGCAACCCATGTATGTGGATTACAATGAAAAAAAAATACGCACATATTGAATATAAACGATGATCTGTTTTATTTTGATGTGCTCTTTTTACTAACGTAAAGATAATAACTTGACATGTTTTGGAAAATTTAGGCAGTAGTAAACGCTAACGAGTTCTTACCAGGGGTAATAAAATACAAAATATATTAAATATACTATATTACAAAGATATAATACTAAAATAAATATATATATAATTCAATCATATTTCTAATTAAGTTCTAACAGGCCAAAAGAACTGAGAAACAAAACTGCCACGTGCTAAGACCGGATGCATGCAGTGGATGGCCCTTCGTGCACCGGCTGGTGGATTCTTAAAGATACTAACGAAATATTTTGTTCAGTATACTAATGAGGATATCACAGGACTATGGGGTATATGTTTATATGTCCTATGTAATAAATATATGTACTTATATACTTAATTTTGTATAGATGGTAAATGGAGACCGTAGCATTTAACACTGGGTTTATTGATACTAATAGAAGTGAAAATAACAATAATCATCAAAATAAATGTTCATTTGTATACTTAATGTAATTTTCGGTAATTGCACAGTATTTTTGGGGTTTGAATTCAAGATAAAAAAGAAAGAACCCCTAGTTCGCGTACAACCAGTGGTCCACATATGCCCAAGTACAAGCCGCAAAAAAAATTAGTTCAGTGCAAAAGAGCTTTAGTGCAATATTAACAATATAAAATTAACCAAAATATTGTATATATTTCTAAAAATAAAAGTAGATTTTTATAATGCCTACTTCTAATGATATGATCGAGGAATATTTCTAGGCCAAGATGAGGTAAAGAATGCCTGGTTTAATTCCAATAAAGGAAGTGACATTATTTATAGTAAAATAAAAGAAGCCTGACTCAAAAAATGAGTACAGAAACATGTTGAAATCGTTGAAACACCTCATTTCAGTTATACTACAATACCCATAAGGGTATTTACTAACTTAATAATAATTAACTAATATAATTACAGCAAAAGCTTTTAAAATTAGCAGGTATTTACTAGCGGGTACTTCTAGCCCCTTACACTCGAGTAGTAAGCAACTAAATTACGATAGCCGAGCTATTTATAAAACATATACCAACGAAAAGAAAACGTTTGAATGATATTAAAAACAAGTAGTTTTAAACATGTGTCACGTGGCAGCGACGTCGCGTATGGCCCCTCATCCCCACTCCGGTGCATCGGCTATTTCTACTATCTGAGACACTTCGTAGGTACTTAGTCGAGATTTTGTTGTTGTAGCCTATTAAATGTGTAGATAGCTTATTTATATGAAGCTTTTCTGGCTTTTTAGCTTTTTTTAATTTCACGCTTTACCCCAGTCGTAGCTGGGTAGGCAAGAATCGTGGGAACCTCGTGTTAAGACAATCCGTTCCCTGACTTCCGCTATTCGGATGTTGAGTGGCGGAATATAACGCCGCGCTTGCCAAAAGGAAGAAAATGAAATCAAATAATCCATCTTCCCCGAGTGAGAGTCGAATCCACAAACCATAGCATGTGCAAGCAGTCACTACGCCTATGCGCAGCGACGGTCCTTTTGTTTATTATATTTGTAACGCTTTAACTTTATATATCTCAATTACGCATGATGTTCTGGCGCTGTATATCTTGACATTGATATTTTACATATTATGAGAAAAAATCCAGCAGAAAGCCAACAACAGTGTCTTGAAAAGTAATAATTTTCTCATCATCGTCTCCGATTTAAGAAGTTTTATATAATATTTATAAAATATAAAAATGCATTCTTAATAAAGCACCATATTTCATGTATACTTTGACTAGTTTCTATACAAATGTTCTATTTAATAGCGATATTTATACTACAAACATAAGACCTATCTATACATTCATATGCCTACATCGGCGTGCGCGAGAGTCGCGACGCATCCGGTGCAAAGCGGCGATCCTGACTCATTATCTTTATTATTACACGTTTAAACGGATACAATTCTTAGTACTACATAAATCCCAAAATTAATTTGATTATTTAAAATATTATATATATATATATATATATATATATATATATATATATATATATATATATATATATATATATATATATATATATATATATATATATATATATATATATATATATATATATATATATATATATATATATATATATATATATATATATATATATATATATATATATATATATATATATATATATATATATATATATATATATATATATATATATATATATATATATATATATATATATATATATATATATATATATATATATATAATAGCTTCATGCTTTATCCTGCACATTTAAAGTACTCCGCTCACCGCTTTCCGCTTTGCGAGGCATTGCATGTGGCGGAACTCAACGCTTTGCGTAGTTTTCAGAACAAAGAAAATGAAGTAAACCACCCTCCTCGAGTGGGAATCGAACTTACAGACAGTCGCGTATACAGACGCTGCGCCACGACGGTCCTCATTATTATCCTTCTATGTAAAAGTCAATAATCAATAATTATTTATACATTTACCTCAACTATTTAAAAAATTACATGTTGAAATATATGCTAGTTAATAGTACATAAATAAAAGATAACACATTTTATATTTGTTTTGAAATTAAGATTTTAAAAATTTGCTTAGAATTCACATTGAGATACATCGGTACAAATGAAGTTAAATAAATTTTCCATTAGCTACGATCATAAAATTAATTAAATTTTTAATTAAAAAATTACATACAAGGGCATGCCACTATAAATGCTAAAGCTTCACAGTGCTTCTTGCGTGGCGGAACTCAACGCCGCGTTTGACTTATCTATACGAGCGAAGATAATCAAAATACTTAATAGATTTTCATCAAGATGTAATCGAAGCCGCAATCATCGCATTTAAACTCAGACCTAGTAAAGCATTTCTCAAAATTTACTCAAAATAACCTAAAATGAAGCTTTTTAATAAGCAAAACTGCTTACCTTATAGTGTTAAGAAATAGTTATAAAAAATTACGTGACCAACAGCGGCGTTATAACGGGGAAATGAATTAAACGAACATCTCATCTTATTTATGGCGAGGTCGCAGCGACGTTACGATATCTACGCGGTATTATCTTACGAATAACGGGCGTTATCGGTTTATGTATGTTTGTATTTATTACACACCTGTATTTTAATGTAAATTTCGTAATAGCAATGCGAGTTAAGGCTATACATGGTGTGTTTTTTAGAGCTTCAAGCTATATTACACATGTACTAGGGTAGGTAGGGAGTAGTTCTGTAGAGAGTAGTGTTAAGACACTACGTTCTCTGTTTAGATAGACAGTAGTGTCAAGGCACTATGTTCTCCACTTTCCAAAAATCGATACATAGCGTTGAGTGGCGGAACTTGACGCACAATGCTTATGTTGCCGTCTTGTTACCAGAGCGAGGAAAATGGAAATAAGTCGATTATAGGCGAGTAGGATTTAAACCCAGTACTGTCGTTGATAGTCTCACTACACTACCAAGATCTTAATTATAACTTTATTACACTATGAAAAAAATCTTAAAACCAAATAAAACCGGTAAAGTAACATACAATTGTATCCGGATGCCATCTCATCTACTCGATGTGTAACTCTCACGGCCTCTAAGCAGTAAAATAAATTATTTAACTATAAACTATAAATGTAATTGTATTCATAACTCTGGCATTTGGCTGTTCGCTTGCGACAAAATTTCTTTATACCGTTAGATTCTGCTTCATTTATTTCATCATAGCTGGTATAGAGTTTTTGAGATAAAAATTGGTAATGTTTTTAAACTGATGCAATTGTTTAGAGGTAGAGGATTCAAATTTGATTAAGTACTTTTATAGTAAAAAATGTATGTTAGTACTCAAAATTATATTGATAAATACAATGGTCCTCATTGTTCGTTATCGCGGTGCAGAGGCTAACCTTAATTTGAAAACTTTGAAGATACTTAAATATTATGTTTTCTATAGGCTAACAAGGCTAACGCGGCGTTAAGCACCATCACTCAGCACTAACCTAAAGGAATTGAGTGTTTCGACACTAAGCTTACCCTGTCTTGTATATTTACCCTGCCAATACAGAATAATATATATATTTATACAAAAACACCATAAAACTAATGGCAACATAAAGCCGATGGACTATTTTAGTAAATCCACGTGAGCTATTACACTAATATGTTTCGAATGTCCTCTATAAATTCATCGGTTATATATCGATGGCTGTTATTTTACTGATTACGGTACAGTTACATTTAAAGTAATTTCATTAATTATTTCTATTAATTAATTCCAGTCAATATATCACAGAGGCTTGTAGCTCATAAGGCACCACCCACGAAAATAAGTCAGGTTCGTGAAGCCTAAATACCAGTTTTAATTAAAATAAATTAAGCTAATCAAGCTCGATAGTTCGTTGACAAGATACCGATTGGATGGCTGATAGCTGTGAGTGTTAATTGATATGACTTTTTTGATGTCGATGATCTTTATGTATTACGTGTTTTGGTTTTAACGGAATGAATGGAGAGATTGAGAAGTTGTGTTGGGTCACTGTACTCTACTTTCTAATAGAATAAAACATCGTGTGTTTTATGCAATATATTTTTAATGACAATTTTAAGCCATCACAACACTCTTCCAAACGTTTGATATTATTTTGTAATAGATAATTCCGATATAAAGTTTTACATTATAAATAATTAGTAAAAGTGTTTTTCTTAATAATTTTTTTTACACTTACAAAAAAAGTGTGGCTCAGTGGTCAGACTGAATGTACTGCTTAATGAGGGTGTGAGTAATAAGTTCAGATCCTGCTACTTCTGAAAGTTCAACACAAAACACATTAAAAGTGCTTTGTAAATCAATTGTAATTTTTTTAATACAGTAAAGCAGCCTAAGAAATTCAATTTCAAATTCAACCCAACAGTAAAAGTAAAATCTCAGGTCCCATCTTTAAGTCCTGAAGTGGATCCTTATAGAAGACAGCACACTATTGTGCTTTAGCGAACTTAAAGCTATTTTTGAGCCTGATTTCCCTCTGGACCTGCATCTGGATGGCTGTGTTGTCGGATTATGAAGCCTTAGGAAAAGATTGTCCTTTGATCTACATTATATGAATATATAAATATAATGTTACAGTGAGTTCTATTGTAATATCTCGACTTTATCGATTTATATATTTGACTTTACTTTCATAGCTTGCTATTAAAATTGACTAATGTGTTAATATCATCCTCTCTCTCTCTCTCTCTCTATATATATATATATATATATATATATATATATATATATATATATATATATATATATATAAACATATATATATATATATATATATATATATATATATATATATATATATATATATATATATATATATATATATATATATATATATATATATATATATATAAACATATATATATATATATATATATATATATATATATATATATATATATATATATATATATATATATATATATATATATATATATATATATATATATATATATATATATATATATATATATATATATATATATATATATATATATATATATATATATATATATATATATATATATATATATATATACGTATATATATATATATATATATATATATATATATATATATATATATATATATATATATATATATATATATATATTTACGCAGTAATAATTACATGAGTCATATCTCATGTTGTTTGATCGTAAACGATTCGCAATGCAAGCTCTAAGTGAGTCATTTAAGCTCTAGCGCAAGAAGTTTCCAAGAATATTGTATGGAGGAAAACTTTCGTGTATTACACGTCATCACATTACTCGGATTCTCGTAATAATTTCTTCATTAATATTTCTATTTGAAAGTCTTTTATTCTAGATCTACTCTAGATATTTTTTTATATTTTTAGTACGGAAAACATTGCTTTTAGGAAGTAAAAATATTCATAAGCTTTCATTTAAATGAAATCTTAGCGATCTATCTAATTAAACGGAAAGCTATAAGAAAACTTAGCTATACTTTTTTAATACATTCGGTTATCCGCGTTTCCTGCTAATTTGAGACAGTGCAGCTCAATACTGCCTCGATGCTTACCGTAAAAATATGGTTATCCAAATATTATGGTAAAAAGCAAATCAACAGTATAAAACATAAGAAAAGCCTAACTTAAAACTTCTTATAATTCTGATTGTATGTAGCTATCTGCTATGTACGCTATCTATATATTAATATGTGAAACAACAAATTTAGACTCGTTTCTACGATAATTGCGCGGAGGAGTATGGAACCTGGCATACTTATAGTTTATGTGGACTATGTCGAAGCGACGAGAAATCGCTTCCGTCTCGTTGTCAAATCAACTCCCGTATAAATGAATACTCTGATATATATATATATATATATATATATATATATATATATATATATATATATATATATATATATATATATATATATATATATATATATATATATATATATATATATATATATATATATATATATATATATATATATATATATATATATATATATATATATATATATATATATATATATATATATATATATATATATATATATATATATATATATATATATATATATATATATATATATATATATATATATATATATATATATATAACACATTCGCAAAAACAATAAATAACAAACGTAGCAATATTACTTTATAGTTATGAGAATATTTTACGATCATCCGTCGGTACATCACTCGGGTATATAATTACACACCACATGTACAATCAAAGTGGTACAAAACAAAAAGATCCATTACAAATTGGACGCCAGCAAAAACCTCCAGCAATTATATATACGATATACCAAGTATTTAGCGTTGTAAACAATTGGCTTTTGCTATTAAAATTTAACATATTATTAAAAAAACAACGCAAAAAGTCACATAAACTCGAAACACGAACTCTTCCTTTCCTAAATTATCCTGTCACGCTCAACTATAAAATGCAATTGGATTCTCAAAAAATTCTGAATCGTTAAGCTGGGAGTGTGTTATTGTGAATCTTATGGGGTTGTGTTAGAGTGTTTTGGTGTTTTTATGGTTATATCAGTGTCAGGTTGCACAATAGCGCGTCTATTTACCTGCGCACGCGCAAGGTGACCTGGTGAAGGGCACCCTCCCTTTCCAATGTTGCCATGTAGTGACGTCACAGGAATAGTTAGCTAAGTCGAATTATTTATGTGTTTTATTTTATTATTACATTATTTATTCCACATTTATTAGGCTAGAGAGAACTTTGTGTTAAAAAAAGCTTTTCTTTAGTTTGTATTCGAATTCTGAGACGTTATGTGCTTAATAGCGGATCTCAATGCCACAGATAAGAAAGATTAGATTTTTTTTTAATATTGAATTTCATACTGCTGTAATTGTAAAGCCTAGTTTGAAAAGTAAATGCCGATAACGTTATATAAGGTATTATATAAAATATTATAAGCTATGCAAGCAATTATATTAAACATATGCTACAGTAATAATAGGTGAATACAAAGCATGTTTGAAATAAAAAAAGTGTTGTATAACAATCGATATATCGATGGTTTTTGTGGCACGAGTCTAATTATTACTTGTAACCAAAATCGCGGCTGACAGCAGAGCTCGCAGGGACAGGTGCTAATATTTGCTGACCTTAACTCGTACGGTCTCTCACATTGATTGGATATTCATGTACAAACGAAGATCAAGTATTTTTGGACTTCTGTTTTCCACCTTTTACGAAGCATTGCTTGTTGAGTAGCGGAACTCAACGACGCGCTTTGACTAGTTGCCTAAATGGAAAATCTCTCTCCCCTGAGTAGAATTCGAATCCACAACTAACAAAGTCATAGCCTCGAAAAGGCGGAAAGCGGGAATCAAAGTGGCTTAAAACTAGGTTTCCACGGTTCCTGGGGTTCCATATGCTTTGCTTATCCTGCTATGGGCAGGATAGGCAAAGCGTAGGGTGATTGAAAAAGTTACAAGCATAAAGAATAACATATTGAAATGTGGCCAGTCAGTGTGGAAGATCCCGCACGTCACATACACGTAAAGCTTGCAGTAAAAACCCAATTACAGTGCGATCATGTTTGAAACGATAATTTGTATAAAATTTTCGATACAATTGTTATTCAATATATCATATATTAACCGCGAGGTCATTTTATAATAGACGTGTAATTTTTGTATTATTTTAATTAATTTATTAAGTATTTTTGTATACCAACACATAATAAAATAATTTGAGAAAAAATGAATGTCCAGACTCACTACCACACTCTCCGCTTTCCATATAAAATAAAAATTATATTAAATATGTCTTTCCTATAAAGGGTTTTTGTTTACAGACAGACGGTTCTTCACAGTCTCGCAGGATCATATTAACATCCAGTGTGTAATTGAGTGATTAAAGTACCTTAATAAATAATATATCCAATGAAATGTGATTCATTCAATTATATATTTTAAAGTAGCTTATACAAATTGTTAGTGACGCTCATTTATTATTATCGTATCATCATTTTATATACAAATATTACGTATTATTGTATCGTCGTGACGCAGAGGCGCAGTACCTGCCTGTTAGCATGGCGGTTTGTGAGTTCGATTTCCACTCGGGGGGAATGGATTTTTTTACTCTACTCTTATTTTGTTTGCAGTGCAGTGTTGAGTTCCATCACCTCAAAAAACTACGCCTCGCAACGCCTCAAAAAAGGACAGAAAGTAGGCAACAGAGTGTATTAGTTCTAAGTTCCCACGGTTCCTGTGGTTCTTTCTGCCTATCCTGCTATACTCGGAATAAAACGTGAAGGTAAAAAAATTATATCAACCAAATATAGTACAAAAACCAAACTAATTGAAAATTTAGGCTCTATTCAGAACATCAAATCGATTGGCTAGCAGTGCTTAGTGAGTAGAGTCGGCCAGCTCTAGCTAACATCACCGGACATAAGCTTTATATATAATATTCGTACGCATTATTGACAGTTTTATTTATTTAATTCCCATATATCAAAAAGTGCCGGATATAAAATTTTGCCTAAAATTTATTTATGCCTTAGGGAATCTGATAAAAGGTTTCATTAGAGTCCTATTTATATATACATTATGTACTCTATACATGTAGAGCTTAAAAGCTCATTTCTATATTTATCAAAAAAATATATTTATTATAATAAAGAACATAGTGAATCTTCACTTAAGCTTTTAGCATGAAAAAAAACTACTTAAAACAAAAATAAATGAAACTTAATTACAAATAGTATTCTCTTTAATCCAGGTGATATTAAGGCTCGACGTCGACCCAGATCGAGCTTCCGGAGCTTTCAGTCAGAAAGTGTGCCACCGGATGTAGCGTCGCGCATTGTTTTCAGATATTTCAATGCAATTAATTTACTTGATAATTTTTTCAAACAGTTTTCATACAGTTAAAAAGTTATATAATTTAAGTTTGTATTTTAGGAGGCAATGTCAAATGGGGGTTCGCTTCCATTTTGAAAGAATAAATAATTGTGATTAAGTCGTTCTGGTTACAAAATAAACGGCGTTTGGATCCGCCACTCTACACAAAATAGACAATTGTTAGCTTTTTAGCTGTCACGGTTTATGAAATACAGCCTGGAGAGAGACAGTGGAGACTTAGTAATATGGTCCTTTATTACCACCTGGGTACAGAACCCTAAAAATTCGAGGTATCATTACATCGCCAAAGTAGGTATAAGTAAGTAAGTTCATTAAAATACCGCTTACATTTTAAACATAAACTTTAGATCATTAAACGAAAGTGACGCCTTCCAACACCCCCTGCACCCCTACACTCCCCCTCCCTCTCCGCCGTCAATCGTAAAACTTACCCCATTAAATGTTTACAGCCTTCTAAAGCTGTGCCACAGAGTATATGTGGATATATTTTTCAATACTTCACGTATAGGCTGTAAAGGAACTATAAAGTTATTTTATTAGTTTAATTTTTGTTTTATCACTCTAGGATTGTATGAATACATTTTTTATTATAGATTTTTTACTATTTATCACTTTTTTATGAATATTTAATACTGAAATTTTGTGAACTTTCATTGTTATATGTATTGTTTTACTGAAATCACTTGTCACTATTATAAAATAAGTACTTATGTAAAATATTTTTAGCTATGGCATTTAAGCTATTATATTATAATTATTTTACAACTGTCGTGGCGCAGAGGCGCAACGTCTGCCTCTAACGCGATGGTTTCTGGGTTGGATCCCCAGGGGAAGATAGATTTTTCTATTTCCATTTTCTTCGCTCTGGCAAACCAGGCAAAGCGCGGCGTTGAATTCCGTCACTCAACACTCAATGCCTCGAAAAAGGCGGAAAGCGGGGACGGAGAAAGCAGGGACTAAGCAACGGAGTGTCTTAATACTAGGTTCCCACTATTCCTGCATTTCCTTCTGCCTACCCTGCCATGTGCGGGATAAAGCGTGAAGCTAAAAAAAATTTACAACTTCACAGAAAGCAGAACAAGAAATTAAATCAATTTGCCTATAACCTTTCCCCCGCGTCAGAATTAAACCTACAACCGTTGTGTTTTCGCCTATGCTATGTTTGTGTGCTGTGACATATAGTAAATCGTAATCAAAAAAAATAATTATAAGAACCATAGGAGTTTAATACAAAATACATCACAAAAACTTATCTGATCCATTACGCTGTACTTTAATCTAATTAAATTAAAAAATCTTTTAACCTACGATGAAACATTTTATTTTATGATTATGACGATCTAAGATTAATGCTCTATATATAAATACAAAATTGAAAAAAAAAAACACCTAAAAAATATCTTAAAACCTAAAAAAACCAGAAAAGATATTGAGAATATCACCTGTTTATTTTTAATTAAGGTGAAATTTGATTCAAATATTACAGAATTAATATAAGTATACATTATTTATGCCATTAAAATCCACACACTGGATAAAAAAGTGATATGATTTTAAAGAAAGTATTATATTATAAATTCTGAAGTTAAATGCTCTGTGCAAACTAAATTAGTATTTATAACAAATGCAGTCTCTCAGAGGTTATGAATACCAGACGGCAAAAGGCTAGCTGTGCTAACTCTAATTTTATTAAAAAATAGTTTATTTAAATAATATATATTTTTATTTGTTTTTGAATTCATTACTTGTTTACAATATAATTATGGTAGTTTATTTTACATATTTATTAGTTCTATTAGTTCTCAAACATATGAGTATGTGTACTAAAAAAAAAATGATTTTTTTTGTTTAAATTACTTAATGTTCCAAAACGTATAATACTTATCAGAATAATCAAATTTTCAAGACGTTTCGAAAACTTTTAAAAAATTGCAGTTCTGTCACTTAGGGCACAATATTAGGAAAAATTATTAGTATTTTAAAACTAGGCTCCAGATGGATATTAAATGAAGCTAGGTTAGTTGGAAACTAGAACAGAAATATATTTTTTTGACAAATAGACTATGACCTTACTATATTTGATGATGGAATATATATAATATAACACATTAAAACTCCTTGCTTCGATCATAATTTAAAAAGTATCAAAATTTAAAAAGATTAAATTTGAGTTAGGTCATTTTATGCGTTATGAACAATGCAGGCCGACGTCAAGGACGCCCGCTCTCAAAGTGACCCATTGTGCCACATTACGTCTGGATTAGGCTAAGAAGTAATTGTGAAGCTCTATTATATTATTCTAGTTTTTCTTTTTAAGATATCTTGTGATTTGCGGTGTTAAATTACGCTATGAATCCTATTTAGGTGGAAAGTGTAAGTGGATAGCAAAGTGTCTTGACTCTAGATTTACTCTTAATTGTTAATATCTTATAGGGAAACTTCACTTGAGAGTGTTGAGAATTAATTAATTATATACTCATATTAGTATAAATATATATTTTTGTTATTTTTAGTTTCACACTTAGTTCCTATATAGTAAAGGTACGAAAAACTTAGTGTTAAGGCACTCGTTTCCTGCTTTTAGCCTTTCGAGAGATTGCACGTTTATTGGCAGAACTTATGCTGCCCTTCGTCTTGTATAACAAGAGAATCAGGATGATGAGAAGTATAATTCATCCTATAGGATCTACAACCATCGATTTATATATATATATATATATATATATATATATATATATATATATATATATATATATATATATATATATATATATATATATATATATATATATATATATATATATATATATATATATATATATATATATATATATATATATATATATATATATATATATATATATATATATATATATATATATATATATATATATATATTAGACTGGCTAGTTAGGTACTTTTAATACAAATACCCCAACAACCTCCCTACACGTGCCATAATACTGACTTTGTTTCGCTTTTTCTTTTTAAAAATGTCGCATTGTCCTTATAATTTTATTTTAGGGCAGTGATTTCTATTATATTATTTTAATATGCTTGTTGATTTTTACATAAACAATTACATAATAGAGACTAATAATATACATTAAGAGATCATTAAGCTTATTACGATTGTTCACAGGTCCATCCTAATGTTCATACATTCTGGTGACTCAAAATATTATAATATGTTATTCTACCTTAGTTTTTAACCGAGCAAAAACTATAACTTCTCCTCCACGTCTACATATCAACGAAAACTTTTAAGGATAAGATGTTTCAAAAATCCTTTTCTATCTTTTCACCTTCTCACTTCATTCTACACACTGGACTAGGCAGGATCGTTTGTAAAGACACTCCATACTCGCCTTGTGTCATAACTGGTGAAACTCCATGCTTTTTTTATTAACAGATCAAAGAAGTGAACACAATACACTACGGCACGGGATCGAACCCACACTTATCCCATACATCCAGTTCTTACCAACCACAGGGAACCTTAACTTACTCTACCATACGCGAGAAGTAAAATGCATTTTTCTGATAACTTCCTTCCATGTATAAAGCATGTTGCCACCCCACGCTATAGAGGTATAGCAAGCGTTCGCCAAGGACGCCCGCTCTCAAAGTGACCCATTGTGCTACATAGCGTCTGGATTAGGCGGTTAAGAGTAAATTACAATTGTTCCGAGAACCGCTACGCGGCCGGCGGTGTTCTTTGTTTATTTATGAGTTTTTAGACCGTTGCCCAAGATTTGATACGTTTTGGCCCTAAAAATAGATTGAAACGAAATTTGGTTATACATCTACCTTTACGAGTATTGACTGTGTTATTTATTTTTGCACTAATTTTTGTGTGTGGTTTTGTCTGTAATAATAACTAAGTTAGTGATGATAAAGATATGATTATAGTTTTAAATTTTTAGTTTTATTTAACTAAAATTGTACTATCAAAAATGACTGCTTAGCCTAAGCTAATCCAAAACTTTCATCCTACTGGCTTAAGCTATGCCCATATCAAATAGTACAAATAGCGATGAATTAATTTATTTCGCATCTAGTAGTAAGTTTCACTTTACTTTAATAAGACAGCACATTAAGTGGTAAAATCTAATACTTACCACACTTTATTTACGGGCTAATTAACCTAAAAATTGTAAAATACTTATAATATAAGAAACTAATTTACAGGTCACAAGACACGATCAATAGAGCACTGTAGCATACAAAATTGTGAACAAAAAAGGTCTCTAGTCATAGAGTCTATAACACATGGTGTACAAAAAACAACATTTGCTACAACCATAGAGCAATCTCATCACCCATTAGTACTTTGCTGGCTATCTTGCTCACACGAGGGCAAAAAATGTGTACCTACACTCGCAAACTGCATTCCAAGTGAAAATATTATTAGTACACTCAAAATTCAACCTATTTTCTAATGCAATTAGAGTGAAAATGCATTCGTTTGTTACAATTGAGGGTCGGCAATTCGACCAGTATAAATAACAATAAGAACGGGGATAAAACCTTTTTAGAAATATTAAGCAGTTTTGACAGATGATCTCGAACTCGTTGTTCTTTAGACGACCGTAATAATGTATAGGATTTTTTTTGTAAATAATTAATGTTATTGTGAATTATCTATATGTTCCTTTTATATCTTTGAATTTGTCGTATTTTTGATAACGTAAAATAAATTATTTCATATTATATTCATACTTTAAAATCTTGTTGAAATCTTTTTTCTCATTGATATGTCGGGAAATCTTCTCTAAATACTACTCTTCATTGTCCAAAATCCCAACACCACAAGTTTCTATGCTAACGTGTATAGTATGGTAAAAAAAATATTATGACACGACTATCAGATATTTCGTGTGTCGAGAAGCCGTCATGCCTAAGAGTCATCAGATCCATAATAGGGACATGTGCTGAATTTAACACTTACTTCGGCTTACAGCGAGCGTAAAACGGAAAGCTTTCTTTAAAAGTATTAAAATTATGTTAATTAGAAGTATACTTAAAATAACTTCTAGGATCAAAAACATAAACAAAAAGTAGTGATTGGGTACAAAAATTTAAATATTCTAGGTTTCAGAGAATAAAAACTCCAGATTAAGTACTTCTATACTTAATCTTCCTCATTTTTTTAAAACTCTTCCACAAAATTAGGTAATATTATTTGAAACAAACGAGCGTTACAAAAATAATACAATTAACCTTCCTACTGTACTTCGCTTCTTGACTTGCTGACGACAGTCAGCCAAATCCAAAAAGGCTCCTATTTAGCCTTGGATATTCCTATAGGAACAGGATGAAAATACATAATAATTGCCAAGAGTGGACCACCTTGATGCAAAAACGCAGCTTGTAAACGCGATGGTTAGTGGGTTCGACTCCCACACGGAGAGAACGGATTTTTTCATTTCTATATACTTAGCTCTGGCATCTAGGCAAGCGCCGTATTGAGTTCCGTATCTTATTTCAGGCAACGCAATGCCTCAAAAAAGGTGGAAAACATTGAACAGAGTGTCTTACCACTAGGTTCTTACGATTCCTGCGATTCCCTGTACCTATCCTGCAACATGCAGGATAAAGCGCGAATCAAAAAAGTTAATAAAACTAGATCCAACATATCATAGTCAAAACAAACGAAATCACATGCTAGAACTTGTATAATACAGTAATTTATTCACGAATTCTAAGTAAAAATTTCATCAATTACAAACTATCTTCATTAAAATAGTTTAACTGTTCTCACATAAGTTACCGGTTACAAAATCGAATACGGCCAAACATTAACGTGTGTAAGTGAACATAATCTCCACAAGCAATATATAGAAATTCGTTAAATACTTTAACTTCAACTTGTAGATACTTAATTCAACGCCCACAGTGTATTTTGTATTGCCATTAGTCAAATTGGGAAAAGGTAAAAAGAAAAATTGTGAAATTTTAATTATAAATATATTAACTAGTTTATATATAGTAGTTTTGATACTTTGTGCATATCTATTTTTTCGTAGTGTTTCGTAGTTTTTTTATTTTTTCACTTTTTTTTAAACTTTATTAATAAAGAATTGTGTAAAAAATATTGTCATAGATAAATTGATTGATATGGTATTAAGTTCCGCCACTTGCATACAGCCATAAATTTCTCCGCAAAATGGAGAATGTCTATCTACTTGAAAATGTATGTATACAAAGTTACTACTATACTATGTCATTCTTCTCTGCAGGATAACAAATAACAAAAGCAATTCGAGTTTTTTTACCAAATTTAAATATTTACCCATTAATTTACACCACACATATAAAATGACAACCGATCATTAAATTTATTAAAAAAACCTATATCTTACATAATAATTCTTAACAAATAAAGAAAAAAATATGATACAAAAAACTTAATATATATACATATACATATACATATATTCAAAAATTCCAATGCCATGTAACATACTTTCCATATCCATACCATGCGACATAACGGTTATGAGACACCAATGTTCATAAGTAATAGTAAATTTGCGCCCGCGCATCAAATAATATATCTGTATCGCCTAATAAAGTCGGCATTTGCATAAAATAACCATATAGAGGAGTGAGCTTAGAATATTTTATGTTTTATAAGATCGATATCACAACTAAGAGGTTTGATATTGATCTATATTATGACTGAGATAATTTCTTTGTCAAATATTTTTAATTATTTTGAACAGGATACTACTTTCGAGACGAAATTGGTTTTAAAATTATATTTTTAGGTTTGTTTTGCTTTTAAGCTTCACGCTTTATCTATTTAGTCTAGTGTCAATATATTCCGTTCCCTGCTTTTCACCTGTCGAGGTATTGCGTGATGAGTGGTCGAACTCAACGCCACGCTTAACTAGTTGCCTCGAGTGGAAATCGAACCCATCAACTATTACGTTTACAAGCAGACTTTGCGCATCTGCCCCACAACGGTCCTCTTTTTCTAATAGTCAATTCAAACTCAAATATTGCCTATATTCATTAATAAAGGAGAACGGTATACTCTCTGGTTTACTTGAAATGTATCAAGAATGCATATATGCACTAGATTAAGTTAAACAATAAAAATTTGGCTATTACATAAAAAACAACTGCTGAGTTTCTTGCTAGTCCTGCTCAGATCAGAACTGCTTTTCGAGCCAGTGAAAGCTTTGTGTTCCTACGACGATTCAAAAGTTCTAATAAATCTCTCCATCACTTAAGATTGTTTTCTATTTAAGTAATCCGAAGCCTAGAATTGCCATAGATAAAGATACTTATAAAGCACCGCCATTACTGTCACCATATAGCTATCAACTAATCAAGTTGCATAAATCACGGTAGTGTACAAATTAAAAATCGAAATAATTAGGTACTTAATGCGAATCGTTTTATGCCTTTTAGATATCGTTTCCGGTGTGATGTTGGTTTTGATTTTAATTAAGCCTTACATTTGCATATCTAACACACTCTCAAACTAGTATTTGTTTTGGAGAAAATTCTATAATTCTTCAAAATAAGTACAGCATTTGAGAACTGAGTGTCCTAAAAATACTTAAGAAAACATAAAAAATGTTTTTTTGAACGCATCGGGACTCGAACCAGCGTCCTCTTGCGAACCGTTTAAGTGAGTGTCCTACCTTTAAATACTGAGATAGGAGGTTCTTTTTAAATAACAAAAGACGCTCTCGTATATTTATTTTATTCTTTTTGTTTTTATATTTTGCATAGATCTCTAATTTTATTTATTTATAGCGAATATTTTTTTTTAGCTTCACGCTTTATCCCGCACATGGCAGGGTAGACAGAGGGAACTGCAGGGACCGTGGCAACCTAGTGTTAAAACAGTCCGTTGCTTAGTTCCTGCTTTCTCCGTCCCCGCTTTCCGCCTTTTTTCGAGGCATTGCGTGTTGAGTGGCGGAACTCAACGCCGCGCTTTGCACCAAAAATGTGTAGATGGTGGAACATAATGCCGCTTGAAGAAACCTACGCAGTAATTAACAAACTCACATTGGGCACTTCCTAACAACGTTTCGATGTACAATAGTAATTACTAGTTAAACTTTCAATGCATAAGTTAATTATTAAGACTACGTTTATGATGCACATAATTTCCAACTAATTATTATTAAATATTTTTATATATCATTAATGATAGTAAAAAAAAAATATATTGATTTTTAAAACATAGTAAAAAATAATATCGATCAAACTCAATACATCAAATGTAACGAAATACTTTTACAAATACAATCTAGATTTCTAGAAAAAGAAACACAAAATTTATTACAATATTATAAATCGATTAGAAAATAAATAATCGATACCGTATTTAATATTAGGTGAAAATCGATAATATATTTCTAAAAACACGTAAAATATATAGCATTTTGAACCCATTCTTTATTATTTGCATGCGACAGAACATACATTTGTATCCAGCTGTGATGTATTGATGGGTACTGCAGCAACTATATCATAGTAGAAAATTAGAAATTATAAACAAATAAAAAACCTATAGACATTAAGAGCGACATTTATTGCTATTCTAAATCATGGTCGTTTTAAAATCGTATAATGAAAGCTCAAAGCTTTTATTTGTAATTTTTCGTATTATTTTTTTAAATTTTGGATTACAGTGCGATAATAGTCCTAGGCATATTTCTAATCATAGACTTATCTATTTTAATTTTCTCACAGTGTTTATAAGACAAAAGTAGCGTTGAATTGTGTCACTCAGCACGCAATGTCTAGGAAGGAAAATAGGGAGGAAAGGGGAATGTAGGGAACCTAGTGTTTAAACATTAGGTTCCTTACATTACCCTATCTCCCCAGCAGAGTATAGTATTTACATAGCACATATAGTTTTATGTTCACATTTAATTTTCAAAAAAGCAAGTTTAAAGTTGTTTTTCCAACTAAATTTGAGCTTAAAAGCTTACTAATCTTGCTAACGCATGTCTGATACACAAAAGCAAGAAATGTCACGTAAAAGAATTAGCATTTGTAATAGTTAAAAAATTACAATTTCAAAATTTGCTAAACGATTAAATCTCCATTCAAAATGAACTTGATATCTCTGGTGAGGACCACACAGCGAGAGTCTGGTGTATAGCCGAAACTAAGGTCCTTTAATAATAACACAATTTAAAATGTTTTAAATAGACGTAATGGTAAAGAAGCACTTAAGGTATTAATATGCAGACATGGTAGACAGAATTGTTTCCCATTTTCTACTTAATTTTTAAATGTTAAGTGTAGAGTGAGGAGAGAGATAAAAAAAACATATCGTTCCCTCAATATATATACATCTCGAGAAAAAATAAATAATATGATTATGTTACTAAAAACACTTTAAGGTAAAAAATCATGACTTAACCTTCTGAAATAAGCTGAATACAAGAAAATGACTTAAAAAATTAAATATTAACTAATAAATATACCTATGTTAAAAAAAATTGCAACATCATTTAATAGATCACATAAAAAATTACGCAAAAGCTTTTTTTGTAAAGCTCACCCCATAGACAATGCTCACTTTTATTCCTGACAGTGCACTCATTACCGCGTTTTTACGTTGGATTCCAGGTATTGTTCGGGCGCGTCTACCTGTACCCGTGCTGCGATATCATCGGTCTGTGCATTTGAAATTATTTACTTGTGTGAACATTTATATATAAGTAAATTTTTTTAGCACTAGCGACCCCATCGCGACTTCGCCTGCCTGATTGATACCAATACTATAATGTTTGCTTTAAAATTATCTTGTTTACTAAGAAATATATGAATACAAACGAAAATTATTACTTAGTGGAGTTCGATTCCCATTCCAAGGAATAAAATATTACATTTTTTTTTTGCTTTGGTAAAAAGCAAAAAGTATGACGCTGAGTTCCCCCACATTCAATATATTAATATTAGGCGGAGAGTGAAGAACGGAGTGTTTCAACACGCCACTGGTCTCCCCGTGTCTACTCTGATATATACGAAAAGAGAGTCAAGCCATTTTTTATACAATATCACATATTATTTTTTTTTTTTAGTTTCACGCTCTATCTCGCACATGGCAGGGTAGGCAGAGGGAACTGCAGGAACTATTGGAACCTAGTGTTAAGACACTCCGTTGCTTAGTCCCTGCTTTCTCCGTCCCCGCTTTCCGCCTTTTTCGAGGCAATGTGTGATGAGTGGCGTAACTCAACGCCGCGCTTTTGCCTAGGTGCCAGAGCGAAGAAAATGGAAATAGAAAAATCCATCCTCTACTGGGAATCGAACCCAAAAACCGTCGCAGACGTTGCGCCTCTACGCCACGACGGTCCTCAATGTTCAATAATATTACTCACAGCGCACTTGCTTGTAGTATCGTGTTTTTGCACTGAGTCCGAGACATTGTTCGGGCGCGTCTATCTGTGCTGCGATAACGATCTGTGCATTTAAAATTATTCATGCACTGTTAAGTATAATTTAAATTTTGTATATTATCTGATAACGTCGGTTAATAAATTTGTTATATTATATGTCGTCTGATTATTAATAAAATTGTATATTAATAATTGATTTTTACTTTTTTATACCTCTGCCATTATTTTGATGGTCTAGTCTTCATATTAATCTGATTGTGTATAAGTATTCGTTACAATTTTTATTACAATTTATGTATATATATGTAACGAAAATTGCCCCAACCGGAAAGAACCTACTACCCATCGTAGAAAGCCTTAAAGAGAAACACAAATTAGATTCACCCAAGTCATGTTACTACAACCAACAAATACTAAGATGCGTAATAAAAATAAATTCCTTTTTATTAAAAACCGACGAAAGGCTTTTTTTGTCAATTAAAAATTACCGAGGGACTAGCAGGTACTCGACAATCAGCCCGTTTGAGTTTAAACGGCAAGAATGTAACATTATCGTTGAAAAAAAAAATTAAGTGAATAGATGAATCTTTTAGATTGTTAATAAATGGCTGTGGTATGCACACGTACGTATTGGGTTAAAATAAAAACATGCTATGTATTTAAAGTATTGAATGTCAATAATTTTAACATTTTATCATATATTAGCAGAGTAGGCACAGGATAGAGGCGGAGGAGAGGAGAATAGGGACAACTATGACCTTGTGTTAAGACACTCCGTTACCAATATTCCGCCTTTCGGGACGTTGCGTGTTGAGTTGCGGAACTTAATGCCAATTATCATTTCTTTATTATTATATTTAACTGAATGTAACGGATATGTATGTATAAATGTCCAGTAAGATTTTCATTTTAGTTTAAAAGATTTCTGTATATTAATGAGAAACAAATACAAAAAATTATAACTGGAAATCTATAAAATGTTTGTTATTATATATGTATTGACGTTATACAAAGTACTTTATATTATAATAATATATACTAAGTAATATAATAGGAAGTCTTATATTAAAATTTATTTTAGTTACATCATTACATTTATAGCAATGCCGAAAGTGTCAAAGATTTATAATTATTTCAAATATTTTAAATTCAAAACATTTTAAACATTTTAAATACGGCTGTATATACGGCGTCATAATAAATGTATATTCGAGTGAAAACGGGAGTGAAACACTAGTTGTAAAATAAGGTATTTTCAAGGCGATATTTATACAAAACCGAGTATACGCGATTAATCTGGTAAGCGAATTTTATCAAAAAACGGTAACAATGGCTAAAATTACAACCAAATTAATTGAAATTAATTTACGTTTTTCTGAGTTCCGACTTTAGCTACTAAAGTCTCTAAACGAAAAGAGTAGAACAGGTTGAGGGGTTGAATTTCGATTTTCTTTTAAATGTCAGATATTTAGAAAAATACATTAGATATAGCCTGGTATACTCACAAATATTTTATTGAATCAACATTGATGCTTGATTTACTGTAACATATTACGTATATTGAATCCGCAATAATTGCTGACTTGCTACGCTCTTACGGCGTAACAATGGCATCATCATATTTTTTTTATTTGAACCATTTTCAAAATTAAAATCATAAAGTATCAGAATTACACAAAAGAAATCATGAGTAATAGTATAAACGTGTAAAAAAAATTAAAAAAAAAGGTTGACCTGTCCACACTTAACTGACATTCAGGTAGAAACTTACGAACATTGAACATACGAAGGCAATTAACTTTTGGGTACCTGCGCATGCGCATGTGTGGATTCGGCTTAATACTCTACACTTGTGTGCGTGATACATTTTCAATGTGTTGTATTAAACGACTACTTTATTACTACAAAAAGTATCCATTGCTACTAATGCTAAGATATCAGATAAGAAATGCCTTTTTGAGGCAGCAATGGAATGAAAAATGTGAAGTTAACCGCCAACTGTTGTGATACATTTTGTAGACGCACTTGCGCAAACGAGGTATTAAAGTATTATACCATTTTATATACGGTAAGGTTTGGAGATAAATCGTTTTGGTTTAATGGACTTCGAAAATTTATGTGTTGTTTAATATCTAATACAATTTTTTTTAAGAGTTTCGTCCCATAATGTTGCCGATTTCTCGAGCGGCTTATTAAAATATTTGAACTTTAATTTCCTTTTGTGTCTTGTTACATTCGTTCGCGAAGATTCTAAGAAGTTCGCGTTCGTGTTTTATTTGTTCATTAATTATTATTTCATGGAACAATATAATATAGTCTATTGGTAGAATTATTGACTTTAGATCTATTGATAAAGCGAGAACATTCTATAGAATGGTAACCAATTAAAATTATATTAAATTCTAATTAAATGCCAAAAAATAACAAAATGGAGCTTTTCAGGGAAACTATTGTTTAGACACTTCGTTCTTTACTTTCCTCTTAATTTTCGAGACATTGTATTTATCTTAAATGGGAATCAAACTTGCAACTGTCGTGTTGGAAGTCAAACGCTATGTTCAACGCTATGTTCCGCTTCAAGTTCCCTATTAATTAAATTAAACTTTTTATTATATTGCTATAATAAGCGAAACATATATTTTACATTTATTACAACAAGTATCTGCAATATAAATTTAAAATCTATTTGAAAACCATTAAATTATCCGAACAAAAGTCCGTAGAGAAAGACGAACAAAAAACGACAGAAAAATGTACCGACACCGCAAAAATAATGGAAGACCGAGCTACTGACGCCATGTATTGTTCTATGACATATGGCAAAAGGATCCTTTAGATTTATTGCTAGGAAGAGAAATTCAAATTGTTATTACATTAAATGTTCGAAAGCATTTACTTTGTAAAAGCCGATTTTAAGTGATATTTTTTTAAATGTTAAAATTAAAGTGAGTTACGAGTGTAGTGATCGATCACTACGCTTATGGCAGGTCAGAATAAATCAGATAAATTATGTCAAAATTGTGACGAATTATAATTTTTTATGGCACATAATATCTGTGAACGGGTAAAAAATAAGAACACATCCACTTGCACTCTATTTTTTCCGTTTGCAATTGAAAACTATTCAACATATATATATATATATATATATATATATATATATATATATATATATATATATATATATATATATATATATATATATATATATATATATATATATATATATATATATATATATATATATATATATATATATATATATATATATATATATATATATATATATATATATATATATATATATATATATATATATATATATATATATATATATATATATATATATATATATATATATATATATATGCATATACATATTTATACACTAATTTATGTAGACATATATTTATTCTAAAAATAACCTAAAGAGTTTTTATGTTGTTGGATAGTCTCTATATGAAAAAAGCTATAATATCACATTAATCGGTTCAAACCAAACCGCTTTACTTGCTGAACGTTAAATATCAAAAGTTACTTCCACACAACAATACAAACGAAGCCATCGTAAAAACCTAGCGAATACAAAAAAAATGGCTTAACTCTTAATAGAGCTAAATAAAACTACAAATTATCTATAAAACAAAAGGTAAGAAACAAAATCAATAGAGTGGCACTAATATAATGTGCACTCGTTTATTTGAACATGCAATTAAATTTTGATAGTTTCAGCAAAAAACTCACAGACGGTCTGGATATATTCAAAGTCGAATTACTCCGACCTCGGGCGTCGCTGTGAATTATAATAACAAGACTGTGATTAACTCCGGGTCGATTACTGAATGTCAGTCAGGATTACCAAAGGTGTGCCGATAATAAAGAATTGTTTTGTTTGTTTATTTATTTGTGATTCAATGTGTTTTTCTCATAGGATGTGAGCGAAGCCGCAGGGAAAGCTAGTACTTAATGGTGTTGAGTTACGCTTTTTAGTGTGAGTTAGAGAACTTATTGGCTGAAATTGAATTTGAAAACATTTTGACAATATTTTTACGTAATATAAAATTTCTTGTTTCTTGTTTATTTATCTCGTTTATTCTCGGTTACGTTGGGTAGGCTATATGGAGGTTCCATAGAGAGTTAAGACACTCCGTTCCCGGTTTTCTATTTTACAAAACAGCGTATTGAGAGGTAGAATTGAACGCCGTTCTATGTCTTATTGGGAAGTGTAAAAATGACGGCGTATGCCCTGCTATTATCACATAACTCGCGATGTGTTCGGACGTACTATAGAAGACATGCAAAAAAGCTATTTATTCAAAATTGTTATTCTAATCCTTTAAATCAAAAGGAAATGCTGTAAACAACTGTAAGGTTATTTAGCAGCTTTGGAAGGTTTAAAGCGACAGAGAATGTTGACACTAAACCCAATATCATCTAAATTTTTTTATCCTCACGCTTTTATCCCGCACACGGCAGGGCAGGCAGAGGGAACTGCAGGAACCATAGGAACCTAGTGTAAAGACACTTCGTTACTTAACACTTATTTATCATATAATTTTTATAACAATTTACGCTCCAGTTCCACCGACCTACATTACCCTTTAAATTCGCTCCTAATCGTCGTTTTAGTGCACCATATGTAAATGTACCGTCCTTCTGAGAACCGCACGTCTTTTACCTAATTATTTTTAATTGCCGCGAAGCCCGAGTTGCATTTAAACATTTTTTTTCGCGTCTAGCCTTTGGATTATACTTATGACTCACTTTAGTATACACGTACACATACGCGTATCATATACCTGTTGTTCTTAGAAGTTTTAAATAAGTACGGGCGCCCTGTTATTTGCTTCACCGGTAATGGCGAGGACTAACTGCGGGTGGCGCGCTTGTTGTAATAATATAGCCCTTTATTTTCACTATATATTGCGGTAAATAAGCTTCTTTTTGTTGATTTTAGTTTATTTTGCCACCTTCTCGGTTCTTTGGTTTCACATGATCGGTCATTCAGAAGTGTGAAATGTTTAATATTTTGTATCAAAAATATATTTAAAATTACATTTATGTTAAGAACTGCTTTAAGTTAATTATTTTTATTTCTTCATAGAAAGTTCCATTCGTGGAGCAATGCAAAAATACATACACAAGAACAAGTATTTACAAGTAAAACTTAATATTCAATTAAATATCTGCGTTATCGAGCTATTAAGCTATCTGTATAGCTTACCTATTTAAATGAGCTTAATTCATTGCCAGTGTTATCTCTATACAAGATCTTACATTTGATTCTGGACCGGATCTTGTCATAGAATTCTATAATTTATTATGTTTAATAACAATTTGAAGAATTTGGTTTATTTATTTTATTTAAAAAGATCTTTAAATCATTGTGGTGTGTGGTATTGAGATGGTAGTGGGTTTTATGCCCACTTAATTACATACGTTAATTTCGCTTTGGCAAGTCAGTCTATGGCGTTGAATCCTCAATTTGGCAGTCAATGAAACACGATTCATCTCTAAATTGAAGCGTGACAGTATTTAAGTATCAGAGATAATAACTTTTTTATATTTTCACGCTTTATCCCGCTTACAGCAGGGTAGGCCGAGGAAACCGCAGGAACCATGTTAAGTCATTCCGTTGCCTAATTCCGCCTTTTTGAGGCATTACGTGTTGAGTTGTGGAACACAACGCCGCGCTTTGCTTCTATACTAAACAATAATAATATTTATATACATATCTATATCTTTTTATCATACCTAATTAATTTTATTAGTATCATAGTTAATTCTCAAAAATATTGGCAAAAATAATCAAATGGCGAGAAAGAACATGTTAATTGGTAGAAGAACAAGTAATAAACGAAGTTATACTCGGACTCCAGCAACGTGTAAAGCGAAACGAAGCCAAAAAGCTTTCTCCCACAAGCACCTGCCATTACGTCAAAATTAGTTAGTGTTTAACTAAATAACTATATACGAACGTGAATAATGGCGGTTAAATTTTCAGTAACTTGTTAAACAAACAGTTTATTTTGTGTAATTTGTGCAATTACAGTATTGTTCTTCAGTTTGTAAATGATTATTTTTAACAAGAACCCGATGGAGAACAAGAAATGTTATAATGAGTTAATTTCTATAATTTTCTCATTTATATTTTGCTTGCGCCTCCTAAAGTATATATACATATACATATATATTTTATAGCTTCCTGCTTTATCCTGCACATAGCAGGGTAGATGGAACTGCAGGAACCGTGTGAAGTTAGTGTTAAGACACTCCATTCCCTGGTTTCCGTCGTTATTCGAGACATTACTTGTTGAGTGACGGAACTCAACGCCGTGCTTTGCCTAGTTGCCAAGGTGAAGAAAATGGAAAATCCATCTGCTCCAATTGGGAATCAAACCTACAAACCGTCGCGTTTACAGAAGCTATGCCTTTGCGCCACGACGGTCCTCAATAATGTATGTATAATATACTCGTTTATATATTTTTATATAATATATTAAAAGAATATTCTGAAGAAGAAAAGAGTGTCCTAACACTCAAGTCCTTTCTGCTCACCCTACACTTTATTTATGAATTAGAGCGTAAAACCTTCGCATATAGTCCAAAAAATTAATAGAGTTATAAAACAAAAAAAAAGGAGAGAAAGCGAAGCGAATTGGACCCACACGAGTGAAGCTAACAATTAAAATTAGAAGCTAAATACAAAATATAAGGAAAGAACTGAATTACTTACATACTTTAAAATTTATAAATAGTTCTCTGTTCAGTTCTCTGAATCAGTCGTGAGAGAATCGTATTCCTTAAACAGGTTGATGAGTACTCAACTTCATTCATGTACCTGAGTTTTCCTCTTCATTTCTTCACAATTTCAACGTCATATTATAAAGTAATCATTAATGAAACGAAAACCTTATTCGTATTCCATTAAGGTATAAAACACAATACATGTAAAACCGCTTAAGCTCTTTAGTCGTGAGTAACATTGGTTAGTGAAAATTTTATTGTATTTATTTCATTCTCGATATCTGGATGTGAAAGTATGTGTTTCCGGTAAACCTTTATGAGTCACTTATGTGTCATTTAAAAGGATTTTTTTCAATATTTAGAACATATTACATGTATATATTACTTTAGGTGAAAAAATTGCATTTTTGCGATTTGCAATGTGTTAATCCACATTAAAGAAAGAAAAAAAAACCTAAAGAAAACCTATTATACAAATTAAAACGCAGAAAGCGCGGCTTCAAATCCCGCCGCATTCAATTATTTTATGTTATCTTTAAGAACAATTTATTTATTTATTTATAACTTTTCCACTTAGAATCAATAACATGATCACATGTGAACGTCAGATAGAGCGAACGGAGGAATGTCAGAGGAGCCCAATTCGATAATAAATATCGAATTGAGCCCCTCTGCAACCTACACACTCCACGACTTAAAACTAAAGTTACGAGGGTTTCAAGCGCGGCCTGGTGAGAAGAGCCCACAACAAACTCAACCAGGTTTCCCTAAACCTACTGTGATCACTTTACAAATCTCAAATTCTTCAGTTCTGCAGTAATAAAGGCATAATATTCTCGTATATAAGCGTATAATGGTACAATGAAACAGCGTTAAGTTCCTCTACCCAATACACCTGAGCGAATAAAATGAGAACCCCGACGCCCCACTTGAAATTGAACCCTTTAACCGTTGCGCTTACAAGCAACCCTCCCCAACCTCTGCATGACAGTCGTAGTTTCTTTTATAATACAGAAAATAAAACATATTTAAAATATTGTCTTCCATTTAGCACTTGACGTGTTATTGCATGGTGGCGTCGATATGTACTTGCTTTGGATAATTACAGTTCGTCACACACCAAAAATGTTTAAGCTTGAATAATAACCATACAAAATTTGCGAATATGAGTAACGCATTTATGACTAAACTTATACGTTCATTTATTACTATAATAGACGTGTAACAAAAACTTTGGATGTTTCATAGAAACGTTTAATTGTATAGATTTTTTATACTTCAATTAAATATCTATAAGGAAGCTCACACCCACCGATGAAATATGAGGTCAAAATTTAAATTTGAAGATTTATTTAGTTATTATGGTTTTCGTACTTATATCTAGCATATTAAATAAATTAATAGTCGTTTTTTTAGCTTCACGCTTTATCCCGCACATGGCAGGGTAGGCAGAGGGAACTGCAGGAACCGCGGCAACTTAGTGTTAAGACACTCCGTTGCTAAGTCCCTTCTTTCTCTGTCCCCGCTATTAGAATAAATTATTAAATAAATAACGAATATATTTTTGTCCCAAGTGTTATTTGACAGTGCAAAAAAATAATATATATATACGTATATATATTATGAATCAGTAATATCGGTAATAACGATATTTGAACCTGCGTCCCTTAAATTGTTTATAGACGAAAGTTAAATAATACAGGAAGATCTCATAACAACATTTTAGTAAAAAAAATGAAAATAATAACAATTAATAATAATATCCTCAATATTTTTTATAAAAAAAAACAATGGTTGCCTGTAAAGTCAGTTTTACGGGCGAAGATTTTACGTGACCACGTCTTTTTCTCGGTAGAATATTTATTGATATGAATATTATTAAATTGCACAAAAGGAACAAGGAATTGAATGAAAATAAGAATTGCACAAATTTTAACTATAGAAAATATATTTTGTTTACTAAAACATTGTAGGTACATGTAAACTTAAACTTAACTAATTCCTATTTGAGTGATTTTGTTGAGGATAGGACGATGATAGGAGAAATATGAAATGAAAGGAAGTGTTTCTGCTGTAATGTGTCTTGCGAAAGTCAAGTCGATGGTTGTTCCTTTTAACGTAGTTGACTTAGAAACGTTTGATACGCAATCAAGATTATACGCATATTTCATGAAATTAAGAAACGAGTTGTCAGACTTTAAGTTTTTGTTAAAATCACCACACAGAAGAATCGGTATACTAGAATCAACTTGCACGAACGAGTATAAACTTGAAGCTAGTATTAGCGGTGAAGCAAGTAACGTCAGTCATGCACATATCACCCTTGTAAATGTAGAATCTAAGCACTCCACATTTTCCGATCCGAACCGAATCCGACCGATCATAGTTCGGTGACTCATCGTAACGTTACCGGGCGTTACACTTTTTCATGAGTGACTCCGAGCCGCAACTAAATTTAAGACGTTGTCACGTCAAAAAACATTGTACATGTGTCAAGTGATACGCGCGGCGGACCGATCATAGTTCGGTGACAGTTGACACATCGTTACGTTACTTTTTCATAAGTGACTCCGAGCCGCAACCTAATTTAAGACGTTGTCACGTCAAAAAAACATCCAAAATAATATGTAAGCAAAATGGTACCCGTTTGATTTTAAGGCTTAAAAATAGACAGTTAAAGAAACAATTAAAGCAATGTATAGAAAATGATTAAATAGTAATTGATACGTCAAAGAAATAAATTAAAATTTAATGACAGTAGACGAAGCGAAAGAAGTATGCAACGCTTCAAGGGTTAAGGCCTAAGGCTTCTAGGGTTTGGCGCTCCAGTTTCTTGAGCTCATTAGGGATAAAGCGAGCAATTATAAAGCATCGAATACAATAATGGTATCGATTCGATGTGTAAATATATTATAATAGGATTTACTCGATTAAATTAATTTTTTAGTTTTATAATAAAGTTACAAGTCTTTCAAATGTGATATTTAATCACAATCGACTGATCATTTATATTAGATTAGTTCGTTAGATCAAAGAAAGCTCTAGGCACTGTATTGCACTTGCACATGAAAGAATCTCCGCTTGAACGGTAGCTTTGATGTCGTATGCCTTTATTACATATGTATATATATATGCGTGTATATATGTAAGTATATAAGTAAAGTCTATGCCTTGTTCTAGGCATAGGTCTGTATACCTGTTTATTTACTTTACAAGTGCAACAAACCATATGAAAGATATGTTTAGAATTTTTTTTGAAGTAACTTGATGAGAACGTATTGTATGGCTTAGTGCTCAGAGGCGTGAAAATTTAATTGAAAATTTATGCGTTTTCTTAAATAAAATCAGTTTTAGGAAGCTCATTTATTTATATTTTTGGTATAAATTATATGTATATATATATTTTCTAACTTCAGATATTTTAAGCTAAATATACATATTATTTTAAGCTTCGTTTTTTTTCTACAAAGCTATTATTATCTATAAAATTATCTCTCTTTCTCCCTCTCTCTCTCTCTCTCTCTATTTTTATAATGGTTATCGACTAGAACTACAAGGTATACGACGTAAACTTATTTTCCAACTAATTTGATCAAAGAATGTTTGCACTGAAGCGCATTTGCAAATGCACACTTTGATCTTGTCTATGCACTGTGCAGTCTCTGGATCGAGATATCTTTGATAAAAACTTTACCGATACTGATATTTAGATTTTAATATAGTATATACAGCAATAATAAAGCATTAATCTTCTGTAATTTTATAATATGTATTGTAATATTATTTTTTTAATATTATTAAGCCTAAAATTAAGTAAAAAAAATGCATTATAGTTTGTTAAAAACTCTGGGGTTATTTATAATTATAATAATTTTATTTGTGGATATTTTAAAGGTCGTAAGACACTGCCATGAATTTCTCCGCCCCGAACACGATGGGTACTTCCATGTCGAATCCACAAACTGCTAAGCATAAAATTCTATTTCTGTAGCATTTCTACGAAATGAAAAATGTTATTATTATTAGTTTCACGCTTTATCCGGCACATGGCAGGGTAGGCAGAGAGAACCGCAGAAACTATAGGAACCTAGTGTTAAGACACTTCGTTCCGTTCATTACGTCTTGAGTGACTTTCTATGTTTTTTACTATTAATATTGGTGGCAGAACTCAACACCGCGCTTTGTCTTGCTATCAGAGCGAAGACATAAATTTTCTTTATAAAATTTAAATATATTACATTGATATTTGATGATCTATCAGAGTCACCTTTAGCTTAGGCACAATAAAAAACTGAACTACTTTATAACAAAACCAACATATAAAGAGATAATTTCTGAAATAAAAATTTAGTCCCCCAAAAGTGAACTGAACTGACAACCGTCCTCTACACGACTTTGTGCCGCTGCGCTACAACGGCTCTATATATTGCATATTCGTATTAAATACTAAGGTAATTAACCCTTAAAAAATCTTCTTAAACTTTTAAGCTTATAAGCTCAGTGAAATTCTCTAGCAAAAAAACATAAAAGGATAAATCTTAAACGGAAGCCGTTGTTACTTATTACTTATAATACTTTTAACACCATTCTTTATTTCATACTTCACTTATTTCATTGTGCAATTGTTAAGGGAACAATCAGTAGCACAAGTTGCTCAAAGGCTTTTTAAAATTTTGTTTACTATTTGTAAGAAATTCTATTCATATCTATTTGGAAAATGTGGTTAACTGTATTATTCAAAATAAAAGTTTCAAAATTCACTTTGTTACAAATGGACAAAAGTACAAAAATCAATGGCTTTAAGAAGAGTAATTTGAAACTTAAACACAAAAACATAAAGTCTATTTTAAATTGTCTCATTTTTTACATTATAACGCATTTATAGTCACGTAAAAAAGCTTAGTAGCAAATCGAGCTTACAGAAGAGGAAATAATTTATATGAACTAACACATATGTCCGAATTTGTCACTAGAAGCTTCACAATAAATTAAATAATAATGAAAAACAGTAGAATAAGTATTTTAATAGCATTGTATATTTATACATGCTACTTTATATTAATATATAGCTTCACACTTTGTAATTTGCAGGGTATTTCGAATCACTAACTTCTTCATATATACCTGCGTACTTTTGCTTTTGACGTGATTTTCTAGTATCGTTGAAACTGAGTTTTAAATGGTCAACCGAGATCTCTCCATACTTTAACTGACAGTTTTTGCTTTAAAAGATTCTAACGTCAGCTATTCAAATAGCTCGAGGCTCAGCTAGAGATGAAATCAAAAGTTATTTTTTTTTGTTTTTTTTTTTTTTTACCTTCACGCTTTATCCCGCACATGGCAAGGTAGACAGAGGGAACTGCAGGAACCATACGAACCTAGTGTTAAGACATTCCGTTGCTCAGTCCCTGCTTTCTCCGTCCCCGCTTTCCGCCGTTTCGACGTGTCGACGTTTATAGTTAAAATAAAAATCACTGTCACCATTTTGTTCCTGGTATGCAGGAATCCGGATTCCAAAATTGTTTTTCAATCATTGAAATTTAATGTAATACTTACATACATTTTTCATACAATATATACTTTATCTTTGAAGTATGTGACTGTGTGCATTTTTTAATAGCACTAATGTATACTGCATATCCTTGTTCTCATTTAAAGACTTTAAGAGCCCCTAAATCTAGCCCTCTGCCACACATAATAATAGGCTTAGTCCGTTTCAACTTTGCAATACAATAAAAGTGCAAATATTTTAAAAAAGTTTATTAATTTAATTAAAAGTATAATATTTTTTTAAATATTTCGGCAAATTAAAAAGATATATATAATTAAAAATATATTTAAATTATCAATGTCCAAGTTCTTTAAATATCGAGAACTAAAGAATCTAATGTTCTTCTTAATAGAAGAAGTGGTACTGAGAGCCCTTTTATCTCTACAACAAAATGAACAGACTATAAATAAACATATATATATATACATAATGATATTTACATGATATATAAATATGGGAGTTTTAGCAGCTACACCAAATTATCGCTAGGAATTAAAAATTAAGATCTTTGCCACTGAAAACAATGTTTTGTCGAACATTTTACTTTTTCAAATATATGGTAATATAGACGACAAAATATTTGCAATTTAAACTCTTCAGTACATTTACCTTTTTTTTGGATTTGACTGTCAAATAACATGGCGAGGTCATTGAATGGTTTATTAAAATGGCAAAAATTTTTTGAAACTGTTGCTATGGAACACGGACTATTGAACTTCTACGGACTGTAATTGTTTCTTTTTTGTTATTTATAAAACAAATACTTACGTTTTCTAATTAATCAGTTTATCTGTTCATTATTCAATTAGTTAGTAATTGAGATACACTTCACAGTCAAAGTACATCGCGAAGCCAGCTAAGCCAAATGTAAATAAATTGCCTAGATATTAAAAAAAATCTATTTTATTAAATTATAAATTACTATTACAGGAGGATGAAAATACAATTTTTTATCTTAAAATCCATTAAAACTAAGTTGCAAGATGTTTAATATATACAAGTGTCGTCATAATATCATAATTATCACATTATGTTGTTTTGTTGTGCAAAATTATTCTTGTGATGATTATACCTTCAAATTCCAATAGGTATAATATCGAAATAATCCTATTTTATTTTTTACGGCTGGACAGGCAGAGTGACTTGCAGGAGCAATAGGAACCTATCGAAATAATTCTATTTTTCTTTCCCAAATCTATAAATAAAGCTAAAAATGATAATCTATACAAAACTACTGCTAATTTACATTTAGCACGAACTAAGACTAGATTTGTAAACGTTTTTTTCTCACTTTCTCACATAATCGTATCAATCTCACTTGTCACTGCGCTCTGAGAGTACACCTATTGTGCGGATCTGGGTCGGCTCTTGAGGGCGCGGGCGAGAGACCACCGCACTCCAGACACTTGGGGAAACCTCGTTAGTGTTGTATTATTTTACCCTTTTGCTTATTTATTAATATGCTAATATCAATTATTCATTTCAATTTTGAAAATCGTGGGCGCTCTTCTGGCTGCCTCTGGAAACTAGATGAAACGTAGTGTTGATCGCCACTCAAAACGCAATGCCTCCAAAAGGCAGAAAACGGGGAACAGAGTGTCTTGACACTACTACTTCTCAAGGTTCCCGCGGTTCCCTCATCTACCCCGCAGAAAGCGGGATAAAGCTTACGCTTTACTATTTTGATTTCTACTTTAGGGATTTCTAATGGTCTGAACCTGGTAATTCAAATTAAAATATCTAAAATAATAGGGTAAATAAGACAATGGAGTGTCTTAAGGCGTAGAAAATTCAGAATAGAATCTTGACACTATCTCGAATACATGGAATATAGAGCCAATAATTAAAAGAAACTTTGACAGTTTCATCTTCAGACGACCAAAAAAGGAAAAAAATTATTAAGCTATTTAACTTTTTATAAATCTTTAAAAACATTTCAATATCTTACCGAAAGAAAGAAAGATTGTAAAAAACAATTTTATTAAAATTAAAATTTTTAAGTGATCAGCTTCAGCTCCTATTATGCAAGTAGGTCACAGGCACTCAACACGAGGAGGTGTCGAAGAGTGCAATGTGGATTACACTACGCCTCTCGAACACTCTCGATGGAGTGAAATCTGCATATTGCGGTGACAATGCACGATACAATATTTGCATTGAATTATCATAAAGAATTTGTATAGGATATGGATTTTATATGAGTAGGTAAAAGATGCAAATATTTTGTTAAATGTATAAATAAAAAAAATAGTTTTAGGTCCGAAGAACTTAGTTTCATAGTTTAATTAGAGACCAACGGGGTTCATTGGGAGATAATCAGATTATAAATTTATATCATAGGTAGGTGTGGGATCGATTCCCATGCAGAGGAATGCATTTTTTTTATTCCATGAGTTCCATTCAAACTACGTACGAGAAAAAAGTGCACTGACATGAGTTTTTTCTGGCTACTCTACTATAGCACAGGATAAAGTATGGTCTGGAAGAAAAAATAAAAAAAAAATTCAATATGTATTAATACGGGGATTTTTATATTATTCTTGTAGTTAATATAGTATATATACATATATACGTTGTTTATTTTCTGTTTATAGATTGATTTATAAACGTTAATAAGACGAAAACCTATGCGGGATAAAGTGTGAAGCCAAAAATAATGACATACAATATATATACATAATATAATATATACATAATATAATATATACATAATATTACAAAATTCACCCTTGGTAGTGACAACTGTACTGTACAAACGTGTGGCGTGTTTGTTTAGGACGCGGGTCTCAATGCCAATCTTTGTTTACCATTTGCCCCAATTATATCCTATACTTATTATGATAAAGAATTTTTTTCCATTAAAAGTGTCGAGGATATACTACATTTGCAGGTAGTTTGTGAATAATATTATCCACTGTGCAGTGAATAAATATAATTTAATTTTTTATTAAGGTGTTTAAGTATCTTGTTTTTAGCTTCACCTTTTATCCCGCACATAGCAGGCAGGCAGAAGGAACCGCAGGATTAGTGGGAACCTAGTGTTAAAATTTCCGCCGCCGTTACTTGATTTCCGTCTTTTTATAGCATTGAGTGCTAAGTGGCTGAGCTCAACGTCGCGTTTTGCCCAGTTATCAGAGCGAAGAAAATCAATCTACCTCGAGTGGGCATCGAACACACAAATCGTCACGCTTAAAGTTAATTAATAATATAATTAATATTTTTGAATTATTTATATAGATACCTAATAATTAATAATTTTGATATTAAATTCGACATGATATTTACAGTCACGTTTTATTTGGCCATAACTTTTTTTTAATATGAAAAGGACTTACATTTTTTTTCTTTTATACTTTTTGTACATATATCAAGTAAATGTTAAATTCCGCATTATATTTTCACAGGTTCAACTTTATGCGGTGATTTGCGGTGATATATAATGTTTACAAATTTTAATAACTGCTTGTGATTTCCTTTGACCGACCGAACCGATAAAAAAAGTTTTGAATATTAATCTATTTGTATTGCTAGTAACAATAATGGACCTTGTTTTAATTTAGTTACGATATAGGTACATATATATGTAAGACATATACATTTATATATAAGACGTATCCAAACTCTGTAATTTCAACTTGTAAATATTCTACACTACACAAAATTTTTTTTTAGCTTCACGCTTTATCCCGCACATGGCAGGGTAGGCAGAGGGAACTGCAGAAACTATTGGAACCTAGTGTTAAGACACTCCGTTGCTTAGTCCCTGCTTTCTCCGTCACCGCTTTCCGCCTTTCTTCGAGGCATTGCGTGTTGAGTGGCGGAACTCAACGCCGCGATTTGCCTAGATGCCAGAGCGAAGAAAATGGAAATAGAAAAATCCATCTTCCCCGACTGGAAATCGAACCCATAAACCGTCGCGTTACAGGCAGACGTTACGCGCCGCGTCTGCGCCACGACGGTCCTCATACATGATTCTTGATATACGATTAAAACAAGCAGTATTTCTCTCAGCACATTTTTATTAAAAATTTAAACATACACCTACTAATAATCCAGAAAAAGCTCATATAAAAGCTCAACACTAAAGTGTGACGAACATTCCAATAAAAGCTTACATTTCTTTATAACTTTTGCATCCGTGTAAAAAATACACGGACATACATGCATCCGACACGTGTGCTTGCGATCGCCAAAAGCTCGGTATTCTCACGTTATTCGCACAAAAAGCTTACGTGATTTATCGCTTCGACCCCGCTAGCAAACTAAGGGCCGTCCAATCATTAACAAGTAAGCGCAGTGTTCGAGCACTCTTTAGAATAGACAATAGTTGCATTTTTTTTTATTATGTTGTGCCTACATTTAACCTACATATGTAACTTTTGAGCTTATTTCTTGTGGGTTATTTAATTTTATTTAAATTATGTGAATTCTGGACAAGAACTTTGACTTTTGGCTTTCAATTAAATGAGATAGATTCTTATTTGAAGGTTTTTTCTTGCTTTGTTAAAAAAAACATATTCAAATTACAAGGAAATTTGGATTGGAAGAAGGAAGAGTAAAAACTCTTAACACTAAGTTTCCTTGTTCACCCCTAAAGCTGTAGCGGATTTTTGATCCTATGCTATATGTTTTAATTAATGCTAATTCTTATTTATCATGTTTCTCACACACACTAGAGTGATGAGTCACTCTCTTCTCTACGTTTCGTTCGATATTTACTTCAAATTACTTAATTCCGGTCATCTTATATTAATTTGGATATAAATTACAGTATAATTATGTAATTTATACTCATTTTAGTTATGGCAAAAATAGAATCCTCTGTACTAGCAAAATACCTATAGAGATTACACTTCAACCTTTTTACCTTTTTATTTTTATTTTTACCTTTTTATTGTAAAATGACTTATCATTTTACAATAAAAAGGTTTTTATAGCCGTTTCACGCTTTATCCCGCATATATTATGACAGAGAGAAAATTCAGTGTCAATATTCTCCGATCTCTACTTTTTATAGGTGGAACTCAACGCCGCGCTTCATCCCACCAACGCGGACATTCGAATGAGTATCATAAAAAAGCAATAAAAAACGAATCAATTAAAGACACTACAAATGTATATGATATTTAAAACATACATTTAACGTATTTAAATTTATTATCAGTGCAAATGTATTAAAATTTGTACAGCGGCCAAGTGGGCGGGGCGTGTGTCGCCGAACACGTGCTCGTCGCGAATAAACAACGCCTCTTCTTGCCTTTTAGACTTTAGATTTGGTTAAATAAATAATATAAAACATATATATGTTTACATACAGTCATATGTATGTCATATTTTATTAATTAAGTATTATGTTTATTTGTTGTTTTTATACGAAGTTGTGTTGTTTTGGTCGGAAAGTTTAAATCTTACTTGGAGTAATGTTGATATAAAGAGTTTGTTTTAACCGACACTGCTGTCTACAACCCCGTGGTACAGCACCTTTTATATGTACCTAATCATTTATTGGAGTAGAATATCCCAAGTTTTAATCTTTTCCTAGTCGTACAATCAAAATACGGCGTTAAGTTCTGCCACTCTATATACGAGTACTTACAGTAACAGTAGTGACAAAAGAGAAAGGAGTAAAATTATCATTATAGATAGATAGATTTTCAAAGCCTTTTAAACGATTTGTTTACATCAATATTACTTCAAGTAAGATTTACAATATATAACGAACACAACATAACTTATAAAAATAAGCCAGTAACACTATATCGAGGCATATAAAATATATTCTAATAATTTACATTATATATACTTAGTCTTGCCATAAATATTGTTATAAAGAAAAGCACGATTTTTTTTTATACGTAACATTTATTCCTTTCATAGTGAGTTAGTTTAATACATCAATATATAACTATTAAAAATATACAATGTTTATTCGAAGTGGTCCCCATTGGCTGCAATACAGTCTTTTAAACGTTGAGGCCAGTTATCAATAGCAGCACGAACTCTTTCTAGAGGAAAATTCTTCACTGCCAACCGAATGGATCGTTTTAGGGACTCCAAATTATCATGGCGTTTAGAGCAAGCCTTACTCTCTAAAACTGACCATAAATCATAATCCAATGGATTTAGGTCAGGACTTGACGACGGCCAGTTTTCAGTGCTGATAAAGTCCGGAACGTTAGTTTTCAACCAAGATTTGGTGGATCGAGCTCTATGACCCGGTGCCGAGTCTTGTTGAAAGCACCATTCTTTGTTATTGAACATGGTGTTAGTTAAAGACTTAACTACCGTCTCAAGAATGGTATTTTGATAAACTTGTGCCGACGTTTTAATACCTTTTTCACAAAAATATGGCTCAGTCACCCCTTCATAGCTAACACCCCACCAAACCATCACTGAAGTGGGATAATGCCCACGTTGTACTCTGTTTACTAATTGCGAAGCTTCTTTAGAGCTTCCAGCATAAATACGGTCATTTTGTTTATTAAAATACTGCTCAATTGTAAAAATTTTCTCATCCGTAAACAAAATTTTTTTGTGACCTCCCTTTGCGTACCGCTTAAGTAGTTGTTTGGATTTTACCACCCTATTCTTCTTTAAATTATCAGTTAAGAAGTGTAGTCGTCCGTCCAGTACGTCTCTTATAGGCTACAAGTCCTAAGTCATCTTTTAATATACGCGACATGGTTCTAGGAGCTATCTTCATCTCCCGAGATAAAATCTTTTGCTTACGGACAGGATTTCTTCGAATTCTTTCCCTAACTGCTTTAATCACCTTTTTCACACGAACGGTACGTGGACGGCCAGATCTTTTTCTGTCACAAACAGAGGAGGTATCATTGTACCTATCAATAGCCCGGTAAACAAACATTTGACTAATACCAAGCGGGTGGAGGGTTTTAAAAATTGCACTTTTCTCCATACCTACTTTATGTAAGGCAATCACAGCGATTCGGTTCTCTTTATCACCCCACTCCATTTTAATATAACAAAATATTTAACAATATAATGGCGCGAAAATAAGAAAACACATCAAGCAATCATATAAAAATGACAGATTCCAAATTCAAACGTAATATTTTCTTTTTTTGAATAGTAACAGTATTTATGGCCAGACTAAGTATATATATATATATATATATATATATATATATATATATATATATATATATATATATATATATATATATATATATATATATATATATATATATATATATATATATATATATATATATATATATATATATATATATATATATATATATATATATATATATATATATATATATATATATATATATATATATATATATCACAGTCTATCAAAGTACCGCCGTTACGCAAACTTAGAAAGCTGGCTAGCCTCCAGAGGCTCAAGAGACTGTATTAAATAAATCTGCCATACACTCCTAATAATATTTGCGATACATATAAAGCTGTATATTCACTATCTTTTTCTAAATGTTAAACAAAAAAATTAAACAAAAATGGGTAAAGGAGAAGTCAGGGATTTTCATATTTTAATTAATTAAGACAATTTTATTTATATATTTTTAGTGATTCATTATAAACAAAAAGTTGAGTTAATTGCCATAAAACTGTCAAATTGTGTAATGCGTGTAGATTTGACTATAATATGCTGGTTTTTATAACACATGGTACAGTCAAAATATTCAAGGTAACTCAGTCCGTAGCGTAATGTGATTTTATATTTTAATTTCATATAGCCTTTAAGCTTTTTTAATAATTCTTAAAAAAGCTACTTGGTTTTCAAAATCTTTTAATCTTAGTATAGGTTCACGCTTAAATAATATAAATAGTTTCTTAATAAATGCATGAATAAAAGCAAATAACAAATATAGATATTATTGATACAATAGTTCTATACCTATATATAAAGAATTATTTAACACTCTCTTTCTCTCTTAAAAAGTTCTTCACTGAAATTGTGACACTATATTTTGAGCTCAACGTTGTGGTTTTGCCAGAGCGGAGATATAATTTAAACCTTAAACTAACCTTGCAATAATCGTGCTAGCAAAGCTTATCTACTGGTTAGAGCACTTGCACAATAAGCAATAGGCGTGGGTTCGAATCCTGTTCAAATTTTGTATGTTTTCTTTAACTATCCTTTATTTAAAGGAAATTAAAAAAATATAAAACTTATACTTATAAATATCAATAATAAACTGAAACCTGCAAAAACACAATGCACACTAGGTCTTACCCATCCAAATAACCGACACTAGGAAGCCAATTCGATTAATTCAATACGAACGATAAACATCGCCATTACGTTACTACACGAATGATTCTCACGTTTCTATAATTACTATAGTAACTAGACGACTCCGGTCGATTAAAATGTGCGATTTATTGACTCGGAGCTCGATATCACGTTAACCTATTGGCAATTTTTTTAACTTATTATTCGGTTTCAAGGATAAAATAAGTTAATATTTTTACTATTAAGTAATAATACTTTTATTTCGGTTGACTTTCGAAAGCACAGAATAAAAGATACTGGAGAAAGGTCATGTATGAAGCATGTGGTCTCCCCGGAGAGCATGTGTGAAGAGGCTAATGACAGTGGATGAGGCGAAAGAGGTATGCAGGGACCGCAGCGTTTGGCGCTCCGTTCTCTCTGACTACCCCGTTAGGGATGAAACGTAATATTAAAGTAGATTTACTATAGTCTAGCGTTAAAATACCTGATTCCCCGTATTTCGTTTGCTTTCCGAATATGAAATCAGCAATAACAAGTGAAATTTGATAGTAAGACAAAATGCGTGTACTTTATCTTATCTGGTTATTGAAACGGGAAGATCAAAATGTATCATTCGCACGCTGTGCTGACGCCAGTGTGAAGATCTCAAAAATTTCTTTATGTTTCTATTAAATCCATTATCTTTGCATTAGTATCACAGTTATTTAAAGCATAGTGACAAATTACTATTTTTTTAGCCTGTATTAAATACTATTGTTGTGATTTGTTATTTTATCACTTAATTGTACTGTAATTTATCGATATTTTATTATTATTTGTAAATAAGATATTGTCTTGAATGTCACTGTTATTTGTCTATGAATTATTTTTAACATATGTAATATCCGATGTTATAATAATTTATTAATTGTTGTAATTGATTATATATTTTATTATGGAATTGTATTTCAAAATTAAATTATAATAGTTTAGTTGGCAACATTAAATTGTATCGGAAGTGGTCAACTGTGTGGGGGTATAAATAAAGTAGTATAAATATTTGATTGACCATTCTTGGGAGGAACATTCTGAAGAGAACATTAATCAGTCATGCTGTACCTTTTGATATCTGAATTGTACTCAGTATTAATAAATGTAATTGAAGAAGGAACCTGGTTTGATTCATTACACTATGTTATGCAATTACCATCTTGTGTTGAGTGGCAGCACTCACTTTGTTACCAAAGCAGGGAAATGAAATTTATTAATTACTTAATAAATGAAATTTATTAATTACCCCGACAGTGAATCGAACTCCGAACAATCTTAGTATACAGACAGATGCCAAACCATTGCTCCATTGTATTGTTTAGCAAAAAAACCTATTTTTTGCATAAAAAAATCGTAAATTGACTTTAACTTTTTTTATAAAGTGCTACATTTCACTATTTTAATGGATATAAAAACTTTTTTATTCTACCTGCACAGTGCGAAGATAATAGTCGGAATAACGACCCTGTGTTATATCCGTAAATATGAAAAAAAAACTACCTGTCACTGTCGATTGAAATTTGTAATGAAAAAATTAAAGTCCCTCAAATTTAAACCTTATAAGTTAGATTATATGATTCATAATTTCTCAAATTAAATATTCAATGGCAATTAAAACACATTAAGATATTATTACAAAGAAGGTATTCTTTTAGAATAATTTTTGAACTTTTGCATCAATCTTATTTATTGTTATTTTATATGTATATAATATATACATACATGTCTTTTTAAAGGCTTCTTAGTTTTGGAAAACTACTGGTTCAAAAAAATCTATATTTTAAAGGCAAGGTTACTAATAAAACAATTATAACAATAATTTGCCAATATCTTAAACTTTTTTTTAATTTCTATAGCATAATTAATATGATTTTATATAAAAACTATTTTTCCCTCAGTTTCTTTATACCGCATACAGCAGATGGAATCTAGTGCTAAGACACTCCGCTTTCCGCCAGAACTCGAGACATTATACGTCACTCAATAGTAACAGTGAGTTTTGATTTAACTCAGTCTCTGACGGCATACAGTCAGATATTCTTTATACTTAGTAGCCTGAGTAGTCTTACCTAACTTAGTGAAGTACTAAAGCTCCATTTACAGTTCACCAGGTTCTAGTGACCTGGTAAGCTATTAGACATGCATATTGGGAAAAAAATGAAATATACCATATGGCCATTAAAATTTAAGACTACAAAAACAAATTTCAACAATTTAAGATAGATTAAATACATACATTTATTTATGAGTGCAAACGCCACTATTCAATTAAATACCCTATAACTTTAAGGCTAAGGTCGAAATTATAATGTAGTGAAGTTTCTAAGAACAGGTATAAACGACGTAGAGTAATATAATATTGTGCACACGATCCGTTACAGAGACGAGAAACAATCTAAAGGATTTCGCTGGTGGCCCTAACTGTTATATCAAAAAATGTATGAACAAAAAACTGTGGAGATCCTTATATTTCATAAATATATATAGAATGATATATACTATGCCATTGTAGTGCAATTAAGGAGTTAAAGAGAAGATAGTAGGTTCAAATCTCTTCGAATAGACTATTTAATTAATCTAAGATTAAGAATATTTCTATATATCTTATTATCATTTTATCGCTATCGCTTTACAAGCATATAATAGTATACACAGAAAGTCATAAGCTATGAGTGCCCAATTGCGAATCTCTAGATAATCTATTTGCTTATTCCAGATAAAACTGCAGAGTACAACGCTGTAGTTTATCTACTAATAAATATATATAAAAACGTAAAATGAACGAAACGATTCTGTTAGAAAAGCGTAAAAAAATCAACAGAACCCATACAAAAATACCTCAATACAAATTTTCACACGGGGACAATCGCCTATCGGAGTGATATCGAAAGTTTTAAGCGTTTAAAAGCACTGATGCAATGTCAGGTACACTGAGCGTGGCGAGCACAAAAAATATGATTAATGAGGGTAGAATTAAATAATTACACCATCTCAGGTAGGGACTGAGTGACTTTTTAGCATTATACGTACGGATGCAATATGGAAACGAAATATGTTTTATAGGTAGGTACTAGCTTTTACCTGCAATGTCGTCTGACCAATGATAATTTGATAATACTGAGATAATACACTGCAAGACCAATAATATAGATTATAAAAAGCTATTTTGTAAGTGTTTTTTGAAGATTTTTAATTAAAACAATATTTCTTTATACTTAAGTAACTCACGCATTTAGCAAAATAGGCATAGAGATCAGCGACGAGTAAGCAACATATATACATACATACAAATACATATATTCATATATATCAATCAAAACATTAAAGAAGTCATAAAACACTTAAATAATGAAATATATAAATTGCAAAAAATCTACATTCGACATATAATATTTAGAAACTTGTATCACATTAGTAAAATAATCATATTCAAGTAGAATTTAATGAAGAAGATAAAGTGTTTGATAATTCAGACATAGGTACAGACTGCAGACATTCATTATCCTCATAATTTATTTACGTATTTTTAGCTATGACTAAGTGGTTTTTAGCATATCGATTAAATTATAGAAAAGATATATCTATATACATATATGTTTTCAATTCAGATTTTATTATATTTTTAAATATTATATCATAGGGAAATCGAAACGTACTATGTCAATTTATTTGTTTTTTAATTATATATAAATAATAAAATGCTTGGAACATATTATTTCTTTATATAACACTAAGGCACGAAGGCTCTCTGTTATAAATCCTACTCTACACTCTACGTTATAAAAATAGTGGTTTAGTTGTATATAAAGAAATATATATATAGTCTATAGAATTAGTATATCTTCCATTAGATTAAAAATGGCTTCCTTTAAAAACTAAGCACCAAATAATCTCGTTTTAATATTATTATTTTTGCTCAAGAAATATTTTCACACGTGCACGTTTATGGCACTGAGGCCTCCAGTGCGGTACAAATCGTTTAACTAAATGTATAGAATTGATTTTAAGTTTACGACTTGCAATTTTTTGCTACTTTTTTTATATTTCTTATACTTCATAAATCTCAAAACAAATATATATATATATATATATATATATATATATATATATATATATATATATATATATATATATATATATATATATATATATATATATATATATATATATATATATATATATATATATATATATATATATATATATATATATATATATATATATATATATATATATATATATATATATATATATATATATATATATATATATATATATATATTGATTAGTAAGTGTTATAGATTATGCCGCTTTGTAAATCAATCACGCAAATCTGCCTTATAAATACTATAATAAGTTACTTTCCATCAATATCTGAATAGATCTTAAATATATAAAAAAAAATATAACCTCAATGGGGATCGAACCCACTATCTTCCTATACAATCAAATTAAATCATCAATACATCCTTCGAAACAATCACAGACACAGATATATATAATTAAAGAAAAAAAAATACAATTAACGAAATAGCAAGGCTAGTATCAACTAATAAATACTTGTTCAATGAAAAACTTTATATCTTCATGTTTTATTTGCGCAATTAGCATATCCACGTTATTCGTACATCAATTTAATTGGTTTTTTTTAATGAAATATAGTTGCAAAATATCACTACATAGTACATATAAAACAGTCGATACCCGCTGTCTGTCCGTATGTACGAGTATATTTAGAGCTTTAGAATTTACTAACTGATTAATGTGGTTTTTTCTACATAGCTTCACACTTTATTCCGCACATAGCAAAGGTAGGCAGAGAGAATCATAGGAACCGTAAGAACCTAGTGTTAAGACATTCCGTTCTCCGCTTTCCGCTTTTTTCGAAGCATTGCATATTGAATGGCGGTACTAAACGCCGAACTTTGCCTAGTTGCCAGGGCGAAAAAAATGGACGGAGAGTGATTTAGATTTTATGGAAGAACATTATTAAACATTATAAATAATAAAAAATCAGAAGCAGTGTCATATCTAGTTACATAGCAAATTTTACTATGTCCCTACAACGAACGACAAAAATATATGAAACGAACCTACGCGAAGCCGGGATAGGTTGTTAGTATTGCTTATATGTTATATAAAACGTAGGAACTTGTATGTTAACAGGACGAAATATACAATAAAATTAACTATGAATAGGTTCAATGAATTCTAGAATTAAAGCTTTATAATTAGTTAGATTCACTCGAGGAATTCAAATAGACCTGTAAAATTTTTTCGAATGGAAAAAAAAAATTAATAAAGATTGACAAAAATTGAATAAAGGATAAGAAAAACGTACATTTAATAAATATTAGGGCATCAGCGTAAGTAGAGGCGTTTTCGGTTTTTCAGAAGGAGCCTTGCAGTGAGCCGAGTTGCGTTTGAGAGCAGACGCTATGGTTCTGTGCCACGACAGTCCTCTAACAAAATAATATTATTTTAAATTAACGAAGAGCAAAGAAAGTGGATTCTCCTCACAAGTTTCTTTCTACCTACCAGGCAAGATCTTCTACCTTAGAAGTGTGAAAATATACAATATAGTAGCAGGGTGAGGGGGTCAGGAGGGGGCGCAGAAGTGGGGTCAACTAGTCAGAATGTAACTCGATACGCCAGATGGCACGCTCCTTGCACTTCCGAAAAGTGTAGCAAAAAATTGTTCTTAAATATTTGACTTGAAGCGAGCTTGTGTATAGCATAAGTAATACTTGTCACAGGGTTCTGTCGAGAAATAAAGATAATTAAAATTATAGTTGAACTATACATTGATATGGTAGTGATTTCGGCTCAGCAATGTTTCTTTGGCTTTTTATGAAAAGCAGAGAGCAGAGAGCTCTTTGATCCGTTATCTTTGGAATCAACTTCAATTCAAATGGAGTTGGCCTGAAATAACTTTATTAGGAAGGAAAAGGGATGAATATGATGAGAATGGCTTCCCAGCATTAACGGCCGATTAGTGCAGAAGGGTGATGTGTGAACACTTTTACACACTATAAAACCTACTTATGCACATTGAAATTTAACATAATATAGCCTCACGCTTCATCCCGCACATAGCAGGGTAGGCAGAGGGAACTGTAGGATCTGTGGGAACCTTGTATTAAGACACTCTGTTCCCCGCTTTCCACCTTTTACGAGGCAATGCTTATTAAGTGGCGGAACTCATCGCCGCGCTTTACAGGCAGAGGCTACGCGTCTACGTCACGACAGTCCATATTAGATACATAGATACATAAAATTACTCTTTGTAAGATAATAAAAAAATATTATAAACGAAATGTACATATGATGAATAAAATTACTGATATCTTTTTTTCCACATTTTAATAAGCATTTAAAATAAAACAAAGTTATCCAACCCCAATACAAATATACAAGGATATGAAATGCACTTGTTTGTGCACGTGAGGCACATTTGGTGCGCGTCCATCTGTCGCACAAAAACTAATGTACGGTGTACACTAAAGTAATGAAGAATTCAATCATTTGACACATGTGTTTGAAATTTGCTAGTCTATACATTTGTATGTAATTTATTATGTTTTGTGAACATATCGTGCTGGGGCGAAATAAGGCTTTTGTGGATTACATTATTTTTAATTATAGTAAGGCTTATCAAAGCTACTATTAGCTTTGGTAAGCCTCAGCGCGGCGTTAGGTTAAGTAACATGTCACAATGTATTCTAATTGTATTTGTAAGATTTTCTATTCAGAATATATATTAAGCTGGAAGTAATTATTACTACAAAATATTGATGAATATTTGATATAAAAATTTGAACCGCCCAATAAAGTAAAGATATATGTGTTTTCAATTATATGTAACAATCCCAAACAAAGCAAAGTAATGCAGTACAGTGTACTAGACGGAGAATATTGTTATAAGTCACTCCGTTCTCAACTAATCTAAGACATTCTTTCTATTTAATATATGTGCGTCTCAGTTCAATCCGGGACTACTTACTAGAGGTACATAAAGATAATCGACTATCCTTAGTGGGTATTGAACCCATGACCATAGCGGTTACAGATATATCGATATACCGCTCCTCAACTACTGCCTTATCAATATTTCCAAAGAGGCATAATTCTTTTATTTTTCTCTTGCTATTGCCGAATAGGCAAAAACTTTTCAACAACGTTATCTACGTCGCAGATATATAGATTCCACACCATATACTATTTTGTCTTACAATTTAATAACATGGAATATTTAACATATTATATAAATACAAATATTATTTTAATTAAAGCGTAGCAGCACAACTTGTGACCTTATACATGACGATAGTAAGTTCAATTCTACTTACTTTAGTAAGAAATTAAGCCCCTCATATCAACTCGCAATGTCAGAGACAATTGAGCGGATATTCTGGAACCGAGTGTCTAAATTGTAGGTTTCCTCTCTTCTACCCTGCTATATCCCAAAACAGGTGAAGCTTTTTATATATTTATTAGCTTTTACAAACGACGTTTCTATCTTTCTATATTTTTCTAACTACCCACTAAAATATATTTTTTTAATAAGACGTAACCTATGTTACTTCCAACACCTCCAAAAGTACGTGCACAAAGTTTCATAATTGGTTCAGTAGTTTTCACGTGAAAGTGTAACAAAAAAACTTACGTTCGCATTTATAATATTAGTAGGGATTTTTAAATTAATTCCTCAAAGACAGTCATTTTATATATAAACAATATCCACTATCTACAGTATAGTATAGAATCAAAAGCGATATGTTAATATTAGTAGATAAATGTTACCGTTAGACGCGGAAAATAGTCGTGTTTCTTAATTAAAATGATTTGATCTGCAATCTGAATACATTATGGCGGTGGCCAATAAACCACGGCGAATGAAACATACGGATGCGTTTTGTGTTCGTGACTGCTGCGGTTTGTATTGGGATCGATGAGGAAATCTTGTAATTGTATGGTTATTACTAATTATTGAACATGTTTTCAATTCACATGGAGGAAAATATACAAATAGATGTAATTTTTTTTTTCTGAAGAAGGATTAAAGTTCTTTTTTCTCCATATGCTCATTATTTATACGGTATTAAAAATACAGTTTGTCACGTCTACCCCATACATAGTAAACGGGCGTCAAAATTTGAGTAAAACTTGATTTTATATACTACCTAAGGCATTTTGTGGTTGTGTCATAATTATCTAATTTTATGTTTTATCTTTACAGTGAGTATATTAACAGAGAAATAGCCAAGCGCGCTGGAGTTATTTTTCTAATATTGTTAGATTTATATAAAAAACTGGCAGTAAAGTAGTATCTAATATAATTTGCTAACACAATTCCACAAAGCGCAGTACCCGCCTCCAGTATCCATCCGTATGTTTTACAATTACAAATACATATTCCATATCGGTGAAATGGTCATAATAGCCAAGTGTTTCCGCTAAGAGAAATGATATCGTCCAAATCGGAATTTTTAAATTAAAACCTATTTACGTGACGGTTCCGAAGCAATTATCGATCTTAATAGCAAAGGTATAGAGTTAAAAATGCTCGAAATAGATATAAAGTTAAATATTTTTAAATATTTAATTAAACGTTTGCTGATAAAAAGTAAAATATAAATAGTTTCTACGTTTTTTATGTTCCTATTTGTATAAATAAATGATTAACCTACAAAGTAATTGTTGATTGTCAAACGTAAAAAGTTTTATAATTTTTATTAAGGTATCTTTTTGATAAGACCGCCTTATCACATACTTTGATATGATACGAGACGATACGAGATTTTCTATTAAAAATGTAATTCGATGTGAAATAAAGAATTTTTAATTTTTATGTTATGTCTGGGATGCAGATGGAAAACAGCGAAACCAGTCGATAAATGGATCTAGTTTTTTTATAGCTTTCCACCCATTCCATTCCAATTTCCAAAACTGTTTAGTTGCAGCATGCATTAGTAAAGGCTTAATAAAATAATGTATACAATCTATAGACACTACATATATATATATATATATATATATATATATATATATATATATATATATATATATATATATATATATATATATATATATATATATATATATATATATATATATATATATATATATATATATATATATATATATATATATATATATATATATATATATATATATATATATATATATATATATATATATATATATATCTATATATATAAAAATGAATTGCTGTTCGTTAGTCTCGCTAAAACTCGAGAACGGCTGAACGGATTTATCTTATCTTGGTCTTGAATTATTCGTGGAGGTCTAGGGAAGGTTTAAAAGGTGAGAAAAATTCGAATAATTGCCGGGAAAATCCTCAAAACAGCATTTTTCTATTTCCCATACAAACGTTTTCTAAATAAAATAGAGAGTCAATTTGTACCTTATTACCGCTGCATAAAATTCAAATTCGCGTGCGCGTTGAAGGATCAAATATCGCGTTCTGGAACTCAACAGAAGAAAATTGCATAGTGTCAAAATACATTTGAAAATAGATTTGACAACCAACTAATATGTCAATTCATCCTGTCGCATTTCAGAGCATGGAAAAAAGTATTACGATATTATATCTATCTTTGTGGATACGTGCGCGAGAACTTTCTTTACTTTGGTGATCCTTTGTGATAGTGACATTCCAAGTAATGTGCTTTTTTTGTGGTAGTGACACTTTATTGCTAAATAAGCGGTAAATTTTTTCACTTTGATTAATTACAATTTACGATGCCGAGGAGAAGACGACCTGACTTAGGTCGTCGTAGTCAATCAAATGTGCGAAGAGCTATCTCACGTGCTAACCGCACTGATGACCAGAGACAGACAGATCAAGAAAATAGTCGTATTGCTATGTCAGAATTGCGTTCTTTAGTGAGTGACAATGTAGGGGATAGGCTTAGAATGCAACGAGTTCGTGCACATCAAACACATCAACAGCAAGCTAGACAGAATGAAATTGAGCGAATCCGCAGACGCAGAGCTCCTGTGATTCTTGAACGAGCTGCATTCCACTATGATCCGGCAATTGATTATTGTGCCGACAAATCGGTAACAATTGGGGAAATGAAAACAATTTGTAAATATTGTAAGGCGTTAAAATACACTGGTGAATCTACTGGATTATGTTGTGCTGAAGGCAAAGTAAAATTGCCACAACTGGTCCCACCACCAGATCCTTTACGCTCTTTAGTTTCTGGGATTGGAAATGATTCTAAACACTTCTTGACCAACATTCAGAAATATAACAACTGTTTCCAGATGACATCATTTGGTGCTACACATATTATACAAGACAATTTTATGCCCACTTTCAAGGTATTATATAAGAATATTTTTTTATATTATTCAAGTTTGTACTAAAATATATATATCGAAAATAATTAATGGACACATTTTTAAAAATTACAGACACAAGGACAAATATATCATTTACTGGGAACTCTGTTACCACTACCTGATGCAGATCATCAATTTTTACAAGTTTATTTTATGGGCAATTCAGATGCGGAAATTAATAATCGTTGTGCTCACAATCCCACAGTGAAGAGAACCATTGTCCAACAATTACAAATGTTTCTTCATCAGAATAACAATTTAGTAAACATGTTCAAAATAGCATTGGATCGGATGCCATCTGATAGCCATAATATTATTATTCGAGCTGACAAAACACCTGCCGGTGAACACACAAGGAGGCTCAATTCACCTACCATTGATGAAGTGGCTGTTGTCATTGTGGGAGAAAATTTACAATCTAGAGATATTGTGCTTCATCGTCGGAATAGTGATTTAAAACGTGTATCTGAAACACACAGGAGTTATGATGCACTACAATATCCTTTGATCTTCTGGCAGGGGGAAGATGGATACCATTTTAATATCAAAATGGTAAATCAAGTAACAGGTAAATGAATTGAACAAGATTAAATAACATTTTTAAATTCAATTCATCTAAGTAACAATGTAAACATTTATAATTTTTGATTGCAGGTGCTGAAACCAACAAAAAAGTTAGTTCTATGAATTTCTATTCATACAGACTCATGATCCGTCAAGGTGAAGTAAATCATATTTTGATGTGTCAACGACTTTTTCATCAGTTTGCAGTTGACATGTATGTCAAAATTGAGACTGAACGATTGACATACATCCGTTTGAACCAACGACGGCTACGGTCAGAGGAATACATCCATCTCCGCGATGCTATAAATGCTGATGGCAATGTGAATAATGTAGGAAGAATGACAATTTTGCCAGCTACTTATATAGGAAGCCCACGCCACATGCATGAATATGCTCAGGATGCTATGTCATATGTTAGGCATTATGGCCGCCCAGACTTATTTGTTACATTCACATGTAACCCAAAATGGTCCGAAATCGAGAAGGAATTACTACATAGCCAAACATCAGTTGATAGACATGACATAACTGCCAGAGTTTTTAAACAAAAATTAAAATCTCTCATGAATTTCTTAATAAAGCATTGCGTGTATGGCCGAGTCCGTTGTTGGATGTACTCTGTAGAATGGCAAAAGCGTGGATTGCCACATGCGCACATTTTAGTCTGGTTAGTGGACAAAATAAGGCCAGATGAGATTGATTCCATTATTTCAGCTGAAATACCAGATGAAATAGTTGACCCAAAATTGCATACAGTAGTTACCAAACACATGATACATGGACCTTGCGGACATTTCAACTACAATTCACCCTGTATGGTCGACGGTAGGTGTTCCAAGCGATACCCAAGAGACCTGCTTGCTGAAACCATAACGGGAAATGATGGATACCCATTGTATCGTCGGCGATCAGTTGCGGACAGTGGGCGATCGGTAGTTGTGAAGGTAAGAGGACAAAATGTTGATGTAGATAATCGTTGGATTGTGCCATACTCGCCAATATTGTCCAAAGCTTTTGAGACTCACATCAATGTGGAATATTGTAATTCTGTGAAGTCGATAAAGTACATATGTAAATATGTTAATAAAGGTAGTGATATGGCTGTCTTCGGTGTAACCAATGCAAATGATGAAATATCACAGTACCAGATGGGTCGCTATGTAAGTAGCAACGAAGCTATTTGGCGTATCTTTTCATTTGCGATCCATGAAAGACACCCTACAGTAGTCCATTTGGCAGTCCATTTAGAAAATGGTCAACGAGTTTATTTTAATGAATCTAACGCGGCAGACATTGCGGCACATCCACCGTCAACAACATTAACAAGTTTCTTCACAGTCTGTCAAGCTGATGATTTTGCTCGCACTTTGCTGTATGCTGACATGCCACGCTATTACACATGGAACGCATCATCGAAATCATTTCAGCGTCGAAAACAAGGAACACCAGTTGAAGGACATCCAAATGTATTTGCTTCAGATGCTCTGGGTCGCATCTACACAGTACATCCAAATAACGATGAATGTTATTATTTGCGATTGTTGTTGGTGAATGTTCGTGGTCCGACATCGTTTAAACAACTGAGAACAGTTAATGGACAGCTGTGTGCGACTTACCGTGAGGCATGTCAACTATTACATTTACTTGAGAACGATTCGCATTGGGATGATACACTCAAGGATTCCGTAATATCTTCATCGCCGCATCAAATTCGTACATTGTTTGCGATTATCATATCGACATGTTTCCCCTCGAATCCAAAAGATTTGTGGGTTAAGTATAGAGATGACATGTCTGAGGATGTTTTGCATCGTGTGCGCCGTCAAACTTTGAATCCTACACTACAAATGACTGAAGAAATTTACAATGACACATTGATCATGATAGAAGATATGTGTTTATTGATGGCAAATAAAGTATTGTCGTGTTTGGGAATGACAGCACCCAATCGTCATATGCACGATGCATTAAACCACGAGTTGCAAAGAGAACATCAGTACGACATTGAAGCATTAGCCGAAACAGTTCGTACAAATGTTCCACAATTAAATCAACAACAAAGAATTGCGTACGACACTTTGATAGAAGCTGTAAACAGTGGATCTGGAGGAATTTATTTCCTTGATGCTCCCGGAGGAACCGGAAAAACGTTTTTAATTTCATTGCTTTTGGCGAGGATCAGATCGCGAAAGGATGTTGCTCTAGCGTTAGCTTCATCTGGAATAGCTGCAACTCTGCTAGAAGGCGGGCGAACTGCACATTCTGCCTTGAAATTACCACTAAACATGCAAATCACCGAAACACCAATTTGCAACATCGCTAAAAATAGCGCAATGGCCAAGATCCTACAGGTATGCAAATTGATTGTTTGGGATGAATGCACAATGGCCCATAAGAGGTCACTGGAGGCACTGGACAGAACGTTGCAAGATCTTCATGACAACCCAAATATTTTCGGTGGGGCCATGATTCTGTAGTCAGGTGATTTTCGTCAGACTCTTCCATTTATTCCCCGATCAACTGTTGCTGATCAACTAAATGCATGCCTAAAATCATCAAATTTGTGCCAGTACGTAAAGGCACTCCACTTAACAACTAACATGCGAGTATTATTGCAACAAGATGAAACTGCAAATGTGTTTGCGAAGCAGTTGTTAGACATTGGAAATAATAAAGTTGCAGTGGACACCTCGACCGGATTTATCACATTACCTACAGATTTCTGTCACATCACAGACTCAAAAGTGGAGCTTATTCAACGAGTTTTCCCAGATATAGTGCAAAAGTTCAATAACCATAATTGGCTGGGTGAACGAGCAATATTAGCAGCGAAAAATAAAGATGTCGATGATCTTAATGCGACCATTCAGAATTTTCTTCCAGGACAGTTGGTTTCCTTTAAATCTGTCGACACCGTAGTGAACCAGGATGACGTAATCAAATATCCCACTGAGTTTTTAAATTCACTGGAATTGCCTGGATTACCACCTCACAATTTACAGTTAAAAGTAGGATCAGTTGTTATCATGCTGCGTAACATTAATCAACCTCGACTATGCAATGGAACAAGACTGGCTGTGAAAAGACTAATGAATAACGTCATTGAGGCGACAATCATAAAAGGAAAATACAAAGGAGAGGATGTCTTGATCCCGCGGATACCGATGATACCAACGGACTTACCATTCGATTTTAAGCGCTTACAATTTCCAGTACGTCTGGCCTTTGCGATGACCATAAATAAATCGCAAGGACAGTCGTTAGAAGTTTGTGGAATCAACTTGGAGTTTCCCTGTTTCGCGCATGGACAATTATACGTCGCGTGTTCGCGCGTCGGAAAACCGTCTTCTTTGTTTATTTACGCACCACAAAGCAAAACAAAAAATATAGTTAATGAGAAAGCTTTAAATTAATTAACAGACTGTATTTTAATAGTGAGTGTCTGTGAATATCAAATTTAAACTCTTTTTTCTAAGTAAGCAACATGATGTATCGAAAACTTCCTGCTTGATTTGATTTGTTTGTTTTAAAATCATTTTATACAAAAGATTTAGTTTTTTATTTATCGATGAGGCAGTACGAAGTCTGCCGGGTCAGCTAGTATATATATATATATATATATATATATATATATATATATATATATATATATATATATATATATATATATATATATATATATATATATATATATATATATATATATATATATATATATATATATATATATATATATATATATATATATATATATATATATATATATATATATATATATATATATATATATATATATATATATATATATATATATATATATATATATATATATATATATATATATATATATATATATTATATATATATATATATATATATATATATATATATATATATATATATATATATATATATATATATATATATATATATATATATATATATATATATATATATATATATATATATATATATATATATATATATATATATATATATATATATATATATATATATATATATATATATATATATATATATATATATATATATATATATATATATATATATATATATATATATATATATATATATATATATATATATATATATATATATATATATATATATATATATATATATATATATATATATATATATATATATATATATATATATATATATATATATATATATATATATATATATATATATATATATATATATATATATATATATATATATATATATATATATATATATATATATATATATATATATATATATATATATATATATATATATATATATATATATATATATATATATATATATATATATATATATATATATATATATATATATATATATATATATATATATATATATATATATATATATATATATATATATATATATATATACTAATGTAAACACCATGTCTAAGACGATACAAACTTTGGCAGATTCATCAAGTAATGTTTAGACATCTGTATCTAAATCTATAAATAAGTGTATATGTAACCACACAGTGGGAAATTCGATGGTTTTTATTTTGTACTCCTAATAATTATAAAATGTTGTAGGCAATAACTGTGATAAATATGCGCAACATATTGAGTAACATATAACAAGATGAGCTGAAGACGATCAAAAATGATTTACATTTATGAAAACAGGAAATGGAAGCGATTACTCTATATTAGTTTCTTAATAAATATAGTCTACATATAATAACCAGACACCAAATAAAAATTAATTTAGTGACTATTTGTTCTTTACTTTCTAGCTAATACCAGTCATTGTTTTATTTAAGTAGTGGAAAAATACCCTTACATATGATTACCCAAAGTATAAACGGTCAGTCTTATCCCACTGAATGTTGATGGATTTTTATATAATTTCTTATTCCTGTTCCCAATTTTTCACTTAAAAAATATTGTATGTAAATTAACTAATTTGCAAAATATATTATCTAGATATAAAATTATAAAATTACAATAAAAACTTAATATAAATGCGTCAATATAAAAAATGTAGAATAAAAAATGTTAGCCTAACACTATAATTAATTTCCCGTTAAAATGCCAAATGAAGCCTACACGTGTGCCAAAAATCGTGCATACAAACAATTTTGGGTGAACCAAAATCTCCATATTTCACAATCTCGTTTGATAAATATATCAACGTTGTAAACAGCCTAAGTCCAATATATCAATAAAGTGGTGTTATATGTTGAACTACAGACAGGCAATGGAATAACCATATTATATAACGATACTATAGATCAATGTGACACAACCGAAATCAATAATCCAATATAAATAACTCAGTGGGTCAGCATATGATAAGAATCGTTTGTTATAGGATCCCAATTAGGGAAATGATAAGACTCGTCCACACAGTTCCAGCTCCAGTAGTGTTTCCAGGTCGATACATTCGAAAAGCACATCTATAGCTTAACGCTTTATTCTGCATAGCAGGGTAAGCAGATGGAACTGCAGGAACCTTTGTCAAGGTGTTGCGTGTTGAATGGCGGAACTCAACGCCGCGCTTTGCCTAGCTGCCAGAGCGAAGAAAATAGAAAAAAATCCATTTTTCCCCAAGTGGGAATCGAAGCCACACATCATCGCGTTTATAGGCAGACGCTACGCCTTTTCGCCACGACGGCAAGCGGCTAACTCCACCTTGAAGGCCGGCAGCGCACCTATATCGCTCCTGGTGTTACACAGGGGTTCACTTCACATCCGGTGACCCGAACGCTAGTTTGCCATGTCTTTCTCATAAAAAACAACGTGTGTATCTTCGAAAATTGAACGGCCGGTTAAGACGGAAAGATGTCTCAAGATTTGTCAGAATATCTCAATATTAGTCGTAATATCTCATCTTTGTGAAAAAATCACATACGAAAATGACGATTATTTTTTGATCTGGCGACTCGGAAGAAAAAGACCGTGAAAATAAGTTAGGTTATACTTTAAGCCACAAGTTTATGGTGGAAAACAAGCATGAAGCAAGCAAGCAAGAAAAAATAAAAATTAATTTCGTTCACAAAAAGCTTTATGAGCTTTGAGCTTTTTTACAATAAATATGAAAGTCCGGTGAAAGGCCGATTCTATACTAATACTATAAATCGAATATGTCGACATTTGATCTACTTACGCCTTATGGGTCGACCATTGACATTAATTGAAAATCTCAAATGTCAGTTTGTCCATAAAATTATATTGGTTTCTAATTTGTTACTTAGATAAAGGGGAGAATAATAAAATGGTTTCGTAGGAACTATTGTTGATTATATTTTTTGAAATTGCAATTTAGCAATTCATAGCAGCTCTATCAATTGATAGAGAGCGGCATTGAGTTCACTCTACGGCTTGGAAGTGGAGAAAAATGTATATTATATTTATAATATATTTATAAAGAAATACTTGATATTCATGCTCAGTATCCAATCCCTACAATTCTGCGCAGATTTACAACTGACATATATATATATATATATATATATATATATATATATATATATATATATATATATATATATATATATATATATATATATATATATATATATATATATATATATATATATATATATATATATATATATATATATATATATATATATATATATATATATATATATATATATATATATATATATATATATATATATATATATATATATATATATATATATATATATATATATATATATATATATATATATATAAAATATCATCGTCATTATTTTGTCCCGTATCCATAGACATATCATTAAAAGTTTCACGCTATTTCCGCCTCTCCGTCTAATTCTTCTCGAACTGACAACCGCCTCGTTAATAGTCAGATACTATGCCACTCCGACATTCCCTAGTATCCGGAGAACAATTCAATGAATTGTCTTAGAGAACTGCTCTACTCTACTCAAGGTACCAAATTAAAACCTTTTACGCTCAGTTATTTCTGTTAGTATGTCACTCATTGACAGAAGTGTTATATATTATTGATATTACATAAAGAAATTAAATAATGAAAAGATATGTTTTTTCTAAAAAAATATAAATATTTACATATATAGGTATATACGGTAAAGCATTTAAATTTTTAATGAGCGTAACATTTTAAAAAAGTCATCTTTATGTAATCTGTTAGTGTCCTTAATTTTTTTTATTAAATAATCGTTATATATTGCAAGTTTTAAACTAAATTATTATACATTACATTTGATTAATAGATCAGATATCAGATATACAGATATAAATATACTTATTTATTTGAGATCTTGATTTAAATTCCCTAAACCACTTTAATGCATTATTTCATTTTCATTTTATTCGCATGGCGTTGAGTTCCGCCACTCAACACGCAATGCCTCCAATGGCGGAGAGAGGAGAACCAAATGTGAAGCGTTTCTCACGGTTTCTGCGGTAGGCAGAGGCCCACCTTGCTAAGAGCAGGATAAAGAGTGAAGCTAAAATAAATGACCTAAAATTTAATCATACTTCTTAAATTAAAGCAAGATTTTTCAAACTGTTATAAATGATTACACTTGTCACTTAACAGCTATAGGCTATTTGTATGGCGGAACCAAACGCGGCACTAACTATATCTAGGTTCCAAAAGTTAGAAACCGAACCCATAACTATCGCTTATAAAACGATTACAAATAATTTCATAATACAGGAAATTGACACCGATCCATAAATAGTGTACATTTAACAACGCCAATACAAAAAGTAGCCGCCGGCCAAAAGTTTTACATGAAGAGCTTTATAGTAATTGAAACTAGTTAGAATAAGGTAATAAATTAAAAAACATGATAGCCTGTAATGAATGTACAATGTGCGTACGTACGTTGTAATTTTGTTTAAATGTTCATACAAATTAAAGCCCATGATTTCGTCCGCTTCGACTATAAAATATAGCATTCTATTAATATATGCTCGTTTCTTAAGATATTTCGATGTATCTTCCTTGTAGGTCTACTTTAGCTTTAAAGGCCAGATCAGACAAATTTCACCTTTATACTGATAACATTTTTGATATAGGGGTTCGTCGGGCAGACGTTCTATGTGACAAGCCTCTATTTGTATATACGAAATTTGAACCAATGCCTCATGGAAAGCACGGGTTTAAATCTCGTTTCATTGAAATATTTTATATTTTCTTGTTTTCTTTAAGTATTTTGAAAATGGATTATCATACAAAACTTTCTTACAACTTCACTGTATCTCATTAGTGTCAATTAACACCAATCTCCACTTCCTACAATTTTTTGAACACAATTTTTAGGACATCAGCAAGGTCGTCAACAAACTTCTAGTTGAAAATAATTCTCTCCCCCGAGTGGGAATCGAACCTAAAACCGCTTTAGTCACATAAACTGACAAAAAAATCAATACAATGCAAAAATTTTACCTTCAATAATATTTGTTTCACTAATATACTCTTTAATAAAATCAAAACATTATTTTTTACGATATTAATTTAAAGTGTATATTAAAAATTCAAACGATATAACGCATAATAAAGTGTCCTTATATAAAACATAAAACTCTTTAATGTGAGGATATTAGCGATTTTCATTTCCATAGATATTACGGAGCTTGATTAATAGTTTATATGGACCGTAATCTAAGTTAGACGAAATATGTAGATGAGATGAACATATTGACTCAGAGAAGGTAATTAGGATTTAATTAACATTAAATAGGTATAATATTAACATAACGCTGCTAAAATCCGAAGAAATGAGACCTAATATTGTAGTCTTTCAATAGAAGACTAAGAATAATTTAATATTTACGATTATGTATAGCTTACTGACTAACTGACATATGTGTATGACTCATGAGACCTCACAAGGTAACACTAGGCTATATCAAGACTATTAATACGACGTCAATAGCCTATTCAATTTTATTTAAAAATAGATTATAAACACCAAAAGAGTTCCACATTTTAACGCGTTCTAGTAAACAATCTCGTCAAATATGTCAATTAGTAAAGATACCAAAAGCTTTATTGAAGCTTTTGAGTACGTAAACAACACAAATCTGTAAGCTTAAATATTTTCCATGAATGTTCTAAAAAGATAACAAAAAAGATATGTTCTTTAAATTTATTTACATCATATTATTATTTTAAGTATTAATTAAAAACAAATAAATTAAAGTATCGATATCTCACTTCTCACAAAGCGATTTTAACAAATAAAACGTATATTTACGATTTTACTATCCGACAGAGTATTTTATCATTCTAAAGTGGAGTGATGAATAAAGAAGTGTCACTGATAGTGAGTAATAAAGTTATAGTCATAGAGTAGTGATATTATTCATTTTATTTCCTCGTAAAAAAGCAGCAGAGCGGCGTGTTCCGCCACTCAACACGCAACACAACACAACATGGTGGAAGGCCGAATATGGGTATAAGGCGGACTAATGAGTACAGAATCTTAACACTAGGTTTCGATACCGAGTCGGACAACGCAAAGCCAAAATTATGCAACGTGAAACCTAAAAATTAGCATATAGAGTAATTTCTTAGGGAGTGTAGGGGAAAAGGGGTTTTCCCGGAATTCCAATCGAAAGGAGAAAATAATTGAAAAGTTAGGATTTCATATGTTATAATAGTCCAATAAATTGACATTCTAGACTATATCTCGTGGTACACGAACATATTAACAAATAATTATAATAAATATGATCTAACAATTTTCCCACAGCACAAGCTGTTATATTGAAGAATTTTCTTCAATTATTTTAATTAAAAGCCTAATAAATGTCCCAATGACGTTTATTGGTATGTATAAATAATTCATTAAATTACATTCTATGACGAGATAGCTGTATATGAAGACGATAAGTAGAGATTACTTTTATAATTCAGTTGTATTTAATTTGCTTTCTTAATTTATTTTACTTGTAATAATTTTGTAGTAACATTGATATAAGTACTAAAACATAATCTATATGTTTAGAATTTTAAGTTTGCCTCACACAAGCTTTTTATAAAATAATATATAATCAATCGAAAATTTTAATAAAAGTTATTTCATATATAGCATTTAATGTAATATATGATTTTCCCTATATGAAAACTTTACCCTAATAATAGTGTATTAGGACCAAATTCAAACCTACACCTAACCATTGCACCTAATTATTGCATTTGTCTAAAAACGCAGATATTGTGGAGGAACTCTAGGACATATGGAAAACTTAGTCGAGAAGTGTTATACTTATTTTGAGTATTATATAAATTATTTTAAATTAAAACGTATCTATACACAAAAAAATAATAACAAAATAATATACAGAAGCTTACAGCCTTAGTTTCCAAATGAACTACAAAATGACCAATAACACATTCAAATATTTAAAATAAATTTCTCATACAAATCGTAAAGTAGCCCACTCGGACCACTAAAAAAATGCCGGAATATCATCCAAGTGGGTGTAACACTACTAAAGTAGTTACAAAATATTTATATAAGTGCCACTTTTTGATATTGTACATATAAAAATATTGAGTCACAGAAACATTGTGAACGTAATAACTATAACGTTATCAAAACCAGAGCATCCGTGGGTTGATTTAGACTACTGCATACAAATTTGCTTATTTATAGAATTGGTGAATAGATGATATTTGTAGAATTTAAATTAGGCCGTCGTAGCGCAGTTACAGTTGTACTCATTAACACGACAGTTCTTGCTTCAATTCCTACTGATACGGTCTGGTAACGAGACTAAAGAGCATGGTTAAATACCGCCACTCAACTTGTAATGTCTCGAAAATTGGGTGGTGAGTGGGGAAAAGTATGTTTTATCACAAGATTTTCATTTTATAATTATATTTGTCTAATAATTTTTTTACAATTCCAGTTTCTTTCGCCGTCGCCACCCATTTTAGTGCGGGTTTTAGGGAGAAATTTGAACAAAATTTACTTGTTAAAAAGCAAAATAAATAAGAACAAAGTAGATACCAAGTTCGAATATATGTAAAAATAGATCATCTATCTACAGATGAGCAATGCACAACATTTTTGTTTGTTCCGTATAAGGCAATTAGGAAGCGATTGCGCGAATCTGCACGACCTCACAGCATCCGCGTTCGATTTTTATTTTATTGCCGTAATGAATAATTCTACCTGCACTTAATTATGTGTGAAATAAATATGACCTCTGCTAGGTTTTTTAAAAAATTTGTTTCTTAATATCAAATCTTATGATATATAGAGCTTTTGTGCTAAATACGTAAGAGGCATGTACATATATTTGGTATGTAAACTTTGATTAAATACATACTAATATATATGACAATATTTCATACTCTATAAGCAAACAGACCAAAATTAATTTCTTGAGCTTGTCTTGCTTTTTTATTTTTCTTTCAATTTCGTTTTTATAAACTTTACTTTAAACTAACCCTAACAATAATATATCTTTTACCGTTGTGGCGCAGAAGCGCAACGTCTGCCTGTAACGCGACGGTTTCTGGGTTCGATCCCCAGTCGGGGAAGATGGATTTTTCTATTTCCATTCGCTCTGGCAACTAAGGCAAAGCGCGGCGTTGAGTTCCGCCACTCAACACGCAATGCCTCTAAAACGGCGGAAAGTGGGGACGGAGTAAGCAGGGACTAAGTAACGGAGTTTCTTAACACTAGGTTCGTTTGGTTCCTGCAGTTCCCTCTGCCTACCCTGCAATATGCGGGATAAAGCGTGAAGTCTTTTACCTAAAATTTATAAATATATTAAGTCTAATTATATATATATATATATATATATATATATATATATATATATATATATATATATATATATATATATATATATATATATATATATATATATATATATATATATATATATATATATATATATATATATATATATATATATATATATATATAAAGTTTCACGCTTGCACATGGCAGGGTAGGCAGAGGGAACTGCAGGAACCTTAGGAACCTAGTGTTAAGACACTCCGTTGCTTCGACCCTGCTTTTTTCCGTCTCCGTCATCTTTGTATATTCTCCAATGACCGAACAGATCAAAAAAGACTGACAACCGACGCAGTATAGAAAGATGAAATTTGACCTATAGGTCCCTTTAAAGAGGCATGACATCACTAAAAAAGAAAACTCCACACTGTTGCAAGAACCATTTTGTAGTCAACGCAAATAATATCGCTGGTTAAAAGTTATACACATAAAATAAGTGAAATACATAATTTCCTTGTTTTCCACTATTTTTCATTACATATTTTAAATAAATTTTAAATACTGGTAATTATATTAGTGGATAGGAACACATAGTCAGGGGTCGATACACTACATTACAAGTATTACCAATCTCCATCGACAATAAGGCATCAATTACACAAGCAATTACGTATAAAATGTAAAAATTAATATACATAGGTGTATAATATCAAAGTTTTATAGAATGAAGTACGCCGACGCGATTATTTCAAACGTTAACGCGGACCGGTTCGGGCGAGACGTTTGAATAATAAAGATATGGGATTCTCATAAACAAGCATATGCCACATAACTACTTATCAAATTCAATTCTAATGGCGATAGAGATCAACTTGATTGTAGATGTGGCTCTCCATTCCTAATCTGAATTTGAAGACCTTTGTGCTAGGTTCTAGAATTACAATGGAAACAGCTACTTTTTTTACTTCCAGTACGAAGCACATAAAGGAACTGCACAATAATATTATGAACCTAGTACTAAAATGATCCGTTTTCCTTTTTTTATTAAAGAACTAAGGTAGTCTTTAAAAAAAGGAGAGATACGTCACTATTTCATATTTTCATACAAACAATTTTAACATAGCAACACGGCGAGTAGCAAAATAGTGAATGTATACGACGGTTTAAACACTATCTCCATTTACAAGAGGTCATGGTCATATGTTAAGTTTCAAAAACAGATTGGGAATATTTTAATATGGAGCGAATTCGGATATTTTAATATAATGTATGTATGATACATACAGAGACACATTTAACTGGATTCCACGGAACATATATTTTAGTAGCATAGGTCATGACTAGATTGTCAAATTATATCTGTGGGTTAAATTTATTTTATATACGTTGACGCGTGACATATACATTGCCATAGCAACGCGTATGTCACGCCAATACAGAATTCTAAATTGCCAAACATTGGGCAGTGTGCAATGTTTTATTTATTAATTTAATGTGCTTATAAGTATTTTTAATGAAAATAAGTAGTTTCTACATATAATAATAAACTGTACGTCGACATATAATAATAAAAGAAATGAATATAGTAATAAACTGTAAGTGTCCCGAATTTCATACAATTTTCAAAAAAAGGGCATAAAGACATATTCCGTAGAGGACTATTATGGCGCAAAGGCGTAGCGCCTGCCTGTTACGTTTTTCTATTTCCATTTTCTTCGCTCTGGCAACTCTAGACAATGCTTTGTGATTTGTCCAGTTGAATTCCGCCGCCGAAAGGGCGGAAAACGGGGAACGGAGTGTGCTAACCACTAGGTTCACACGATTCCTGCGGTTCTCTCTGCTTACTCTGCTATGTTCAGGATAAAGTGTTAAGAAAAAAAAGAAGAAGAAGAGGACCGTCGTGGCGCAGAGGCGCGAGGCGTCTGCCTGTAACGCGACGGTTACTGGGTTCGATCCCCAGTCGGGGAAGATGGATTTTTCTATTTCCATTTTCTTCGCTCTGGCAACTAAGGCAAAGCGCGGCGTTGAGTTCCGCCACTCAACACGCAATGCCTCTAAAACGGCGGAAAGTGGGGACGGAGTAAGCAGGGACTAAGTAACGGAGTGTCTTAACACTAGGTTCGTATGGTTCCTGCAGTTCCCTCTGCCTACCCTTCTATGTTCGGGATAAAGCTTGAAGATAAAAAAAAAAAAAAAAAAAAAAAAGAAAATAAAAAAATAGTAAAACATCGTTCATATTGAACATAGAAATAATCTTTGACAATTTACCGTAGCTTAGTGAGCGTTAAGTTCGGCAATTGGCGATGTCGCAACGTGCCATCGCGGCCATAACATTACGTATTCATACAATAAAACAGAAATAACGAGATGTGCCCAAAACAAGAATCTTCGTATAAAGCACATACATACATACATACATAAATACATACATAGGAATTATTCGAAAACTGGAAATATTGCTTTGAAGATGATACAGCCGGGGTATACGTAACAGCTGTATTAGTTCATATAATTTACCTAATATGTAAGAGAAATGCAAAATATTATGTTTTTGAGTAATTTATTATATTTTAATACATGACGCAATTTATTTAGCTCTACGCTGTATATCGGTTATACCAAAGATGGCAGAGGGATCTACTCAATTTTAGAGCCCACCCGCCCAATTTTGGAATCATTGCATCTTTAATGGCGTAACTCAACACCGCGTTGAATTTAGTTATCAGAGCGAGCGGAAATTGAACCTATAACCGTCCCGTTTACAGACAGACACTGTACCGCTGCGCTACGACGGATACGTAGATCTTAGTGACAATATACTTATTTTTTTACGTTATAAATATTTATGCACTTTATTTAAAATGTCTTCGTTTTTTACCAAAAAATAGAAAATTGAAATGAAAAAGCTGCTCTAAGCTACATATGTACTTAATGTATGAAGATTCATTTGTCGGCAAACGGGTTACATGCGCACCGCGGTATGTGAATCGTTTTGTTTATGGCCGAGTATTTGCTACTTTTCTACTTTTAAAAGAAATTCTATTGATTAATAATTTCATATAATTTGATAAATATTTTTTTGTTTATATTTGTAATTTATAAATTAATTAAGTTATTAGTTAGTTAATTAAGTTAATTAGTTAATTAAGTTATAAGTAGGGTTATTTTTAAATTATGTTTCTTATCTTGAACTGTCGGCAGAAAGAAATTAGTGTTGAAACACTACCTTCTCCGTTTACATTTCCAGTGAATAAACTCAACGCTTTTCCTTGTTTGCAAAGCTAAGTAACTAAAATAAAATATTTATTTTTCCCGATTGGAATTCGAATCTACACCGTCGCGCTTACAATCAGACGCTGTGCCTTGCACCATGAATTTTATATTAAAAATTCAATCATTTTCACTTATATTTTAGTATGCTATCTTTATAATGACTATAAATCACAATTATCTTATCAAATCTAAATCTTAATTTTTTGCTTCATTTTTTTATAATGGCTTAAATCATTAATAATATGACTTAAATAATTTAATCATTAATGTCACAGATATTTAAGTTATGAAGTTGACAATGGGCATATCAAAAAATGTTCTCTTTAGGTAACACACGAAACTTTTTTAACTTTTGAGACGTTTTTCACATCTGCAGCTTCGCAAGTTCAAGTAAATACAAGCTTTTACTACAACGCATCATCACGCCAAAAGCGAATCGAACTCACTACCAACGCTTTTAATACCAAAAGCAAGCTGACGTCACAAATAAAGATTCCAGCTTAACACAGATGTAACTCCCAGATAACGATATTACTATAGTTCCCCGAACAGTCCGTAAATGTTACATTTAAGTATTGGATAATAAAACCACTCATTACAATACAAACACACGTACGTAGGTTTCTATCGGATACGATACGATATAAAAGATCCAAAGATAAATGCTTCGGGAGCAAATAAAAAGGCACTTCATGTTATTATAGTGCAATAAACATCGGTTCTGTTTATATCCTAACAATTTCACTGATAATGGGTTATTAAAATTGTTTGGTGTTTGACGAGTTGATATGGATAGTGGGTGTGTGTGATTTTGGGGGTTCATCTCGTAGTAGGTGAGATCTAGTTTATATATATATATATATATATATATATATATATATATATATATATATATATATATATATATATATATATATATATATATATATATATATATATATATATATATATATATATATATATATATATATATATATATATATATATATATATATATATATATTAAACACAGAAGATATGTTTATTGTAATGTATAGCACAAATAATATAGTTATGTTATATGTAATATAGTTAGTTATATAGTTTGCTTGTTGAGAATATGATGACACTGTCGGTTTCGAAGATGGGGTCATGTTTTATAACTTTATTAGGTTAGGAGTAGCATATTTGAATTAAAAATTGATGGATATACAAAAGAACGCTTGGATTACCAGAGGCACATTATATCGGTAGCCGGCCTATAGAATATGGTACCTTATATATTTTGTGTATTTTTAATATTCTATACGTTCTCAGTTTTTTAATATATTACCTTATAACTTTTTGCTTCAACCAATATACGCATATGACAGAGCAAAAGAAATCCGTTCGCGGCTTTTTGTTCTCAAGAGTTTCTCCAACTGGGAACCGAATTCACACTCACTCACCTATTTTATATAAATTTAAACTGACAATACTGAACTGAACTGAATTCCAATACATTTACTTCTAGCACAAGTAAATATGAAAAAAATCCTACAGAACCCTCTAACAAAAAAACGCTTACCAGAATACCCATACTCATCAACAAAACAGATCGAACATTATTCTTCGGAGCTAATTAACCTAACTAGGCGACTAGGCGTATATAAAATTTTGATAGTAAAATTACAATCGTTAAAATGCATAATAAAAAGTTCCGTAAAGTACTAATAAATTTGGTAATATATGAAGGTAAGTTGTGAGATAGCGTCGTCTTGTTTTATAGTTGGTTTGTGTAAAAAGTTTCACACTTTCAACTTCGTGATATGTATTTTACAAGCGATTATGCGTTATGTTGAGATAAAAGTTCTCGAACAATAAAGTTTGATCAAGAACTTGTTCTAGTTTTTTTATTTACATGTAACCATAGACTAAACAAAATTACTTAAAAGTTAATGCAGTAAGATTTTATATTGAAAGAAGAAAAGAGTATAAAAGGATTTTTTTATAATTATTCTATGAGCACTTAATAAATGAAAAAAAATGAATTCTAAGAAAGAATATTGAATGAAATCTTACGCGTTGCCTCAAACGCATAGGTACTTAAATATCGACATATGACGATGTTTTCATAAAACACTATTTCTATCGGTTTACCTATTGTAAATATATTAAAAATATATTTATTAACCGACAATTAACTCACTATAATTTTACATATAATAGAAACCATATAAAAATTTCTTAGTAAATATACTTCGTAAACTAAGCTGTGTTTTGATTTTTTTAACAAGCTTACCTTTTACTCTTCGAAACTGCTATTTATATGTATATATTAGAGATTTTTTAATGTGGGTATATTTATATATATAACTACAGGTATATATGTATGTATATGTATGTACACATAAATATACCTGCTTAAAATACTCTTAACTTGTTTACTTACATTTTATCTGATTATAATTATAAGCAATCAATTTTCACAACTTCAAGTAATTTGTATTTCTTGTTTCTCACGTTGATTAACTTGAGTTCAGATTATTTATAATTATGAGAAAATATGGGATTAAAAAATGAAATTCTTTGGCACATCGACGTGAAATTTTTGATATATGTATGTACAAATAAGTTTATTTAAATGTACATTTTGTATTTTTGTTGACAGTATTATACTAAAATGACGATTTTTCTTTGCATCATCATCATCATCAATCTACATCGAAGTGTCAGTAGTATCAAGGAGAAGTAGGAAGCTACCACCATTATAAAATTTATTTTATTGAATTTCAGTAAAGTAATTAACACATACTATAAAGTTTATTTAGTCAAAGCTTTTAAACGAGAACCAAAAATCAACCAAAATCATTCCACTAATAAAACTTTCAAAATGATATTCTCAAATCGCGAACCAATATTCACACTAACACTAACTATGACTAATGGTCATAATATTTTCAATTCCATCAAAACAAAATCGTAATATCTGATTAAAAAGCTTCATCAAACGTTCGATAGTCGAGAAAGTAGCCTAATGAATTAATGAGACCCTAATTTCTAATAGGTATAAAGTATCATCGCGTGTGGTCCACTATAAACAGCATCTTCTAATTTATATCTTTCTAAGTATAGCCGGGAACATTTTTAATTGATTGTTGAATGCCTATTACGCTGAGATTATCTTGGTAAATGTTGTTTATTTGAAAAACATGGACCTCCGTGTACTGTGTTTAATGAAACTTATTTTTTTTTACTTTCACGCTTTATCCCGCATGTAGAAGAGTAGGCAGGAGTGGAGGGACCTTAGTGCTAAAACATTTGTCTTTTTATCGGGATAAGAAAATCTAAAATTATTCACTATCACCGAGTTGGAATCGGTATATAAAAATCGAATCTTTCTTAAGGAGATGACTATATGAAATACTTGCACATCTTTGATATATTTCTGATTTTCATCACTTAACAAAATTTGCCAACTTGGACCGGAAATGGAAAACGTAAAAACAACACGTGGAAGTTGTGCATATGTTAGAATATATCGACACCTATATATAAATATGCACTATAATTAATGATTACTGGAGCAAATGTCAGTATTGTCAGTATATTACAAAAAACGCTAATAAACTGGTTGAGTGGCGATATTCAATACATAAAATGAAAGGAAATTGTAACGATCGTTATTTATCGATCAAGATGATACATTCACACGTTGCTATCAAAATCAATTTATTTAGATTATGAAATGATTTATTTATATTAATTTAGTTTATTTTTGCAATTACTATCAATATATTGTATCCCGTATTCAGCAGGAAGAAGCGCGAAACTAGATATAAATTCAATAGTTGACCTTAAATAGTGGCTGACCAAACGGAACTGAGAACTGTTATGGGTTCAAAACCTAATAAAGAAAAGAGTTAGATGAGATGTATATATTAAGAATATTCCCTAGCATAGTTATACAATCGTAAAATAAAAGTATTGTTATCCACTGGGAAAAGAATGCAAAATCTTATTCTTCGCTCTAATAACAAGACAACATGAGGCGTTGAATTCCGTATCTCAACAGGAAATGATCTCAAAAAGTGCAAAACGAGGAACAAAATGCCTTGATATAATGTTCCATTTACAATATGTCGGAACTTACGTACCTTACGAATATATGTATTGTTTTTCACTCAAGATTGATTCAACACGCAATACTTCGAAGGAAGGCGGAAAGAAGGGAACCGAGTCTTAACACTAGGTTCTCAAAGTTCCTACGGTTCGTTCTGCCTACCCTGCTACAAAAAATACAAAATAAAAAACAAAATACAAAAAAGCTTGGAAATAAAATTCATATTTCTTTCATGTCCATACATATCATTATTACATACATAATATATTAAAATAAGCTCTACTACGAGAAACCAAATGGTCCACATTCAAATTACCAAATAATTTCTTCATACCTACATATTTTATTGAATCTCAGTAAAAAATCACGTAATGACGAAACTTAGTGTAACATCTCCAATTTGATTATAAATTTGAATCAATTAAACGTTTCTTAATCAAAAGTGCTATTGCAAATATTCATATATTATAAGTAAGATAAAATAACAATAACTTTAATTGATTTTGCCTAAATTTGGGTTAATCCTGTCACAGTGACCGTATGCAATTAATCTAGATCTATATCTAGTCTATATCTAGTCTATATATAGATCTAGGTCTTCGATTCTCACTAAGTACATTCTCACTTATGTACGTTTAAAATTATTTGGAAACGCGGAGAAAAGAGTGACTCCATACTTCTTTTATTATCTGCCATATATGAAGTAAAGCATGAACTTTAAGAAAAAGAACAAAGTAACCTTCGTAATTCGAACCCGCAACCCATTTCGTCGTAAATCATTCGTGTTCGTAACAAAAGACGTTCAAACGAATTTCTAAATACTAATTGGGCCGCAGTAAAGATCCGCCATTATATATACGAGACTCATTTCTATTAACAAATAGTTTAAAAAAGTCAAATTAAAATCGCTATACCCAGAAAGAACATAAAATTTTGTCCGTTATTAAGTATGACCTTGTTTCGTGTGCGACGTACATACATACATACAAACATATATACATATAGCTATACATACATACATATTCTTATATGTGATTTTCAAATGTCAAGTATAAAAGGCAGTCGTGGCGCAGAGGCGCAACGTGTGCCTGCAACGCGACGGTTTCTGGATTCGATCCCCAGTCGGAGAAGATGGATTTTTCTATTTCCATTTTCTTCGCTCTGGCAATACTAGGCAAAGCGCGGCGTTGAGTTCCGCCACTCAACACGCAATGCCTCGAAAAAAGGCGGAAAGCGGGAGAAAGCCGGGATTAAGCAACGGAGTGTCTTAACACTAGGTTCGCACGGTCCCTGCAGTTCCCCCTGCCTACCCTGCCATGTGCGGGATTAAGCGTGAAGCAAAAAAAAAAGTAAAAAAGGCTGTAAGTTGATTTTTTCTTAAATAAATATACCTGGTACAGGTAGAAAGTAGGACTTTGACAATATTGTACTGTCAAAACAATTGCCGCATGTTAGTGGGCAGGACGATATTGTAAGGCAGAAAATTGTATAGGTATATGTGTATATGTATTTCTACCCTATTATACGCGGGATAAAGTGTGCACCAGATAAATTACAATAAAAAGAAATAATTCAAAAGCTTTTGCAACTTTTCTTTTTGGCTGTACTAAATATATACATATTATGTAACTACATACATATATATCATACTTGTGAAGTGTTTTACCAGAATTTAATTCACAAAATATTATTAACATACGTAAAACTCAATTTACGAAAACAAGATATAATTTAAATGCTACATTAATACCTACATTAACTATTATAGCCGAGCTGCGCCCGCGCATCACGCACACAGTGGCACGCTCGCACACACACACACACTACTATACGAACAGCTATAAACAAATGTGCTAAGTAAAAAATATTATTATAGCATAATACGCCATAAAACACGAGAGATGATAGTGCTGGAAGCGCTTCTAAAACTTTTTATTTTAAGTGGGTTACGTAGCACGCCTACATCGTAGCTTGGCTTGCATATTAAGATAGCTTTACCATCAGACAATTATATGTTATAATATATATATATATATATATATATATATATATATATATATATATATATATATATATATATATATATATATATATATATATATATATATATATATATATATATATATATATATATATATATATATATATATATATATATATATATATATATATATATATATATATATATATTGAATGGTTTATAGAGCATTGGGAACGACTAAATTACCTGAAATTATTACGACAACGCGAATAATTAAGACTATACTTTATACTTACCTTATATAAATATATTGTAAATAATTCGTAAGCAATTCTAATAATTCATTTAGAAGCAATTATTTTTATTGATCAATTTAAATAAATTCTTAGTTAATTCTTATGTTATTAATATATTTTATTGCCCAGCAAATAATTTGTTAATATTATACGTTTATAATTATTAAAAATAAGGACTATGCTATTAACATAATACGTTGGTGTTATTAGAGGTGATCATCTAGTGTCAAGACACTCTCTCTCCAGGCTCTCCAGTTTTCACTGGATTTGCGGACACCATCACCGTACTTCATCTTTTGATTATATCCATAAAAAAATATTAAACAGTTCACGATAAAAATGTAAGCTTTCACATATATAAAAAAAATGTACTATTTAATAATCAATAAGTTTGAGAAGCTCTCCTCAGACGGTACTCCAACATAAACAATGTCAGTGATTTCTATTAAAGCTATTCGGCATTTCGATATACGAATTATATTAGAATAAATGTCTGAGAACTTGCGTCTGCGCAATGTTCAATAAATAACTTACGACGGGCGGTAATGAGCTCAGTGGGCCTTATTTACATATGCGTAGAGATCATTTTAAACAACACAAGCTGGAATATATAGATGTATACATAATAAAAATCATAAGTTTTTGGTAATTTAATTCGTCTTTGTTTAAAGTTTAAGGACAGACGCCTACAGGTCTTGCTCTATTAATTACGAGATTTGCTATTGTAAATGTATGTGAATACATTATTTAGTTTTTGTTGTCGCGTTGTCGACTAATTATCACGCGGATATGAATAATTTAAATATGGATATATATAAAGTTTATAAATTAAAGTATATTTTCGTATTATGTATGTAGTATGTTATTTTTATTATGACATTTAAATAAGTGGAGTTAGGTTGTGTTATTTTATACACAAAAAACAATTTCTGTTTAGAATTAGGTACTACTTAACAGGATTTCTGAATAATATGAAAATCGTTAAGATAGTGTCGTGACACTAACTTTTTTGTTTAATTCGCAAAATGCAGTAATTACCTGATAAAAAATATAGACGCCTCATTGTAGATGATGAGGCGATGATGAGGAGAATATGAGATGATGGGGATGGGTGGACTTATAAAAATTGACTCAGTTACTGACTTGAACCTTTGTATGTGTACTTATGCTATGAAATATAGATTTTTTTATAGCTTCACGCTTTATCCCGCATATTGCAGGGTAGGTAGAGGGAACTGCAGGAACCATATAACCCAGTGTTAAGACACTCCGTTGCTTATTTCCGTCTATTTCCGTCCCCACTTTCCGCCTTTTTTGAGACAATGCGTGTTGAGTGGCAGACCTCAACGCCGCGCTTTTGCCTAGTTTCCAGGGCGAAGAAAATAGAAATAGAAAAATCTATCTTCTTCAATTGGGAATCGAACCCTCAAACCGTTGCGTTTACAGGCAGACGCTTACGCCTGTGCGCCACGACGGCCCTCAAAAACGAAATGAAATATATATGTAAGAAATAAAGCATAGACACACATTAGTATTATTTTTTTCTCTCTCTTTTATATAATATAGTGACTATAAATATAATGTATATAAAAAGATATGTATGTTTTGATTTAAAAACGATTTCACCTTAATACCTCTCAGCGAATTTGAGAAAAACAACTTTAACGATCCAAAAATAAAGTTATATACTCAAAAAACTATAACTTCTACACATACAAAAATATATACAAAATTATACAAATATTATAAATAGCATCAAAAATTCGCAACATAACAAAATCGTCTTTAGAATAAATAAAATCGATAATGAGCAACCATTCGATATGAATAATAATAAAAAACACATTATAGGTATGTAATAAAATACTGACAAACAAAATGTTTACCCAATCCACGCTAGACGACATCTATTAAATTTTAATGTGGTATATTAATATCTTGTCCGTTCACCTCAGCTCAATTCACTGAATGTCTAAGAAAATTTCGTTATATACAATTCTTTTGGTCATCATGACAAATTTAAATTAAATTTTATATATGGCATATACATTTCAACGGCTTATGTAACTGGTTTATTTCAATGGGTAATGTAATATAAAGGCTATCTTACCCGAATAAGACGCGTCATCATCAACATAATACATATCTAAGCTATACTATGTTGATAGTGCCGCGTCTTATCCGGACATGATAACGTTCACAGCCCGATATTATTTATATATAAATTCGAAAATAAAAATAATACTAGATATCGTCTCTTATATATGTAAATTATGTTTGTGGACAAGATATTCATTTGAAAATCAATTGTTTACTTTTAAAATATTTCATTTTTCAATTTCGCTATGATATAACATTATATAACTAACTAACTACGGCATTAAGCAAACAAAGTCATATAGAAAAATATGTTTTATATAAAAGCAGCTTCTACTACAAGCGAGCTTACGAATTTACATATAGATCACAATACTATGTAGAACACTATCTAGTTCAAATTATCTAGATTTAGAAAAAAAGCAAAGCAAAATTAATGACAACAATGAGATGTAATAATGCTGGGACCTTAAAATTACTCATTACAGTAAAGAATGTATAAAAGTTCTGTGTTAAATTTTAAATAAAGTAAAAAAATCTATTTCTTTAGTAGTACTATTTGCAATAATCAGAGGAAGATTTGTCTTAAATTTTTATTATATATACCTACTCATTTTCGTTACGCTAAGTGCATTAGAATAAGTTAAAAGCACGTTCAAAATAAAATTATAATGTTATATTTATTTAAATATAGATTGAATCTTGTATAATAACATTTAATAACTAAAAATATAATTCATGTTCACGGTAAACGCAATTTATCGAAGAAAAATAACATAGACAGCTATATTTTTTCTTCAGAACAAAAAAAAACGAACAAGTGCTAATTAAAATCACGCACAAAGTTTCTTTAGACTACATATAAGTATATTATACCTAAATATTTAAACTTAACATCCAAACAGAGTCCCAACAGAAAACCAAATTACCCTGTAAAAGGTTCCGTATTTTCATCATAATATACAAAAGTCTAATAAGTAATTTTCCGTTCCCAGCCAAATGACAACATATAACATATAAATAGTCATAAAGTCATACCCAATAGTTGCTGATGTCCGGATTGAGCCTGCCTTGTAGGTCAGTGTCGGAGAGCGCGCGGCCCGCCGAGCCCCGCCGCCGCTCGCCACCCTGCACACCCTAACGTGAGTGGGGAATCCCACACACTGCGATGCTGGGACTATACTATGGTAATATCTATCTAATTGTCCGTCTGTCTCTTTGTTGTCTCTGTTTATATATATTGCATAATATTTAATTCTTTAATAATTAGATCAAGTTTAAATTTAACTTTAATTTTGATTTAATCCGCGTAAAATCACAATAAAAAATATTATCAGATACTTTAGTTTTAGAATACTTTATTATTTAGATTTTTGATCATTATTGTAATCGTAAAAATATTTTATTTGAAATAAGAGAAAAAGACTAAAGCTTTTATATTTCTAATTCAGCACAAAAGCTTTTTAAAAAGTTCGAAAATGAGCTTTTCTATTTATATACAGTATTTTAAGCTCGTCAAGTTCAACATTGTGCCCTGTAATTGTAAATTTTATTGCTACCAATGAAACTAAGTGATTAAGTGAGCAATGACTATTGATGGCGTTTTGAAAGCATCGTAGTGTGTGATCGTGTAGCATCTAGAAGCGTCTAGAAACTACTTGCTAGTTCTAGTCAAACATATAATATTTGGATAACCTTTTTTTTATTTAAAACAAATATATAAATTTTGTTTAAGCAATTAGCTATTGTTTTTCAAATTTTATATATATTGGTAAAGCTAAAATTCGTTATCCATATATTATACATAACACATTTTTAAATAATAATTAGTATATTAAATATATTATTAATATCAATTAATTGTTGCCTGATTATGAACTTCAACGCAAGTTCAATTAGAGCGAAGGTAATGTCAAAATAGAGTATATAACACTAGGCTTAATTAGATTCATCATACATATACATATATATGTGTCGTAATGAAGCAGAATTGTGGCATTATTGTAAGTTATTTACTTACTGCCTCACTTGTATTTATATATATATATATATATATATATATATATATATATATATATATATATATATATATATATATATATATATATATATATATATATATATATATATATATATATATATATATATATATATATATATATATATATATATATATATATATATATATATATATATATATATATATATATATATATATATATATATATATATATATATATATATATATATATATATATATATATATATATATATATATATATATATATATATATATATATATATATATATATATATATATATATATATATATATATATATATATATATATATATATATATATATATATATATATATATATATATATATATATATATATATATATATATATATATATATATATATATAATATATATATATATATATATATATATATATATATATATATATATATATATATATATATATATATATATATATATATATATATATATATATATATATGGTATTGATTACCAGAGCGGTGAAATGAAAAAAAAATTCTCCTATACTAACAGTAACATGCTGTTCCACTGCACCATTACGGTCAAAAAAGGAAGTAATCCCATAGGAAAAACGTTAAATATACATTCAGTCATTACAATTTGTTTTATTTTATTTTGTAGTATAAAAATGTATTTCATCCAAACTGTTTAAATCTTCTCATTGTTTTAAAAGCTGGCTACAATTAAGCAAATAGAGCTATTTCGACTGAACCTTTACTTGTACAGTATAGACAGTCTCTTAAATTGATAGGGTTGTCAAAAATATATAATTATATACTCTTAAAATAATTAATTTACTAAAATTATTTAAAATTCAATAATAGTAAATTAATTTAGTTAAGCTTTTGGCTGAGATATGAGATTACTTTTATTATTAGAAAATATTTTCTTTGAGCTTTATTTACCCAAAAAAGATTTGTAATGTCATCGCATTTTGTCTAAATAGTGCAATGATTTGAAAATAAATATTTCCCTTGTGGAATCGAATCATACATTCAGAAACTATTCCACCGTAACTATTATTTAATATTTTCCTTTGTGATCGTTTTGTTTTTAAATTTATGGCTTTATAAATCTCGACTTCGATTAAATCGATACAACTTATTTTATTGGCTCAATTAAGTTATCCGTTAATAAAATCAACACATTCTCCTTTAGGTTGAAACTTCAAAGAAATCATTTAAGCCACCGAAGATATTTATAAATAATTATTTAAACAGTGTTATCACGAGTAAAAATATAAAAGGAAAAAGTTAAAACAGACATCCCTAGTGCGTAGTTTTACGGTCAGTGACGGTCGGCCGTAAACGTGAAGATTTACGGGAGCCATTACAGGGCGGCGAAACAATCGTTCTGCACTCCACATTTAAAAGGACTTGGAGTAAGATTCGTGCAATATTTTGTTTTATTAATAGAAATTGCTACTGAATTAATTTTTTTCAGCCTATAGCCGACCCATACTAATAGAAGGCTTAGGCTCATCACTCCGGTCATTGAACCCCAGTCATTTTAATATACTTTACACGATAGCGTTATATAACTATTATACTAAGAATTATAAAAAATTTAAAAAAAAAATAAATTTAATAAAAAAAATATTAAGGCAATTTTAAAATATTTTTCTTTTTTAAATAAATTGCAGTTGCAATAATATTCGTCCGTTGCATATGTATTGGTATTTTTTTAGTGGAACGAAGCACAGATTTGTTTGTTCTGTTTTTCTTCATCTTAGAAGGTTAGAAAGATAGAGCCTAAAAGAAACGGAGTGCCTTAACACTCCCGCCATCAAGTGATCCTACTTTATTATATAATTTTATTTTATTTATAACGCCAAAAATACAGTATATAATGTAGCCTTAGTTCTAAGTAATAATAAATATAAAAAAATGTAAAGATAAAAGTTTTTTATGATTAATATTAATTCTGTATATCACGTAATAATGTTAAATATAATTAATACTTATGATAAGAGCGGGGACGGAGAAAGCAGGGACTGAGCAACGGAGTGTCTTAACACTAGGTTTCCACGGTCCCTGCAGTTCCCTCTGCCTACCCTGCCTTGTGTGGGATAAAGCGTGAAGCTAAAAAAAAAAAATAAGAACATTTAGTATAAGTTATAAAAGTGTATGTGGTGTCAATTATATTTCAAAAAAAGCAGTCCTGCCTCCAGTTTACACCTAAACTCGAATCGTTGCTTGTTAAAGGACCATATATTGTATTTTTTTAGCGTCCCGCTTTATACTGCACATGGCAGGGTAGGCAAAGGGAACCGCAGGAACTGTGGGAACCTAGTGTTAAGACACTCTGTTGCTTAGTCCCTGCATACTCTGTCTCCGCTTTCCACTTTTTTCGAGGCATTTCGTATTGAGTGGCGGAACTCAACGCCGCATTTTGCCTAGTTGCTAGATTGAAGAAAATGGAAACAGAAAATTCCATCTTTCCCGAGTGGGAGTCGAACCCAGAAACCGTCGCGTTACAGGCATACGTCGGCCTACGATGGTCCTCAATATTATACATTCATGACTGACAATAATGTTTTTATGTAAAATTAAGATCTTAGTCATCATTTACTAGAAAAAGTAAAAATTTCAATATACATAATTATGTCAACGCAGTCGGTTTTTTGGAGAGAATATTTGTTTATGAGCCTTTTTTCCGTATATCATTTCATATATATATATTTATTTGTAATTTACCTCATGTACTTGTACTGTATTTCCATAATATAATTATGTATTAGTTAAAAATAAAATTTTGTTGGTGATTTCAAAATAATTAGTAAGTGCATATTTACTCAATACTAAACACTAGTAAGTGATTTTAAAACTTTTTTCAACTTATCTGTCTTTCTCAGGTTATCTCTGGTACACCTGAACTGATGAAACTTTAACGCGGAACTCAACGCTGCGCAAAATTTAAAGATTGTTTTATGTACAGTACATACCTCTACATCAGTACTAAACCGAAAGCTTCGGAGAAGCGGTTGAAGCTATGACCGTTATATTTCGTACAATGCCAATATACCTTGTTCATATATTTTTTGGCCCTAGGTAGTTCCTTATGCTTTACGTTATATACTGCACGTAGCAGGGTAGATAGAGGGAACAGCAGACAGAAGTATCTAATAGAACATAGTGTTAACACAAACATACTTTTTTTTTAGTTTCACGCATAGGGAACTGCAGGAACCATATGAACCTAGTGTTAAGACACTCTGTTGCTTGGTTCCTGCTTTTCTCCGTCCCCATTTTCCGTCTTTTTCAAGGCATTGCGTGTTGAGTGGCGGAACTCAACGTCGCACTTTGCCTAGTATCCAGAGGGAAGAAAATAGAAATAGAAAAATCCATCTCCTCCGAGTGGGATTTGGACCCTCAAATCGTCGCGTTTACAGGCAGACACTTACACCTCTGCGCCACGACGGTCCTCACAAACTTATTTTCAGTCTCTTTATTTGAGGTTTCTTACACTATTAAAGTTCAAAAGCTCATTTCTGTTACTAAGTCTTAAAGTTTTCCGACTAAACACACAAAAGACTTACACTTTTGTCAATACAAGTAAAGTTTACACTTAGGATTCCAATTAACACCTATCGACATATTATAATTTTGTAAATTTCCAACATATCATAAACCTCAAATCGAGCAAGAGCGAGTTTTATAACAAAATATATGTTTCCGGTACATAATAATGTTTAAGCGTGGGCGTGCCAATCATCTGTGTGCGTGATATACTGTTAGAAGACCAAATTGTTTCATAATATTTGCATATTTATTGGATTTTGTATAGATTTAATATGTATATGCTTCGTTTGTTATTTCAGTGCAATTAGTTCTTCGTTTAGTTAATTTTTGTATTATATTATAAAATAACAAAAGAGCAGAAGGGCCATCTGATGCTAAGAAGACACCCTCGTCCATAGAAATACGAGAGAGACGCGAATGTCTTGCCAATCTTAATGATGATGATTACACACAATGCTTGAAAACTTCCTAAATTAGTTATATCCCTAAATTTACCAAATGTATATAATTTATGTTTATGAAGCTAGGTTTGAGAAAACATAGTTGTTATTTACAGTTGTTTTACTTACAATTATTTTGTAGTTCTTATCAAAAATATTTATTTATATTACTAGTAATACTTAGTAACTTGTCGTAACAAACTTTTATCTCTATATATACATTATTTTTATGTAAACTGTTACCTAGAACTAAAGATATGTTCATGTGTTTTCAGCATGCGATGTAAACGCAATGTTAACGCATTTTTCGTTCCAAATATGGTATTTTCAATAAATTACGTGTTACGTTAAGTTAGGTGGCAGAACTCAACTGCGTGGTTTGCCTAAGCATACCAAGTGCTTTGGCAAATTTAAACATAATCCCCTTAAATAAACTTGTAAGTAGCAACCTCAGAATCTTTAAATTATTCATAGTTGATAAAAAAATACTTATCCATAAACAAAATCAAAATACCTATGAAATACGTATATATTATGAAAATGTCGTTAAAGAAGAGGTTTCCTACCAAAAAGGATATAGATAATCGCGATGACCTTAAAAATTTATTTTTAAATTTATAACTGGATCATTTGTATTGGTGTTTAATTCGTGTACTGTGATTTAGATGTTTAATTGATTTACTACAAATACACACACATATCAGAGGTTAATAATTGTAGGTTCGATTCCTGTGGCCGTATGGAGCATAATAAGCGAAGATTTTAGCGCATATCTGTATTAATCATTTTAGCCCTTATAGTCTGTGAAAATCAACATTCAGTGTCTTAAATTTTAACATGACATATTCTGGCACATCGTAGTGTCTTAGCACTATTTTCTATTTGGTTATTATACTATATGCAGAGATTGCGTGATTCCAAGATATTTAATTTGTTTTTAATGGTATTTTCGTAAAGGTTAAATTGTATAAAAAAAAATTTAAATTACAGAAATATAATGTTAGTAGACAGCTTTATGTCACGTCAGTACCAAATTAAACAACATAATGTTAAAGTAAAATAAATAATATTTTGACAAAACTCGTTTATGTTTATATTTAGGTACGCCATTTTGTTTTGTACATCAGTATATTACCGTCGCTATATCCATAAAGTGTAGCAATAAATTCTTATCACTAGTCATAGTATATGACTTTACTCGTCACATTTATATATGTTTTGGACAAAATATAATATATTTTAGTCAACTTTGATGGACATATAAACGATGTAAGCACTGTCATAGCTATAATGAGGACTATCTTTGACATATGTTGGTCGTAGGTTCAAAACACGTTTGAATGTTATCATTTTGTCCAAATTATTAGCTTAGCTAATTTCACTAAACTGACAACTTAAGCAGATCGCAGAATAAAAATTTTATAACAATCAAATTCTTAAATTTATTTATAAAAATCGAACATTTGTTTTAATATTCGTTCAAAACTAAAGGAGTGCTTTGGTTTGAAAAGATAAAGTTCTAAGTTAGAATAGACAATCGAGTCACTATCTCGCCAATATTATATGTAAAAATAAAGTAATTAAAATATTACACAATTCCACAGACATATAGTTAAAAGAATAGAAGCTCGTAGAGTGCGGTGACACGGAATAGAAAACCGGTAAGAACGCGAACGAATACGAAATAAATAAATCGATAAAACTAGCCATGCCCACACTTTGGTAAATCATTGTAGGTACATCGGTAACATTGTTCGTATTGGCTACAAAGATAATATGATTCTTATTAAATAGTAATGTGTTGATATCGATATTTTTCCGCAATAAATTTCTGTTTGTAAATGTTTTATTACTCGGGTTTATAATTTTACATAATATCTATATATTTACACATATCTATATATTTACACATATCTATATATATGCTTATATTAACATTTAAAATCTTATTCTTTCACGCTGCAGTAATAATACACTACTAAATATTTACGTGTATATTTGAAGTTATTCCAGGCGTCTTTGGTGTAAAACGACAGTTAAAAATTAGATTTTCAATCTAGCGAATTTCAATCTAAATATATATTAGGAAAATATATTCCAATAAATACATATACACGAAAAAAAAATTAGGAGGAACCCTAAATAATATACAGACATTGTGCCACTAACGCCACAATGGAAACATAAAACATAATGAAAAATAATCATTTTCACTGAACGCCGTATTCATAACATCACTAAACAAAACCGGTTTTCGTTAATTGCTGTACCGAATTCGTATCGAATTATTTGAATATCCGTAATTTATGGCGACCGGCGACATCATTACGAGACGAGTATCATCTCTAGTAGATGTGCCCGATGTTCGCGCTAATGTAACACCGTGGGTAAGGCTTGACACCTTACGCTTTAAGAACCCAACGCTAGCCTATGCTATGAAAAATATAAAAATATGTATATTTTTTATTTTTGTAATATATGTGATATACGCCATTCAATATGCAACGCTTTAAAAAGTGAAAAGCAGCGAACGGAGTGTTTTAGCACTAGGTTCCTACTGTCCCTGCGGTTTCCACTGCCTACTCTTCTATGAAATAAAAAAAGTGCGACTGTCAGGAAGATTTGAAGCTGAAGATAATTTTCATGATTAAGGTATAAGTTTGCAACATATGAAGTATTGTACTGTCGTACTTTAGTGTTGTGATGTTATCGTCTATAATTTTGGCCCTCATGGAGACAGAAGTATGGAAAAGCTATAAATTCTTTTGGAATATCTCCATACGTATGTACTTATATTATAGATACATAAAAATATATTTTAAATATAATTTAAATAGAACCACCTTTATCTATATTAAGTTTGAAGTCATTGAAATATTAAAAATCTTTAGTTAGTGGATCCCAACCTTAAGTCAACTCATAATGTATTCACAACATTTCGGTTAATTGCCGGTAAATAAGCTGAAACTGACGGCGCAATAAAAAAAATACGCCGAGATTATCTAACTGATGAGTGGAGGCCATCTTAATCACTCTAATTTGCCTTTTTAGCCTAAAAAGAAAGTTAATATTGCGGAATTTCACTGAGCGATTAAACTAAAGATATGCATAGAATTGACCATTATTTGTATATATATATATATATATATATATATATATATATATATATATATATATATATATATATATATATATATATATATATATATATATATATATATATATATATATATATATATATATATATATATATATATATATATATATATATATATATATATATATATATATATATATATATATATATATATATATATATATATATATATATATATATATATATATATATATATATATATATATATATATATATATATATATATATATATATATATATATATATATATATATATATATATATATATATATATATATATATATATATATATGTGCAGCGCGGGGTAAATATAGAACATAGCAAAGTACCCAAAAACAACCTAACATAAAAATGCTCAAGTTATCAGTTGTCAATTTTTTCCACCAATAATAAGAACCTGTCTATCCCATATGATTAACTATTTTTTATTCAATAAAGTTAGTTTTAATTCCCTGTTAATGAACATAGTTCTTCTTTTTATATTATAAGATGGCAAACGAGCAGGATAGCCATCTGATGTTATGTGGGTACCCCCGCTCATAGACATCCACAATCTGAGAGGATGTAGATGCGTTGCCAACCAAATACCCAGACCACCCTTTATGGGATTCCGCAATTCTCTCTCTCCTGACGAAACACAACATCATTAATATGCTACGGTTTACGGCGGTATTCTGTGAGAGCGTGGTAATTACCAGGTTCGAGCCTGGCCCTTTAGACTTACTGGTGGTTCACCATCTTAGCTCTACCACTTGAAATTCTACGTTCTGAACTGATTGTCTTACCGCTAGGTCCCTCTCTCTGGCACCCTAATTTATTGCGATACTGACGCTGTTCTTCTGTGCATTCTATGTACATTTCCATACAAAACAAGCATGCAATAATTATTCTCTATATAAAAAAAACCTAAATTAATTATAATTGAGATTAACATAAATATTAAAAACATATTTTAAGTGTTATTTCTACGTGAAAATATTTAAAGGGCACGAGATTACCATGTTTAATACATATAAAGTTATTATCACATTACCATAATGACCATATGAAAATTATTTATAGAGATAAAAAATTCGCTTCCCATACTTATGTACGTGTACCCACTTTCTTTTACAAGTACATTATATCGCATGACATTAAGCTATTAATTTATACTGGAATTACATATATAGCTTGCGTAATTACATTTTTTAATAGAAACTAGTTTGTAGCCGCAGTTTCGCTCCCGTCGTCGACTCCGATTTGTTTATGGTATATTTAGTACAGTGCCTACATCGAAATGCTTTACATGATATAACCTATAGCCTACAACGACATATAGGCTATTCAATACAAAAAGACATTAGAAATTCGACGCTGTTGTTCCTGAGATTTGGAAATGGGCGCGAATTCCTTTAAAAAATTAGTAAGTAGGTAATTGCGCGAACGGAAGAGTATGAAATGTGGCACAATTATAGTTTATGTGCTGCAGAAATGCAAAATACTAATATTTTTCAATAATAATGCTCATACAGTTCATTAAATCAATTAATAAAAGATTACACACATCGCTATATGTTTGACGATTTACACTTCTATATGGCGTGACATACACGTTGCTATGACAACGCGTAAGTCACGCGTCAACGAGTCCGCCAGTGATGCAAAAAAATATACTAAATATCGATATATGTACTCACTAAATTATCGATCAAATGACACCTTATGAAAGATATCAAAATAACCCTAAGAACTAATCTAACAGGGTTAACTTACAACTTCTCCTTCTTCCTATTTCCACAAATCGGTTTATCACAATAAATTTAGCAGAAAAAAAAAAACAAACTGACAACATTGTGTAAGTAACCACATCATAACGCCAAAGCCATACGTTCTTTTACAAAAACTATATATTTTTTATAGAATTTTTTAGCCATCTCTTTGTATATGACACAATGCAACATTGACCGTAAAGATAAATGTAGGGGAAAAAACCGAACTTGCAACATCCAATTTAGTGCCTTCATAAAAACGAAAGTGCATCGAAGGTACAGGGAGTGATGTTGAGAATGCTATGGATATGTTATACGTACCTATTGAATATATTACAATATTTTTATATAAAACATATAGTACGCGAATATATAGTAATTATTTTATGTTTTTGTTGCTATAATTCTATAGTTCAATGAAAATTGACGGAATTAGAGTGTCGGAACTCAACTCCGCGAGCGGTAAATTTAAAGTGTTGTTAAAATAATAAGTACAATTTATATTTTTTGCTTGGTATGTTACGAGACACGTTATTTTGAATATTTTATATAAAAAATTCCCTTCTTAAAGTAAAAATAAAGAAATACTCGATTATCAATAATCGAAAAAAATTATAAATATACGTATCACGATATATATAAGAACGTAACAACGGGCATGAGGCTCGTTACTACTATACGAATACGTCGTAGAAAAACCAAGACGTTATCTATTTATTTATAACGTTATCTATTTCCCTTTTTTATAATTTACGAAATAATTTAACTAATAAAATATATATATATATATATATATATATATATATATATATATATATATATATATATATATATATATATATATATATATATATATATATATATATATATATATATATATATATATATATATATATATATATATATATATATATATATATATATATATATATATATATATATATATATATATATATATATATATATATATATATATATATATATATATATATATATATATATATATATATATATATATATATATATATATATATATATATATATATATATAATTCAACGTACATCCACGTTGTTCTCAACTAAGAAGTAAGAACCCAACAAAAGATAGATACGGTAAGGCGATATGATATTATTACCGTCCATACCTGTGGGATGCGGGGACGGGTCAGGTGCATACGTACATACACACACACGTTGTATAATACATCGATGTGCTTCATTTGAAATATTATTTTGGTCATCTTTTGGGGTGACATTGTGAATATTTTTGTTTAGCGATAAGATTTTTTTTGCGTATAATATGTGCGTCATAAGTTATTTTTATTATATTCTTACCATTTCATAAGCTCCTATGATCCTACGGCTCCTAGGGTTCTTTTGGTTCCTACGCCTCTTACAGTTTCTATAGTTCCTACGGTGTAAACGGTTCCTACGGTTCCCTCTATGTACCCTGCCACGTACAGGCAAAAAAATGACAATTTACAAAACATTAGGAAAACTATTACTATTATTATTAATTTTGTGATAGAGCCAACGTCAAAATTCCTCTAACTCAACGCCGTGTTTTGTCTTTTTAAAAGACTAGTTAGTGAGAGCAGGGTTTACAGTCGCTGTGCCGCTCCGCTACGATAACCTTATCATGTCCTATATCATTGAGGTCCTTATCAATAATCAAATTTGTTCATTGGTTTATTGCAGCAGAAAAACGCCCACTTCTGAACCACAGATTTGCCCGAAGAAACTCTACTGCCCGCTTCCAGTGAATTTCGGTGACCTTGATGAGATCTCTGGTCCAATTAAGCTACTCTTAAAGCACCGTTGGGATTTGTTGTTATTAGTAATATCCACTAAAAACCAAGTTTTTGTTTAGTCAAATACTTGTCAGTATTAGATCGTTCTGTCCGTGTAAAATAATCACCAAAAAGAAGAAACTTGAAATTTTATAAAAATTATTAGCATTTGGCAAAACAAAAGCTCCTTTATGAACGGCCGCAAAACCACCCAAAGAAGTGCATAAAGTAAAACCTCTTTACTTTAATAATTTTACTAACAGGGTAAAAGAAATTTCTGTACATAAAAAATATATAAATATTTTATTAATAATTTTAATATAAATTATATAAAATATTTAAATTGATACATTTATACGATTACTATTCAACAATTCTTAGAGACAATATTACTAGGTTGCGTAACCCAACACCGTTTCTAATGTAATCACAAAAGCATGAAATATATAAATAAGTTGACCCATATTGCTTTCAGTCAAGTACAAGTAATCGTTTATCGTCTCAAATGTCAAAAATCTATTTTATCTTGTTTATTGACGCTATGGTGCAATAGAATTGTGTATGGCCATGTACACGTGTATTTAGGTTCGATTTCAATATTTTCAATATTTGTTATTTCTCCGCTGTGAATGATTTCTTCGCGTGGCTTTGAGTTAAAAAACTTAGCCAAAAAAAATTACTAAAACGAAAAACTTAGTGTTTTCGTCCTTCTCTCTTATTATGAGCAGGAAACATATGGAGCAAAAGTTTGGTTAGTTTCGTTAGTGACAAGTTAAAACCATTAAAGCTAAACTTATTATACTTTTTTTTTGTAGCTTTACGCTTTATCCCGCACGTGGCAGGGTAGGCAGAGGGAACTACACGAACCGTGGGAACCTAGTATTAAGACACTCCGTTGCTTAGTCCCAGCTTTCTCCGTCCCCGCTTTCCGCCTTTCTCGAGGTATTGGTGTTGAGTGGCGGAACTCAATGCTGCGCTTTGCCTAGTTTACCATAGCGAAGAAAATGGAAACAAAAATATCCATCTTCCCCGACTGGGAATCGAACCCAGAAACCGTCGCGTTACAGGCAGACGTTACGCCTCTGCGCGACGACGGACTAATATACTTAATATACTTACTATATAGTAATTTATACTTATATAAAGCTTTAAATATTCACTACTTTGTTCGCTCCAATTTCAGAAGCTGTCCAACCCACCCCATCTATTTCCAATTGACTTCGCGAGCGAAGTCGCAGGTAAAAACTAGTTATTTTATATAGGTACAAGTGTTTTTTTTTACCTTTTTATATATACAAAGCGTGAGGCGACATCCGTGGGCGATAATAATAAGCGGATAAATGAAAACATTAAAATCACGTCAGTGGCTGTGACGGCGGTGTGAGGGGAATCTTAATACTTGGTACGGACGATTTTTGCAATAGGGTAGACAGTATCGACATTATGATGATAAAATTATTAATATTAAAGTTAAATATACTGAATATATGTGAAATATGTATTTTAACTAAATTGCGATTAATTCTTTATTAAAATTAACTTTTGTAAGTACTTTTGAAAACCCATTGCAACCACAGTTTTGGAAAGTAGTTCTTTTAAAAAACAGTAGGCAAACAAATAAATAAATAAATTGAATAAATTTTAAATGACCTTAGACAATATGTCTTGGATATGATTTAATGCTTGAGTATTACAATTATAAAATATTTTGTTTTTTCCCCAGAAGTTACTTATATTAAATAATGAATTGATTTACAGAATACAATTGTTAAAAAACTACCACAGTATCACACTACTCTCTATATTTTTTATGATATAAAATTAAAAATTAGCCTTTATTTTTAATTTTGCCTATTAAAAAGTTAAAATAATTCACTATTTATCAATGAAACAAAAACAAATTTACACAGGTTACTTATGTAATTCTAATTTATTATTAATTTTAGCAACTGGCAACCCTAAATACGTACTCAAATCTCAGGTACGGTCTTATCGCACCATCTTTCCACTCAAATTATTTATTTCCTTCTAACTAAAACCTACATGCAAGTATTATTTGTATGGAATAATCGTCCTTAAAACAACTACATAAGAGCTAAGGGCAAATATTGATAAATACGCTCAAAAGCTTAAATGTTCATCATTGTCGCGTGATATTTCATTAGAAGCTTTAGATGAACTTATTAAGGTGTGCCCGTGTTTTTGTGCCCAAAGTCGTGTCTCTTGGGTTACACATTTTATATGTACTAAGTAGTAAGTTTTCCGCAACTTCGTCCAGCAATTATTTATTAAACTTCGCATTTATTACTTTCGTTTAATTGATTTAATTTTTTAATGATCTCAAATTGTAAAGCTTTTTGAGATATCATTATTTATAGGACCGTCATGGCGCAGAGGCACAACGTCTTCCTGTAACGCGACAGTTTCTGGTTTCGATCCAGTCGGGGAATACGGATTTTTCTATTTCCATTTTTTTTCGTTCTGGCAACTAGGCAAAGCGCGAAGTTGAGTGCCGCACTCAACACGCAATGCCTTGAAAAAAGGCGGAAAGCGGACCGGAGAAAGCAAGGACTAAGAAAATAGTGTCTTTACACTAGATTCCTATGGTTACTGCAGTTCCCTTTGCCGACCCTGCCATGTGCGGTATAAAAGCGTGAAGCTAAAAAAAATATTTATATATTTCAAACATACAGGTCACGTGAACCAAAATGTATAACTATGAGACTACGCTTGACTCGAGAGCCGAGAGACTCAGCCTAACTAAATTCCAACAATCTAAAATAATATTTAAAAGCTCAAGAATTTATCTATTTGAACACCAATCTCAGGAACTCAGGTTTCAGGAAATTTAAAGTTTGAATGGAAAGTATTGTTATTTAAAGTGTAATCCGTATGTTTTCGATATAGTTACTTCCGACATTAAGTGTTTACGCTGAAATTTTATAAAAAATAAATTTCTTTTTTATTCCGTTTAAAAGTCAAGTAAAAAATATAATTAACCTTACCAGCTTGCTCTTTTTTAATATATATTTATATATAGTATGCATATCATATTAAATAAAATTCAGTAATTTTGATTCAGTATTCGCTAATTTCTGCTCATAATTCACACTGCGGGTTATATATAAGTAGTACGTAAAACAATTATTTTCCCTTTAATAACAACAACATATTATAATATAAGCTTTTATTACAATAACGCTATCAAAAGCTTTCAAAGCAATAAGCTTTCAAAACATTACAACTATCAGAATTCCGGTAAAAATACAGCATTATTATGATAACATGCTACTTCACACCATATATGGGCCCTCTTATTCATAATCGAAGATACAAGTTAAACACATATTCTCACGCGCTAACCTTCCTTAACTTCAATTGATAAATACCAGCATTCATTATGAATTTAATATGATACAGTATATGTTAGATTCCCGGTTTCTGCTGTATTTTTAAGTATATTTTTCACCTCAAAGCATTTAAAATAGCAGTTTAATGTATCTATGAAATATTATCTTGTTCACAGATGAAAAAACATAATTATAGTAGTGGGTCACCTGTTCATATACGCTTCGTTTTATAAGCTTAACACTTTTTAGGGATGGTAAATTGTTTTTTAAAAGACTGACAAAAAGTGCGCGAGAATGGTTTTCAAGAGTCCAATTGGTTAAAGTCTAGGATTTGTTTAATCACTTATCAATTGAACTGTTCAAGTTCTAAGATCACCTCCTATGTATACGAAATCAAAGTACTTCCACAAATACAATATCACGATATAATCAAAATTCTTAGAACAATTTAAAATATAATAATTTTTGGAGATAGTAGTGGGTTACTTTTATAGAAGAGAAGAAACAACTTAGCGTTCCATGGATTCTCCGTGCGGGTGCCGGGCTCACCGTGTTGTAGGAAGAAGAGCTCCGAGCAGCGCTTGGGACTTGCGACCTAAGTGTAGGTTTAAAGGGCCCCTTTAAAGTGCATTAACGCTCACCTTCACTGTCCGAGCTCCTCCCACTACCTAACCAAATTTTAAATGATTCTACCAAAGCTGCTTTCGATGTGAATATATTGTCTTAAGAAAAACGGTAATTATTTTAAAAGTTAAAAAAATGTAAAGAAAAACAGACAAACATATATTAAAGCATAATATGTATACGTACAAAGTACAAGCAAAATATGCGGCGGTGATTTTTTAAACTGTAAAAACTTCACTTAAAAAATATTGTTACATGACTATTATAAATGGTACGATTAATTACAACACTATGGCAATGGCATGCAAATACATACATACATAAATCCTTTTAATTCCATAATGAATGTGATTTCTCATAATTTCCTTAAAACCTACGTAAATAAAACATATGAGTAAACAAAATATTATATATAGTCATAGAACATTTTAGAACTTTTGTAAGTTTCATAAGTGATAAATTAAAGTTGTTTACATGTTCATCTTTAATGACTTAATCATTTTTAGCTTCACGTTTTATCCCATTTATGGCAGGATAGGGAGAGGGAACCACAGGAACCATGAGAACCTAGTGTTAAGACGCTCCGTTCTCTACTTTCGAGGCATTGCGTGTTGTGTGGCGGAACTCAACGCCGCGTTTGCCTGGTTACCAAAGCGAAGAAAATCGAAATGAAATAATTCATCCTTCCCGAGTGGGAATCGAACGCACGGACCGTCCCGTTTAGTGACTAACGCAGTAAGCCGCAGCTCTGCGCCACGACGACGATCTAGACATTGTTACTGATGACAAATCACTCCGTTTCTTTTACGTCTTCATCAAATTACATTTTACTTATTTCAAGCCTTAAGCAGTATTTAGCAACATCACGCCAAGGGAGCGTAGTGTTATAACACTCGGCTTTCCATCATACTCAAAGAATTACATATTAAATGAATCCGAATCATTGTGTGCAAATGAAAATACTCAATTGTGTATCGGAATAGAACCCACGATATTCGTATTAAAAATCAACATCTCAACGTATACTATAATTAAATAGAAGAATTATGCAAAAATAGACGAAGATCAATAAATCAATAAATATGACCGTGGCAGAATCAAAGTATCAAAATGGGAAATAGCTAGAAAAAATTTGTGGATTTATCCGCTTAAATATTCGCACAAAAGTCGGCTTGAAGCTTACTTTATTTCACTTATTGAAATTAATTAATCAACCAAGATCACGTCATACCGCCCGGTGCCCAGTGGGGAGTATTTACTTTACAATTACAAAGCTTAAGGTGTGACAATTTATTTATCTCTGGATTATGGCACTAGAATTATAATGGAATAGCTAGACTTAGTCTAATTCAGATTTAGGCTAATAATTAACCGATAAATATTTTTTATTAAGACAATTTTTATATAGTTTCAATTAGATCAAAAATTCCCTTTAAAGTCAGATATTATTAAAAAGACTTATCAACTTTCTAAATAAAAAAATATACTACAAAATTCATATTTATATATTTCTACAAGCCACTGTCAGCGAGCAAAGCTGCAAGCATAAATTAGTCGTACAAGAACAAAAAATCCGCCACAATCACGTACACCTGTCTAATGCATAAGCCATAGAAGGTGACCGCCGCGATCTTTGATATTAATATTGTAAAAAGTAATACAAATTTTTCTGCATGCCTTTGTTGTAGCGCCATTGTAGCTCGAGTAGGATTATTTTTATTTTGACAGTGGTTTTAGATTCGAATCAAGTTTGTGAAATATATATATATATATATATATATATATATATATATATATATATTATATATATATATATATATATATATATATATATATATATATATATATATATATATATATATATATATATATATATATATATATATATATATATATATATATATATATATATATATATATATATATATATATATATATATATATATATATATATATATATATATATATATATATATATATATATATATATATATAAGATTTTGAGCCTCTTGTATAAAATTTAAGACAGAAAACGTAGGGCGTAAACAGCATTCCATCACTCAAGATACAGTGCGATTGTTGAGAGGATACCTTAAGGTAAAGGGCCAAAATAGCCTTACTAAACGGTATGATTTGGGTTTGAATCCCACATGAGAAACGACTTCATTTTATTAATCTCATCAGGTAAAAGAAAATTCAGCGTTAAATTACGAACACACACACCCATACATTCGCACATACACTCGACTATATTTATTAAAAAAAACAAGACAGATTTAATAAAAGTTATACATTGAAAACTAAAACATATAACATTTTTTTATAAAAAAAATGTATAAAAAGACGCACAGTATGCAGTATGCAGTACACCTGCCTATAGCATGCGCCGGCGCAGAGGTGACCCGGTGCAGCCACACTATATACATATTTTACACTTTATTGCACAAACGCGGCCATGTTATTAGAATAATGAAGTTGTTTTGAATTGTTTAATTTGAAGTCATTTTCCTCGACGAAGTAGCTTATATGCAAATGTATATTAAAATATGAAAATAAAAGCTTTTACATTATTTCACTTTTTTTTATTATCATTATATGATGTGAATGTTCTGGCAAACATTTAGTCAGTGGCAAATAAAAATAAACAATGTAATATCTTTGAACTTCAAATTAAAAATTAAGTTATTATGAAACTTTAAAGTACGTAATAGTCGATTTTTAGTAATTTAATTTCACCAACTTAATAATTTAATTTAAATTAATATTAGGATTTATTAAGTAAACTATATAACTGGCAACCCTAAATAAAATAACCATCGCCCAAGGACGACGTGTCTTAGTTGTTTTGCTTGCGCCAAGGGCACGGTGACCCACTTCCCGGCGGACCTTCGATGTGAGAGCACGTGGTTACCTTTTGCTTTTAAATATCAAGAAATATGGATTTGAGGCCATCTTGATTTATTACTTTGAATTTGAATCGCGTATAAGGGGTCGTTTCACATTTTTTTTAGCCCAACAATCACGTAATGTTCGCTAAAGAAAGAGAAGACACTAAGTCTCTTCTGTTAAAACTATAAAACCCGTAGGAAAGAAAGTATATGTAAACAAAATTTAACAATATTAAAAACAAATTAATATTGCTTCACTAATTTCATTACTGTCATACCAAAGCGCAATGGACAGCATAAAGGTACAGTGACAGACACCACTCAAAATAAACTATTTTTGGCGAAAAGCGAACAAGCGTGCCTTAGGAGAATAGGAAATCCGTTTGTAAGCGGGATAATGCGTGATATTAAGCGATGAGGTAAGATGCGGGATAACGTGAGAAACACTTAAGGAAATAGTCAATCACAAGCAACCAGCAATTGTAAAGTAATAAAATATTTTAACACCTCATATAGGCATCAGTGTAATATAACACTAAAAACTTTCTATATAGATTACTCACATCTATAAAATATATAAAAAGCTGTATTCATAATACTAGTAACTAGCCGCGGCTTTGATTCAAAGTTCATATAAAGCTTTTTTAAAAAGCTTATTTAGAATATAAATTATTCTGGTAACATTCTGGTAACTTAAATTAACAAATAGGTAACAGGTAAATCTACTCCTAACTTCGGCTTCTCGTTTTTCGTAGTGGTATATCATAGACATTTAACTTTGATCTTATATTAATATTACCTAAGCGAGGGATAGAACCCAAAATCGTCAAAGTTATAATAAAATTCTCTTTAATTATCCAGCAGTGGCTTGAAATGTTACCAAATGTTCTATTTTACAAATATTTTCACACTTAAGCCGTGTAAGCCTCAAATGGTCTGAATTTTACTCTGAGCAATGAACATATTGCTCCCACAGAAGTCTCAAACTTATTTCCAATATTTAAAGTCAAAATATTTTTTATTCTATATATAAATCTCCTCTACTTAGTAATTGACTGACACACAGTGTACAGCTAAAATTAATACGAGAAGAAATTTTAAAATTTCCCATGATAATTCCGTAGGTTTTCCGTAGGTTCCGTAGAATTTCTGGAAATTCCTATATGAACGGGGAAAAAAGGAAAAGGATGTTGCGGGGACACCATATTTTTATATTTTTTATGTCTTCACCCTATATCCTGCATAGGGTAGGCAGACGGAACTGCAGGCCGTATGAATCTAGTGTTAAGACACACCGTTCCCTAATTTCCGCCGATTCGTTTTGCGTGTTGGGAGGCGGAGCTAAACGCCGCGCTTTGCCTAGTTGTCAAAGCGAACAAAATGGAAATGAAAAGATTCATCTTCCCCGAGTGAAAATTGAATCCACACACCGTCGTGTAGAGGCAGCCACACTATCTTTTTCACCAAAATTTATATAAATTTAATATAACTTGAGCCGAAGTTTATATTTCCTGTATAACACTTTCTATTGAACGTCTTCATTACTATTGCCAATAAAATAATCCTTAATCATCATTTATGATGTGATATTATGTTAATTTATATGGAGAATTGCTAAAATGCCCCCGTTTGGGTAAAGCTTTATTCAAAACAAAAGAAATTTTATATGATTTAATTTCCATGATATTTTTATTTACAAATTGATTTCTTTAATATGAAGTCAATAATAATATTGAATATGTCAATTAATTATTTGCTTTATCATCTATCATCTACCAGGATTTCAACTTGCACCTGGGTATATAATTTGCATTTCCATCAACACTCAACTTGTAATATCTTAAAATTTGCCACAAAAGTGAAGTTCAGCAATAAGCGGATATACAGCATGAAGGTAAAAAGATGCTTATATTACGGGTCCTATCACGATAGCTTCAAGTTTAAGTCTATTACAAATAAATGCATACATACATACATATATACATAATTTAACGCTTTACTCTTAGATCCCTACATACCACTTCCTTTCGTCACGCCTCTTTCGCCTCTTCATATACGATCTCCGAGAGGTCCTTATGCTTTTAACGTGACCTTCCTCCAGTAACTTCGATGCTATGTTTTCGAAAGTCAACCAACCAACCAACCAACCTCACCTCTCTCACCACTTACTTTTGCTTCATAATATGTTTTTCATGTCATTTTAAATACACATAAATAAGTGGTGTAATTTACAATATAATACAAAAAATATATATTTCTATATATAGCAGGTACGTATATTTGCCATACTTCCATCACAAACACTGGAAACAATCGATTAACGGCCAGCGAGCGCATTGATTCTATAAATCGCATGAATAATTCATGACTCGATTCGCAGATACGTAACTCGATACGAATCCGATTTTATTTTGTTTTCTACTAGATTTATGTCCAAACGCACCTTTCTAGTTTCGATGGCTCGAGATTTATTATGGGTGGAATTTGTATGTACTACGTACGGTCGTTTAATAAAAATGACTTTTTTTTACAAACTCTTTTAAAGTTTTAAATAAACGGCTATTTATTTAAAACTTAAATATCCCGTTTTCCCATTCTCTTCCTTTTTCAGTATCGGGAAATTTGTGTGTGTGTGTGTCTTCGTATTCTACTAGGTATTGCCAGTGAATTAAGAGCCTGTCTCCATCCGGAATAGCTATACTGTATCTACGTTGTATTTAACAAGTTATTCTTAACTTAGCTCAAATTTTGCCTAATTTAAGGCGGATCATTTGAATCATCATCTCAAAATGTAAAAATAAAAAACCTATTAAGATATTATTTTATATAGCCATATTAATGAAGCTATCTGTCTGACAACACTGTTGTTACGAGATTGTTACAAAACTTTAATTTTAAATATTGTTTTAAAAAAAATCATTTAAACACTCAACAATTCTGTTGTTTAATACCATTTTAATGTACAGTCAGATAAATATGCTTAAAGTTAAAAATATTACGTAACCTTATCTTTATCTTAATAATCGTTACATCTTGATACAATTTTATTCAAAATCATAAATTTTACATAAATTTGTGAACCGAAACGTTGTTCTCATTTAAATTATGTGAAATTTGACAATATTAATAATAAAATACAAAAATCCATTCAATCCACAGCAGACGGCCAGACGCCTATCGACCGTTTACATAATAGATCAAAGATTTATAGTGGAAAGTTAAATGAACAGACGACTGTGACTAAATGTGTCGATCACCATATATATCTATACATACATATACATATATATAAATATATAGGAAACATAAAAATATTTGAAATTCTTGATCTCTAATTGAGATATTATTATAATCCATATACATATTTAAGAACCAGAAAGCCAATATGTTTGATCGTCAAACGCCTGTTGCGCCTCTTCTCTTTCAATTTGTTTACGCGTGTGATTAATCTGCATAATAAGAAAATATATGTAGGTATATGTTGTATAGCATATACTTTCTTTTTTAGAAATAAAAATAAACATAAATAAAATATGTCATTTGCTTATCTTATATGTGCAAATATTTATTTTTAATACTTACTACATCGAAACTGAAATTGTAAAAAGGCGAAGAAAATCAATCTCAATATATCTGTTCAAGACAAATACTTATCTAACATAAACATTTCAAATACAAAATAATCAAACAATACATAGAAGAAGCAAAAAGTCAAATTGATTTATAAATCAAAATTAAGCTCAAAGCTCGCGTACATATGAAACAAATGGTAGCTTTCATCTCGAAAGCACCAAAACTGTTACAATTAAGGCAAAACTCATTAGAAAATTCACTCTACATTCAATTAACATCAAAGGCGTATGTGAAATGTCCCGCGTCAGTACTGAACGAAGTGCTTCCAAAATAGCCGTAAAGCAAAAAAACAAAGCTTTACGCCGTGCCGTATGCGCTTGTGTATTTTGAGAACTGATTCCATTGAATAACGATATCTCGTTTAGGGAATCGAGTTAGATGATGATATATTGAACGTGACGAACTATTAAGTGAATATATTTTTATGATTTTTAAAGTGTTAATCCACACCAAAGGTAGAGAAAATACTTAAAGAAAACATATAAAAAATTAAACGCCTTAAAAATTGAACTCACGTCTCTTGGAAACCGTGCAAGTACTCCAACCACTAAGCCATGCCCTCTACATCACTTATTACTTGTCATTATATGGTTTATATTTTCTACGGTACGCAGTTGACGCGGGTTCAAATTCCGCTGCATTCATATTTTTACATTACGTAAGGTGGAGAAGGGAAGAGGGTATTCTTACCCTTAGTAGTAGTAAGCACTATGTGGATACTTAATCCCGCCCAGTTATATAATAATCTATATGACAAAAGGTACGTTAAGCCTGATAAATTTTTTAGTCCTCCCTATAATATCAAACACACACACACATACAGAAAAATAGATAGACACATACATATATACACACAGAGAGAGAGAGAGAGAGAAAGAGAGAGAGAGACACGCATACACACACACACACACACACACACACATACACGTTTTGATTGTGTAAATAAATACCAAATGCACTAAATAAGAAATACAACAATAAACATTACTCATTCTTTTATATGTTCATAATTAAAGGTACATATTAGTATTATATGTGTTTACATACACATATAATACTTATAATGCCGCTTAATCGTAAAAGTACTTATAATGAGAATGTACTCACGCGGAGCAAAGTAAATGCTAAAGTAATAACGCGTGTTTACAATCAAATTCACTTAACAAATCTATTATAAGGACACAACTTGAGTAGTATACGCACGTGACGTACATATAAACATACTACGTATATATGTAAAGAAGTTGAAGGAATTTCAGAAAAGCTTCTCCACTTTTTGTCCTTCATTCAATTATCAATCAAATATTAAAAAAAACTAAAGTGTATATATATATATATATATATATATATATATATATATATATATATATATATATATATATATATATATATATATATATATATATATATATATATATATATATATATTGAGGAAACATAAATAACAAAATTTCATATACAAATGTGAATCATTATTTGGCGGATGCTAATATTCCGCATCAATTTAGTCAAAGTAATAAAACGTAGAAGTTCGTAGACCCGTCGTTTAGACACATACATTAGACTTATCTATAAATAGATAAATAAAATTACTTTAAACATAATAATGATAAAAGAATAACTTAAATAAATATATAATAAAATTCTCAGTAAATATTTAAATTTATTCTAAATGTAAATTATTATAATTTTTCCATTGCCAAAAAGACAGACTTGCACACTAATATGGCGTAGTGCTACTCTTTCTTATGGCATTCGAAATAAATTTTCCCTTAGTAGCAGGCTAAATAGAAAAAATAGAGTCTCCCTGGTACACTTTTCACTTATGACTTATATAGAGAAAAATTGTGTTAAAGGGATGTTCGTTAAAGTCGTGGAATCCAGACAATAATTAATACATTTATTTATTTTTTGTTTTTTTTTTAGCTTCACGCTTTATCCCGCACATGGCAGGGTAGGCAGAGGGAAATGCAGGGACCGTGGGAACCTAGTGTTAAGGCACTCCGATACTTAGTCCCTGCTTACTGCGTCCCCACTTTCCGCAGTTTTCGAGGCATTGCGTGTTGAGTGGCGGAACTCAACGCCGCGCTTTGCCTTAGTTGCCAGAGCGAAGAAAATGGAAATAGAAAAATCCATCTTCCTCGACTGGGGATCGAACCCAGAAACCGTCGCGTTAGCCGCGTTACAGGCAGACGTTGCGCCTTTGCGCCATATACAATACATAAATTGCAAATTACATTATACACAGGTGAAACTATTTAGCATTTCGTAAATTCACTGTGATAATGGGAGACGAGCTTCCACAATTTACGACCCAATTATAAGTTTAAAGTGGCAAAAGCAAGGTATTTAATCTCATACTTTCTTAAAAACCTAAAATTACAATCTGCACTAATATTAAGAAGATTACTTACATTTTTTATATACTTTCTTTTATATTTTTTGCGTTTATTTCCAACCAACCTAAATAGTTTCTTTATATTTAAATAAACAAGGAGAATGTAAATAATTGATTTAACTTAACCATTCTTCTGGACATAGCTTTACTGTGGTATTAGTATTACTTTAGCTAAAGATCAAATTCACAAGTAACTTAACATAAACTTAATAAAATGAACTCATTTATAACATATCGTGACCAATATCCGTCGAACATAATCCCTTATAATATATGTAGAAGCGAATAAGAAATTTATTTTTTAACCTTTTGATAGTAAATCCTAATTTATTGAAGGTTAGTTATAATTTAATCGATTTTAAATGTAATTATACCACTATTTGATTTTAAATGCAACCATATTTGATAAAGTATCGATCAAAAAATTCACGGTCACGTGTACCGTTCAGCAATGTATGGATTTTTTCATACTTTTAAGTTATAATTTAACAATATTTTTTGTTTCTCTTACCCAATGGCCTGATGTTATTAATTTCAAGCTAATACCTCTAAAACATCAAAATGATCTCATGACAATACCGTTTTAATATTTCTACATGCAGAACCCTAAAAAAGTATGCTAATAAAAATATACTATGTTTCGGTATGTGATTGTTTACTATGGATTCAAACTCCAACTGACGTTGTTATTATATTTTTTTTTTATTTTTGCTTTTTGGCATTGTAGTATTGGTTACGTCCCCTTATAAAAATCCTCATTCAAGATAGGCTTAACTTTAAATATAACTCAATCGTATCGCAACTGCAAGTGCAAGTAGCACACCACGCTGTTCGTATTTTCATAATCGGGTTCGTATATTAATACCGGGAATAAAAATAAATTCGTGACCGCGTATAAAAATGAGTGTTCTAAAAGTTAGTCAACGTTCCTAAAGTTCAAACTTACATAAATAGATTTCAGTTTCTCTTCTGCCTCATTTTTCAATAATCTATAAGCCTCTTTCGAGAATTAGTAACCGATTGACATAAAATTTATAGTGATATACTGAGCAGAGAAACCTTAAAAATGTATTATACTCGTAGAGATGTCCAGCTACAATATCCAAGTCACTTTTCAATATCAAATTCACAAGATACGATGTTTGGAAATTCTTACGGGAACCAGACTTATCCTCATGACTTTAAATTTCACAGTTTACGTTAACGAAGTCGCCTGTTTACTACTTGTTATAATATAAAACGTGCTAATAAACTATTCTAGACATATAATATTTTTAAAATCAATTAACTCCGGATAAGCCGTCTGAGCGTAGACCCGTTTCATCTGGTAACAAGATAAAACGCGGCGTTAAGTTTCGCCGCTCAACACGCAACGTCCCAATAGGTGAATAGAAAATTAAAAACAACATGCCTTAACTAAATAGATTATCTCGTATATATTAAGTAACCAGGCAACCTCCACCTATCAAGTTATAAACAGGTCACAACAAGGTGGTATATACTATGAAATAGTAGTTATCTAGAACAATCTTCCTACACATGTATGTATGTACTTGTATTAACAAATTCAGCATTAGGCACTGGTACCTACATAATTCTCCGTACAATTTTGGTCATTGTAAGATGCTAACAATATTTATTGCCTATAAATCTCCCTCGCTCATTAGACCGTGTGTGGGCACCTTAACAGCGGCGTTCACTTATTTTACGTTTATTTTTTATTTTTCCATCGCCATTTTCGTCGAGTTCAATGGAATAGACTAAACCGCCTATTAGAGACAGTCGTAAAAACTCAAAGCTTTCTGTTACTTGGACAGATAGTGTTTGTTGTATATAACGGTACTAAGAAAATTAGGTGAATAAAGTACGTATAAGACGTTGAGATACTTCTGAATCACTCTGCATCATTTTTAAACTCATAGATAAATTCTTTCCTAAGATGGCGGCACATATGATTAAAATGAAGAGATTGGATACGAACTCTCTGTTAAAATTCAAATAAGTACAAAAATATTTTTTTATATATAATAGGTAATCTAAATTGTTTTTCTACAGTTAACAAACCTACCTAATCATCATTATCTAATCAGTTATCAGTAACAATTAAATTAATTTTTTTCTTTTAATTCTATTTATTTGAAAAATCATGATCAACTCGTCGTAGCATTACAGCAGACTGTAAACTCGTTAGTAAGGAATATGATTACTGAAACACGAACACAAATGTTTTGAATTCTAAAATAAAAATGGAGAAAAGAGTGCTTAAACTTAATTATTTTTTTAATTTCACGCTTAATACCGCATATAGCAGGGTATGCAGAGGGAAGCACAGAAAACTTGGGTATCAAGTGTTAGGACACTCCTTTCACTGCTTTCCGTATTCAATACGCAATTCCTTGATGTAGACAGAAATCAAAGCCGCAGTTGCCTAGATGCCAGAGCGAGGAAAATGGAAAAAAAACACAAATGAATTCTCCCCGAGTAAGAATCGAATCTGCAAACACACGGTCCTCATACCACGTATAAGACTCATTCATTTTAGTAACACAAAATACAAGGAAAACGATTGTTAAGATAAACATTTGAAGTAAATAAAAATATATATCCACATACCATAACTAATAGCGGTAAAACATTTAAAGTTTAAAAAAAAATGTCTAACAGCGGCCATCTTAGAGCATAATTAACTTAGGAAATGCACGAAATAATGTCTGAATAGTTTTATTTTGTTTCGCTCGGCGATTGGCGGCGAATTGAACGACTTTGATTCCATGTGTAAGGAAGATGGACAGACTATGTTTATGCAAATTTATATATATATATATATATATATATATATATATATATATATATATATATATATATATATATATATATATATATATATATATATATATATATATATATATATATATATATATATATATATATATATATATATATATATATATATATATATATATATATATTAGATAATTAGTTTCAAGTCTCTTTTTTCTCCGTGTTTTGTCTGAAATTGACATTAAGTTTGGACAATTGGACAAAGCCGTGTCCCCAGCAGGAAATTAAAAATAAATATTTTTACGTGGACTTGAACTTTACATCCACGTTGTCCCATTGACATACAATGTGCAGGAGTCCTTTGGGAGTAGATATAGATAGCGCCAAAAGAAAATTTGCCAAAATTAAATTATCTCATTATACTACAAAATAAAAGTTAGATATTATGTAAGATGATAAATGTTTAAATTATAAATTAAATTAAATTATAAATTAAACGACACATTAAAAATGCGATATTAAAGACTTTAATGTTGAAAAATAATTATATTTTTTTAAGAAACACACAACAACAATAAAATTTAATAAAGCTTAAAACTGGCTGAATGCTACATAAAAAAATGTTCAGAAGCACACCCCTACATAAACGGGTTAACTTCTATAAAAAACCACGGAGCCAATGAGTTAAAGTAACTTTTTTCACATATTGGCGTTTCTAATGCCTCCGCTATCCTTACTTAGCAAGACAATAGTGGAAACAAAGCAAACTTTTTATATACCAAATTGTAAGACGACGGAATGTAGACCGTACGGCATAATGAGGCTGCGGTGCCCAAAATTTATTATACACCGATTTTTCTCAGAAACTACTGAATAATACTGGCGGCGGCCGCGAGGTATGCAAGTTCTGTTCCCGGTGCCGACACAGTTATGCTCGTTATTCTTACGTAACCGGGGCCAGGCAAAAAGTCAATCGGTTATAATAGTTGGAATCGTAACGGATTTCAGACAAAGGATTACAATCTATTCATAGTGGGCATATTCATTTTGATTTTGGTTTGTATGTTTGTTTTTAGATTGCCTTGTTTAGTCCTGTTAGTGACATAGCTCTCTAGCATATTAAAAACGTAGTGGCTCTCCGTTCTCCACTTTCTGGGAGTTGAACAGAGAGGATTGGCTACGCGTATATAAGCTTCAGCTCCTTCTGCTTAACACAATCTAATCTTGCATATAACTTTTAACCAGAAAGGATCTAGTGTCATAACACTACGTTCTCCACTATCCGCTTGTAAGCACTGTACTTCGAATAGTTCTTATAAAACTAAGTTGAAACTCAAAATATTAGTTAAAAAGCCAAAAATATAATTGTGGTCAATTACTTCAAAACATTTCCTCTGAGCCAACCGGTAAATTTTGCTAAATTAGAAACTATATATTCCAACAAACCTCCAATTTAAAGAAGAACTGTTATTTTAAAAATAAACACACAAGAATCAAAATCAGGTTCATAATAACCTTAGATTATGAAACTGTTCAATTAATAATTGATCCCTCGCATAATGCGGATGTATCACAGATAAGTAAATGACAGACGATCTAAGCATTTCTAAGGTTTGAGTTTAATGATTTTTTTAGCTTCACGCTTTATCCCGCACATGGCAGGGTAGGTATAGGGAACTGCAGGAACCATACGAACCTACTGTTAAGACACTCCGTTGCATAGTACCGGCTTTGTCCTTTTTCGAGGCAGTGCGTGCTGAGTGGCAGAACTCAATGCCGCGCTTTACCTAGTTTCCAGAGCGAGGAAAATGGAAATAGAAAAATATATCTTCCCCGAGTGGGAATCGAACTCACAAACCGTCGCGTTTACAGGCAGACGCTTACGCCTCTGTGCCACGACGGTCCTCTTTTTTAATTAATTAATTAAATTTTTTTAATATATGAACATTTAATATTTATATAACATTTTAAAATAAGTGAGGGTTGCAAGGAGTCAATACAACGTCTTATTGTAAAAGCGATGAGTTTGTGTTTAATTCTTACTCGAGTATAAATTATCTATATTTATTTTAGTCGCTCTTGTTAAAACAAACAAAGGCGTTGAGTTCCGCCATATAACATGCAATGGCGTCTCGACAGTTAAAATGCGAAGACTGTAGTGTTTAAATACTAAATTCCCTCTAACTTATACTTTACTCTGGATATAGAGCGAAACAAAAGAAAATAACATAAAAATATATACATCAAACAATCTCTACCCTTCCCAACGGTAAATTAAACTAAAATCCTCTTAACTAACACGAAATCTAAACAAGAACTGTTATTTTTTGCAAATAAAGGAACAAAAATCGACTCAGCGGTTTCATAATAAGCTTAGATTATAGAATGCCTCATTAGCTGCTCCCGCGCATAATGCACGAATACGTATAGCTGATAACTGTCGGACAGACGGCCTTGGTGCTTCGGGGAAAGGCGCGGCCACGCCCCCCGCCCGCCGGCCAAATGAAAATACAACGCTTCTTACTCTATACTGAATATATTTTTATGTAAGTGGTCAATTTTAGACCTTAAAGCCTAGATAATGCCTGTTGGCTGAATGCTTGTTGTGTAATACATATGTAGATATAAGGAGTTGGTCTTTGCAGAATGTCCTTAAGATGCATAATTCATTAAACAATCGGAAAATAGTGGTGGAAGCGTATTAAGAAAAGGTTTTGCTAAATTCACAGGATTCTCAATATTTAAAAATAACAAAAGTTTCTATATTAATATATCTTGGTCTATAATAATATAACAATAATGGCTAACATACAGATAATACTTTGCTATTGAGCCTTCGTATTTTCTTTTAAATTCGATTCCAACTTGTGAGTATGAATGTGGCGTTATGTTTCGCGTCTGAACAAGTAGTATCTAAAACGCTGGTAGTGAAAACGTGATCGATTTTGAGGCACTTCCTTTTTATCGAATATTGAATGAAGCTAAATAGAAACTTAATTGTTGAATTATGAACGATTAAAGTATAAATTGAAAGCAGACGTTGACTCTATTCTGGTAAACAGATGAACAAACACAAGACGAAGTGTATTTATTACATATTTATAGTATTGGCAATACAAAACAAAATATTTTTTTTATTTAAGCCTTAGAAAATGTAATAGTTCAAAAATTATCCATTTTTAGTTTTAATTGAAAAAAATAAACATACAATGTATATATAACTTTCATCGCATTATATACACATATTGTGTGTTGAGATTCGATTCCCATGTGGGGGAAACGAATTATTTGTATTTAGAGTAAATTTCGTACTAAAATTTTCACTCAAAACTGCATTTTCTCAATTGTGGACAGAAAAAATATTATCGACACTAAGCTTTCAATGCACATCCTGCTGGCATGACGCCTGGCTTGCTATTAAGGGATAAAAGCCTTGTTATTGCGGGATACAGCGTGAAAATGAAAAAAAAATAAAAAGTACACTATCACATAATTTTCCAATATAAGCTAAATATATTCCACGACCTCAAACTCACCGACTAATTATACCAATCGCTCTAATTTCTAAAAGGGTTTTCTGTTACATAAATGCAACAAATATAACCTTTTCTAATTTATATAGCCTCCAAGTATAAAAGAGCAGATTATTAAACCAGGTCAGATAGACAGACTGCATGACCCAGATCTATTTGCAGGCTGAAGAACGAAGATGGGACACTCGTGCCGGCCTCTATGCAACTACAAATATGTACACTGTCTTAAAAATAACTAGAGGTAAACGTTGCTTGGTTTAAAGTTATGTTTTACAATATATTTTTTTTTATATTTTTTGTATATATTTTAAGCCAAAAATTAATTATTAAGTAATAAAAAAGTTGTTATTAATAATCATCGCAAAATTAAGAAGCTCCAGGTTCGAATCTTATTCGAATTTATATAGCGCGGCGACGTTTGTGGGTTCGATTCCCTCTTGGGAGAATGTATTATGTTATTTCCATTTCCTTCGTTATGGCAACTAGGCAAACACTGTGTTAAAGTCGAGCCGTCAGAACGCTATGCCTAAAAAGGCGGAAAGTATGGACTATGGACTGTATTAACATTCAGTACCAATGGTTTCTTTGGTTCCATTTACATAACACGGTTAATTTTTCATCAATCTGGTTGAAACGGCAGACGGAGTGTTTTTACAGTGCTGGATGAAAAAAATCTTTTTTCTGGGATTCCTTATTTTTACTTAGTTTAGCCTCGTAGCATTTATCAAAAATGGAAAATATTTTTTATAAAGTATTGAAATACGTAAAATATAAAATGTTTATTTAAGCGCGGTTATTTCGGGAAGCAATGTTTAAAATAGATTTTCTTAAATAGCCTACTCAATAATCGCGGATTGAGGACCGTCGTGGCGCAGAGGCGCAACGTCTGCCTGTAACGCGACGGTTTCTGGGTTCGATCCCCAGTCGGGGAAGATGGATTTTTCTATTTCCATTTTCTTCGCTCTGGCAACTAAGGCAAAGCGCGGCGTTGAGTTCCGCCACTCAACACGCAATGCCTCGAAAAAGGCGGAAAGTGAGGACGGAAACAAGCAGGGACTAAGGCAACGGAGTGTCTTAACACTAGGTTCGTATGGTTCCTGCAGTTCCCTCTGCCTACCCTGCCATATGCGGGATAAAGAAGAAATTTTACATTTTAGAAATTTATATTGGAGTTACCAAGTACATAATATATGCTATATATATCACATTATATAAATCATAGATTTTTTTATTTATAACAAAAAAATTCTTGAATTAGATTCCAAGTTAAATACATTAAGCTATTTTACATGCATGTATACAGATAAAAAATCAAACTAAATAAACATAAAACCTACGACTTTACTTTTGACGTATAAAGCTCGTATCTTTACGTCAGACTAAGGTTTTCATTCATTCATTTTATTACTCTTAACAGATAACAGTGCAATTGAGGTTCGATAACAGTTCTTCTGATGAAATTGCTGCAAACTGTAAAAACAGTTTACCAAAAATATATAAAAAATGCATCATACTGTATCCCAGGGCATATAACAATTAATACAGATGAAAATTAGACATTAGACATAGTCAGACATTATACATATTGTACTGAATTGCAGAATTCAACGCCGAGCTTTAGCAAGACTATTAGCTGAGCAAAGAATAAAAAATAATTTATTTTCCCAGGTAATACAACCCAAAACCGTCGCATTCACAGATAGACGTTATGCCACTGCGCTACAACGATGTCATATATCTATATATGGTAAATACCCATCCTGTATCCACATACATGTTAATTTAAGATTATTATATTTAAATCATGCTAGATTTAGTCGCCCCCAATAAAAGGTCAATCGCCGGAGCTGAGATGACTCAATAAAGACAGGTCATAATATTCTAGATCCATTCATTCACGAAATCATGGAACATTTTTATTATTAAATATAGAAGACGGAACATAAGGAGAAAGGAGTGTCTTGTCACTAGGTACCCATGATTCCTGCGGTAACCTCTGCCTATCCTGCTATGTGCGGGATAAAGCGTGAAGCTATAAACAAATTCTTATTTGAAGGAACTTTGAATATATATTGCATAAATTGAAGTCTAACTGTAATCGCGGTGATAGTAAATTTGACATCCAAACGAGTTATTTATGTCAAATTTATTGTAATGTTGTCTCTTTTCTACCGTACATGCTGTTTTGCGTGTTCTCCATTAATATGACCCTTGCGAAGTGAATTGTGGAAAGAAGAAGAAGAAGAAGAACAAATTTATTTGCATTCTCAAATCGGAGAACGGACTATCTAAAAACTACGCGTGAAACTACAAAAATATCACACACATAAATAAACTATATCTAATAATAATAATAAAAACATACTAAAAACTAAACGTAAAAACGCCTCGCCGTGCTTCTAATAAGAACTAAGAACTTTCACAATTAAAACTTACCAAATCCGACGTTTACTGCAAACGTAAGTTATGTATGACCGCATACCAGAAGATAAGCTCCCAAGATAACCAATAAAAATGTAATCTCTTCTCATATTTCACTTTATACTTTAATTAGGTTGGTTTAAAGAAAAAGCTTTATTAAAATTAGTTATGTATAGTAAATACTTTAGTAGTTAAGTGTGTACGACTTATAGTTGTTATTACGTATGTCCTAGGAGAGTTGTGGTTTCCGTTCATATGTTCGTTTGTATTGACTCTATTTAGCGCCCATTGTTACAATTTTACTTGATTTAAAGATTTATTTGTATAGGATTAAAGATCTTTAATTTCATATCTGTAGATTATTTTTCCGGAAATAATAACTACCCAGTCCCCTTTACCCCCTAAGGACTAAATTTAACATGCTAAATTTCAACTTTTATTTCTACGATGCCTTCCTTCCTCGGACTGACAAGTCAGTCACTCAGGAACGAAAATGTTTTATTTATAAATATAAACTATAGCTATATAACAACTCTATACACATACGTCAGCTATTCGAAATCTAATTGTGTGTATAATCATATAAATTTGCTAAATGAAAACACTCGAGTGTTTATAAATAATTACTTTGCAACTTAGTAATTATATTGTGTTAAGGCAATGCCTTAGAAATATCGAAAGGTCACTAAGCCGTTTAAATATTTCGCTTTGACTTACATTTCAATTCACAGAGCTTTCAAATTTAATATGAAATAAATTCCGCTAAACTTCTTTACAGTTTGTTCCTTGATTTATTCAAATTAACTTATAGTACGATAAAACGATACGAGGCACCAAGGCAAAGCGCGAGGTTAAAAACCGCCACTCAATCAAATATTATCTAGAAAATTGAGCAAAAATTGACAAATTGAATTCGGGCAAATCAAATATAACTAATATTTTTAATTACAATACTTCCTGTTATTAATCATATTTAAAAAAAAACTACATATATATATATATATATATATATATATATATATATATATATATATATATATATATATATATATATATATATATATATATATATATATATATATATATATATATATATATATATATATATATATATTATATATATATATATATATATATATATATATATATATATATATATATATATATATATATATATATATATATATATATATATATATATATATATATATATATATATATATATATATATATATATAAACACTACTCCTTAAATCAGTATAACGAGCGTGGGTGGCGCGAAATGACCGTTTATGTAATTTAAAATTTCTTGTTCTGCACATTAATATCACTAATTGTTAGTATGGACATAGATTGTCTTATATTTTGCAATTAGGAGAATATGGCACGCTCGTCGGCTAACGGATTGCGATGAAATCATTGCTACATTTATCAACTATAGGTTGATACGTGTGATTTGATAAACTTGTATATATGTATTTTTAATGTCATCACGCCCGCACATGGCAGGGTAGGCAGAGGGAACTGCAGGAACCATAGGAACCTACTGTCAAAACACTTCGTTGCTTAGTCCTTGCTTTCGCGTTTGCAGGTACACGCTACGCCTCTGCGCCACAACGGTCCTCTATGTATATTTATACATTGTGATGTCCTTTTGTATTAAATAATTTTAAAAATAACTTAATAACTGTTCTTTTACTTAATTAAAAATATAAAAACGTATATTATAATAAAAGCGTTCTGATATCATAAGTAACCGTTTATGAATCCAGTCTAGTTTATGTAATATAAGATATTTTATTATTCCCAAAAATATAAAGCCATCGTGACACAGCAAAACTGCTTCTAACTGTAAACGCGACGGTTGTAGGTTCGATTTCTACTAAGCAACAAAATATTTTCCATTATTTTCAGCATTCAATAAGTAGTGTCATTAAAATTGGACGACTAGCTGGGGACGCTAGAACCTTAAAACTAGGTTCCCTATATCTCTCTGTTATATGCCGAACTTTACAAAAGGAGCTTAACAGTCCTCACCGTCGTGGCGCAGAGGCGCAACGTCTGCTTGTAACGCGACGGTTTCTGGGTTCGATCCCCAGTCGGAGAAGATGGATTTTTCTATTTCCATTTTCTTCGCTCTGGCATCTAAGGCAAAGCGCGGCGTTGAGTTCCGCCACTCAACACGCAATGCCTCGAAAACGGCGGAAAGTGGGGACGGAGTGAGCAGGGACTAAGTAACGGAGTGTCTTAACACTAGGTTCTTATGGTTCCTGCAGTTCCCTCTGCCTACCCTGCCATGTGCGGGATAAAGCGTAAAGCGTGAAGCTTAACAGCTAAATTGTATTAATGTCATACGATAAAACGGAAGTATACGGCGACCTGAAAACGTCCACTTCAATGACACCACAAAATAGGCTTTTCTGTTATTTTAGTTGCTTATTTACGTAGAATATTTTTTTTTTCTTACCGCTGGTAAAAATTAAAATTTAACTTATCCATTTTCCTATGTTTATGATTTTATTAAAGAATTTTCCAGCTAGAATATCTAACGAAAATTCCTATAGTAAAAAAACTTGTTTTATTGAACCCCGCTTACTGTCCGGTACATACTAACATAAATAGCTTAATTAATCAATAAATATATTTCTAATATTTTTCAACTTTATGACAAAAAAGTTAATAAAGATTTAGAATTATTAAATATAAATCAAAAATGTTTATTTATGAATTACAAATTATTAATAATACATTTTTCTATATTACCTGGTTGTGATGAGGGTGGGAGCGGTGGTGGCGCGGCGGGTCGCGAGGATCGTGCGCGCGCGCACCGCTCATGCTACGCGATGCATGTCCGATGACGCGCCAGCGCGCTGTAATAACGAAGAATATTCCTTTTTTTACTTTATTCTTTATCCCGCACATGGCAGGGTAGGCAGAGGAAATCGGAGGAATCATGGGAACCTAGTGTTAGGATGTTCTCTGCTTTCCGCCTTTTACGAGGTATCGTGTGTTGTTTGGTGGAATTACGATGTTTGGTGGAAACGATGTCTACTCGACAGAGCGAAGAAAAATCCATTTTCCCCGAATAGGAATCGAACCCAAAACCGTCGCGTTTACAGGCAGACAGAAACAAATTAGGGATAGTTTATCAGTAGGTTATGAATTGTCATATATGTTTTTCTAAATATTTTTTTCTTTTAGTATGCCTTATGCCTATATTATAGATGTTACTTACTTCAGATAACTAAGTGCTACGCTTTTACCATTCACACTTGCATCTAAGGTTTTTTATCATTATTCATTTGGTCTCAAATTTCAGTAAGAAAAATATCGTTTACCGTTTTGCAATAGTTATCACATAATAATAATCATACTAAATACAACTCCATCAACTAGAAATTGATATGAACGAGAATGTATCTTTAAATATTTATTTTGGCTCACCCATAGAATAAAGTGTAAAAACACAGTACTTACTAATGTAAGTAATATGTTTATTTATTTTATTTAATTTTTAAGTAATCTTATTAAAAAAAAGTATGAAAATGACAATCATAGATTAAAAGTCGTCTCCAATAAGTGACCGACGTCGCGTTGACATGCACAAATGCGGACACACGCGGACAAACAACTTTCAAATGTGGCAGCCGTTAACCTTTGCACCCGGTTCGATGCCCGGCCCGTGGAATTACCTTTATAAATTATTTTTACGTATATATCTTTAACTTTGGCCTAAACTTTACTTTCTTCGCAATGTATATTTGATACGTGAAAGCGGAATTTATGTTTTGTTACCTGTTTCGTACATATGCTTAATTTCGGTCGTCGATTGTTTGATAGAATTTTTTCTATGTTATTTTTTATGTGAACTTGATTCGTGTCTTTATGAATGTATTAGTTAAACGAGTCGAGAATCGTTCACAATTTTATACTTTTATAATGCTTCAAGAAACAGAAATAACAATTATTATTTTTTCCTTATATTTATTTTTGTGTGCTTCAAACTAATTTAGCACAGTTAATTTCGCCAGTGTCATCTCAAATTAATTTATAATATATTTGTATAATTGTAAACAATATATAATATCGTTTAAATAGTTATAAATTATAACTTTTTGGTTTAAAGACTCCAAAAGTCAAAATTTTATAAGTTATATGTTATATGGTATAGTTAGCCATAATATAGTATTTTGTTCCAAAATAGAGAAACATAAATATGGGAAAGTAAATATAAGGCTGGAAAGTGTGATTTTAAAGCTAATATTTCAATAAAATTACATTACTACTATACATAGGTATCTACGTTAATTTCAACAGATATGAAATAACTTTTATTTACAAGTTCTAAAGCACCTGTTTACCTGTTTATGATGGAAAACATAAAGAAAGGATTTCCTGAAAATGCGCGAACGCGATCGTAAGTTACGAAATTCACAGAATTTCCAATCCGGTAGCCCACTCAAAAGAAATAACATAGTACAATTCATTAATAAAATAAAAACTATAAATAATAAAACAGGCTAATTAAAGAAAAAGATTTAATAATAACAACTAAGAACTGTCAAATGGCAAACCATTTAACCAAAAAATATTTAAAACAACAAATTACTCATAAAACCAGTATGAATAATTCGGATACAATTTGATTATCATAAGCCAAATATTAACTTGTCTTAATACTTTTAAATGTGTGTAAATAATACTTCTAACAACGCGGTCAACTTGACATATTGTCATTGGGTCTAAGGTGAAACAAGTGATAGTAACGTACTGTTGTATTTTATTCAAATAATATTACCGATAAATCACATATTTACGATTCATAACATTAGTATGTACAGTTCAAAAGGTTAAAGTATAGCTTAGAGTGACTAAGGTAAGTGATAAAATTTTCTAAGGCAAAATATTGATTATTTCAGTTATATGCATAAAAAAATTACTACTTAATCCTTTATTAACATATTTTTATTATTTTGTCGATCAATGTATGATTTATTAAATTGAAAAATAAATTTATATATACATATATATATATATATATATATATATATATATATATATATATATATATATATATATATATATATATATATATATATATATATATATATATATATATATATATATATATATATATATATATATATATATATATATATATATATATATATATATATATATATATATATATATATATATATATATATATATATATATATATATATATATATATATATATATATATATATATATATATATATATATATATATATATATATATATATATATATATAATTTTTTTATATTTATATTTTTATTTAATAATACAATGACAAAACTACAACGGCCTTAATTATCGTTTTTCTATTTAGGTAATTGTAGTTGGCAATATATAATTTATTATACATTGACTTAAACGTAACCGTCGTGGCGCAGAGGCGTAGCGTCTGCCTGTAAATGCGACGGTTTATGAGTTCGATTTCCACCGTGGAATATGGATTTCTCTATTTCCACAAAGATCACAAATTTATTAAATATTTTTAATACCTCCCCGAAATATATATTATATAATTGTTAAAAAATAAAACATTCAAAAACCAAACACTAACGTCTTAAATAATGGAAGCGTTTTGTCTCCTTTCCACCTGACAGGTGTCACTTTGACAACCAACAACAAAGACCTCCCCCGTCCCGCCATAACACAAGCTCTAAGTAGAACGCGGAAAATTCGTTAATATTTTTGAAGATCAAATTATGCTGGCGGAAAACTACTGCATCCACTGCACTACCGAGTGCCGGTCAAGGCCGAAAGACCTGCAGAGTATGACGTTACAATTTTCTTTTACTATGCGACATTTTATTAAGTTACTTTCATAACAACTTTTAAAAATTATAACATTTTTATTTAATTTTCTTAAAACATATTTTTTATATATATACATAAATTTGTTTTAATTAGATGGAGATATTTAGGAATTCCCAAATTAACACTAATTTCTCAAAGAGATTTTACTTGTAAATAATTTATAAGCATTAACTAATTAGTAAGAGGATTATTTTCATATAAATGAGTTACATTTTACTTTTTAAAATCATAATTATTGTCAAACACGGGTGACGCAAAGCACCTGTGCCGGGCATGCGCATTAGCCACATTTTAACGTGATTATTATAAAAATACACCTTTTAAATAGAAAATCATCAGAATCACTTTTGCAGTTCGTGATAAAATTATTGAATAAAGCTTGTTTGATAAGTTTTTAAGTAATTTTTAGACATATATGTATTTATCATTTAACTGTCAGCAAACAAAAAGAGTACCTGTGTTGCAACAAAAACATTGATTTTTTCAACAATCAACCCATTTAACTTTAAATAATAAATAATCACACTAACCCCGCCCTATATGTCTACCAGCTTATTTACTTATGCCCTTATAAAATATGCATTCATTTTAAAGCTACAAAGATACAAACACAAGTCAATAATAAAATATACTCACACTAATCGACTGAACAATGAATCCTTATAAAAAAACAATTAAAAAACGTTCATGCAACACAATTTAGCACTGAACAGTTAAAAATATGCACTTTTTCTTAAATTTTCACAGGCCCCGAAAACTGCAGGGCCTTTCCACTGACGTTTGACATGTGCGGGAAGCGATCGGGCGAGATCGGGCTCGCTCGGGCGGGCTCGCGGGGGCTCGCGGATGCTCGACGGATATTGATCGGGAATGGCGCCCGGACGCCGGCCGCCGGTGGCGCCCCCGCGTTAATGAAACAAAATGGACAAATATTATTTGTCATTGTATTAATGTATTATTGATTAATTGGCGTTAATTGATGTTGATTATGATATATATTTTTTGTTTTTTTTTGTATGTTATGGTAGTTTTTTTATAGATATATTATTTGTTACATCGTTGTATGTCTGACTTAGTTAGCATTGAAAATCGTACGTGGTAACTTAAAACTTGTACTACTTTCTATCTATATATTATTATTATTATAGATTGTTATTGTTAAATTAAAGAGCTCTTATACTTTTTTCATATATATATATATATATATATATATATATATATATATATATATATATATATATATATATATATATATATATATATATATATATATATATATATATATATATATATATATATATATATATATATATATATATATATATATATATATATATATATATATATATATATATATATATATATATATATATATATATTTATATATATATATGTATATATGTATATATATATATATATATATATATATATATATATATATATATATATATATATATATATATATATATATAAATATATATATATATATGTATATATATATATATATATATATATATAAATATATATATATATATGTATATATATATATATATATATATATATATATATATATATATATATATATATATATATATATATATATATATATATAATATATATATATATATATATATATATATATATATATATATATATATATATATATATATATATATATATATATATATATATATATATATATATATATATATAGTATAAGAGCTCTTTTTAATTTAACAATAAGAATCTATTTTTTACGCATCTCTCTCTTTTAACAGGGTAAGCAAAGGACCTTAAAATTAAGACACCCTTAGAGGAAATATATAAAATTTGAATGCAGCGGAATTTGAATAAGCGCCACTTGCAAACTGTGTAAGCCATGCGTTCTTTAACGACGAACCCAAGGCTTAGCGGCGCGGGTTCAAATCCCGCTGTGTTTAATTTTTATGTTTTCTTTAAGTATATTTGTCTACCCTTACTTTGGATTAATACTTCTCAAATCATAAAAAATATTTAAGACACCTTGTTCTGTATCATCTATTTGAATATACAATAAAAGTTATGAACTCAAACTCTTTATTTTCCTCAATGAGGAAGATTAAAAAATATATTATAAATATTCAGAGGACCGTCGTGGCGCAGATGCGTAAGTGTCTGCCTGTAAACGCGACGGTTTGAGGGTTCGATTCCCACTCGGGGAAGATGGATTTTTCTACTTCCATTTTCTTCGCTCTGGTAACTAGGCAAAGCGCGGCGTTGAGTTCCACCACTCAACACGCAATGCCTCGAAAACGGCGGAAAGTGGGGACGGAGTAAGCAGGGACTAAGTAACAGAGTGTCTTAACACTAGGTTCGAATGGTTCCGACAGTTCTCTCTGCCTACCCTGCAATATGCGGGATAAAGCGTGAAGCTAAATAAAAAAATAAATAAATATTCATCTTAATAGGAATCTATATGTATCACATGTTATGTAATATCCATTGCACGAAAAAAAACTGCTTTTAAATTCAACTACGCTATAATAACATCAATGAATATTGTTCTTTATAAATAAATAAAGTACCATACAAATGTTTGGTTAATGGAAAAATTTAAATAGACACAATTACTCCACCATCGACCACCACCAGATCGAAGGCATTTAGTCACTGTCTCAGGGACTAATGGTGCTATATATCATGTACCCTTCCCCCTGAGGGTAGCGTGCCAGCCCTACTGAACTATTGCCGAGATTCACTTTATGATAGCAAAATGTCATTTCAATATGACTCTACATATATAAATATATAAACTTATTGCACAGTATTTAATAAATAGAGAGAAAATATATAGGTATACCTATATTATTGTTTATTCTGAGGCTACATTAATCTTTACTTGGAGAAATAAATTACTATTTTTTCTCCGTTCTGTTACTACATTGTGCGGAGTGTATTGACACTAAGTTTTCTTTGCAAGCCTGCAAGCTTGCCAAAGATACGTAAACATAATAAAGGTAATATATTTTTTTTCATAGCTTCATGCTTTATCTCGCTCTTAGCAGGTTCGGCAGAGTTAACCTTAGGAACAGTGGGAACTTAACGTTAAGAAACTTCATTCCTTCCGCCTTTCGAGCCCTTACGTGTCCAGTGACGGAACTCAACGCCGTGCTTGCCCAGTACCAGGGCAAAAAAAATGGCAATCGAACGGGCGGTAGGCGGTCATTTCTATTTTGAAGTAACTATTTTTCTTAGCTTCAAGGTCTATTTTAGTATGGACTACTAACTAACTACTAAGCACTAAACGCTACGGTCCCTATAAACCTATATAGCTTAATTTTTTCAAAAGAAGACATCATATAATATACACATATGTATACATATACCTATACACTCCACATCCGGTTCAATACAATGCAAAACGTCGTGTCATCTTCAAGATTATTTAATTACTAAACTACTCAACATTTTACGATTCAGTATATCGCAATCACACGAGATCTGGTAATTTATTCCATTCCACTTTATTGCGCAGTCGTACTGGTCGCTATTAATTTGAGCTCATCACATAACTTTTTAGGAATCCGCTGTATATACTTATTTAGTTCAAAGACATTTTTGTTTTAAAAATAAAATTGGTACATCTTGCATTTTTAACACTTAAAGTTATTCATTGATTATATGGTTATTTTCTCTATCCTACTTTTGTAGGTGTTTTTTATTTGTACCCCCTGGTAAGGATCAAACCGAGAACCATCGCACTAACAGTCATACAATATAAAAACTTTTTTTAAAAAAACCGCCCTTATTATAGATTTGAGCAGTTTAATATTATACATAAAAAATATCCAAGAATCATTCAGTATAACATATTAAATATATTTATTTATCAATAAATAACAAATGAGTACGACACTACTTAATAAAAAATATTAAAACTTCAATGCAGCGGGATTCGAAGCCACGCCTCTTGAAAACCGTTCAAGCGCTCTAACCACTGTGCTAGATTTTTTTCATTATTGTGTTTAATATTTTATATGTTTTCATCAAGTATTTTTATGTTTAGTGTAGAAAAAATCAAATGCATATACTTCTTTACCTTGCATATTTCATACTTTACGTAAAAAACAATATATATATATATATATATATATATATATATATATATATATATATATATATATATATATATATATATATATATATATATATATATATATATATATATATATATATATATATATATATATATATATATATATTATATATATATATATATATATATATATATATATATATATATATATATATATATATATATATATATATATATATATTGTTTTTTACGTAAAGTATGAAATATGCAAGGTAAAGAAGTATATGCATTTGATTTTTTCTACACTAAACATAAAAATACTTGATGAAAACATATAAAATATTAAACACAATAATGAAAAAAATATAGCACAGTGGTTAGAGCGCTTGAACGGTTTTCAAGAGGCGTGGCTTCGAATCCCGCTGCATTGAAGTTTTAATATTTTTTATTAAGTAGTGTCGTACTCATTTGTTATTTATTGATAAATAAATATATTTAATATGTTATACTGAATGATTCTTGGATATTTTTTATGTATAATATTAAACTGCTCAAATCTATAATAAGGGCGGTTTTTTTAAAAAAAGTTTTTATATTGTATGACTGTTAGTGCGATGGTTCTCGGTTGATCCTTACCAGGGGGTACAAATAAAAAACACCTACAAAAGTAGGATAGAGAAAATAACCATATAATCAATCAATAACTTTAAGTGTTAAAAATGCAAGATGTACCAATTTTATTTTTAAAACAAAAATGTCTTTGAACTAAATAAGTATATACAGCTGATTCCTAAAAAGTTATGTGATGAGCTCAAATTAATAGCGACCAGTACGACTGCGCAATAAAGTGGAATGGAATAAATTACCAGATCTCGTGTGATTGCGATATACTGAATCGTAAAATGTTGAGTAGTTTAGTAATTAAATAATCTTGAAGATGACACGACGTTTTGCATTGTATTGAACCGGATGTGGAGTGTATAGGTATATGTATACATATGTGTATATTATATGATGTCTTCTTTTGAAAAAATTAAGCTATATAGGTTTATAGGGACCGTAGCGTTTAGTGCTTAGTAGTTAGTTAGTAGTCCATACTAAAATAGACCTTGAAGCTAAGAAAAATAGTTACTTCAAAATAGAAATGACCGCCTACCGCCCGTTCGATTGCCATTTTTTTTGCCCTGGTACTGGGCAAGCACGGCGTTGAGTTCCGTCACTGGACACGTAAGGGCTCGAAAGGCGGAAGGAATGAAGTTTCTTAACGTTAAGTTCCCACTGTTCCTAAGGTTAACTCTGCCGAACCTGCTAAGAGCGAGATAAAGCATGAAGCTATGAAAAAAAATATATTACCTTTATTATGTTTACGTATCTTTGGCAAGCTTGCAGGCTTGCAAAGAAAACTTAGTGTCAATACACTCCGCACAATGTAGTAACAGAACGGAGAAAAAATAGTAATTTATTTCTCCAAGTAAAGATTAATGTAGCCTCAGAATAAACAATAATATAGGTATACCTATATATTTTCTCTCTATTTATTAAATACTGTGCAATAAGTTTATATATTTATATATGTAGAGTCATATTGAAATGACATTTTGCTATCATAAAGTGAATCTCGGCAATAGTTCAGTAGGGCTGGCACGCTACCCTCAGGGGGAAGGGTACATGATATATAGCACCATTAGTCCCTGAGACAGTGACTAAATGCCTTCGATCTGGTGGTGGTCGATGGTGGAGTATAACATATTAAATATATTTATTTATCAATAAATAACAAATGAGTACGACACTACTTAATAAAAAATATTAAAACTTCAATGCAGCGGGATTCGAAGCCACGCCTCTTGAAAACCGTTCAAGCGCTCTAACCACTGTGCTATATTTTTTTCATTATTGTGTTTAATATTTTATATGTTTTCATCAAGTATTTTTATGTTTAGTGTAGAAAAAATCAAATGCATATACTTCTTTACCTTGCATATTTCATACTTTACGTAAAAAACAATATATATATATATATATATATATATATATATATATATATATATATATATATATATATATATATATATATATATATATATATATATATATATATATATATATATATATATATATATATATATATATATATATATATATATATATATATATATATATATATTATATATATATATATATAACGAAGTACCATTGTTACTTAACTATAGTTCCTAGAGTAAAGAGTTAAAAAAGCCTCTATGGTACAGCCATCTACCCGTCAATTTGACAGTTAGTGGACTGTCCTCTGTAGGAAATATCTAATTTAAACGAAAACGTCACTTAAATAAACGAAATATTGAAATATAAAAGGATACGAACTAAGAGTGCTTGGATTAAAATAACAATCAAATATTCATTCAACAATATTCAACAACACTATGTTAGTAACTTCCTTTACGTTATGTAAAGTACATATGTTATTATCTTCCTAGACGAAAAAAAATGAAATCCGCTTTTGTATATTAACTAGTTCACAAATATGATGAATATTTTAATATTCTCAATTCGCAAGCAAATCTAACTATATTGTAAATAGTAAGTTTCGAATCAAAACTAAAACAAAGATATCATGACAATACGAGAGATGGTATCGTACATTTCAATAGTAGAGGCTTAGGCATCGATTACCGTTACGCGACAGAAATACCATAAAGTAGTACGATGAAATGAAAAATATATATATGTCCAATTAAAGTTCATTAAAAACATAATGTTTCCGGTGCTATATGAAGAAAAGAGAAACTCGCTCTATCTATTCGAAGCCGCTCTTAGTTTAACTATTATTGTATGTTGTTTTAGACACCATCAGAGACGCTGTGGACTAGTTCTTGCTATTCTAATGGTGGATAGCAGCACTCTGGTAATGGGTTCGATCCCCATTTAGGGAGTGATTATATGTAAAAATTTTTTTTAAAAGTCCAATATTTAGTACTTAATTTCAAAATCTCTTTACAAGGATCCCTCTATCTGTCTCAATATTTATGTAAAGTATTATTTTCTTAAGTGTAGCCCCAGCTACTGTGTTTCGCTCCTGTTTTCCAATCATATAAAATGTGTTATGTATTAAATAAAACATTAGCATCACGATTTTTGTCGCATTTAGTCGTGTAAGAAGATCTAGTGTTAGGACACTCCGTTCTCCATTTTTCACCTAATTTTTCATTCTGTGAAATCAGCTTCACGATCTCTCGTCCACCCAAAGCTTTACTTAGTAATATAAGTCAATTTTAATAATTGAATTATTCAACCGTCGTGGCGTAGAGGCGCAACGTCTGCCTGTAACGCGACGGTTTCTGGGTTCGATTTTTTTCTATTTCCATTTTCTTCGCTCTGGTAAATTAGGCAAAACGCGGCGATGAGTTCCGCCACTCAACACATAATGTCTCAAAAAAACGCGGAAAGCGGGGACGAAGAAAGCAGGGACTAAGCAACAGAGTGTCTTAACACTAGTTTCGTATGGTTTCTGCAGTTCCCTCTGCCTACCCTGCCACGTGCGGAATAAAGCTAAAAAAAAAAAAACAAAAAATATTCAAAATAAAACATTACAAACATTATACAAAAACAAATAAAATTACCACTGATTAATTATAAAAAATCCCTCAAATCGCTTTTAAACCTCTGTTTATTCTTACAGATATCAACTGCACTATGACATATTAAATACGACAGACTATACAATAATTGCTTCATCTATTATTGACATCATCAGTCTAGTCTAGCGGCTTCATGGTACTCCCGTGTTACCGCTACCGATTAGAGAATGAATCAATGAATCGATTTGGAACTTAATCGATTTTGTTTTATTTAATTGGAGTTTTTAAAAGAAAATTACGTTCTAAAATCGAAGTTATATGACATCACACGTTTTAATCGTTTTGTTGTTTTATGAATTAAGTGATTTTTTTCAAATGAATAATATAATAGAAATTTGTAAACAGATTTTTTGGAATGAAGTGAAATTAAATTAAATATTTATTATTTTGAAAATAATTAAAGTAGTGATGCTACTCTCCTTTTATCTGCTTAAAACCTTAATGACATTTAAAAATTTCATTACTTGATAAGAAGCTAATCACGCAATGTCCTGAAAGGCGGAAACTTGTACCCCGAAAACCCCTGCTATATGGCAAAATAGCGTAGGCGATTTCTGTTTTTCTAATTACACATTAAGATTTGAAAGTGGTAGCGCTAAGCTATACCAACACTAGTAGCTTAAAAGGGCCTGATTCGAGCTGGGTCATTACAATGCTCTCATAGAAAGACCTCAGTCAGACGAGTAAGAGTTCCGGAAGCCCATAAAGAGGGGTTGGTCTGGGCATTCAGTTAGAAACGCATCCACATTACCTCAGGTTGTGGACGTCTTTGTGCGAGAGTGTTTCGCATCTGCTTGTTTGCCATCTTATAATATAAAAAAAAGGATATATATGTATAAAAGTCACTTATTCCTTCTTCGGCAGAATGACTAACATCTCTTTATCACATAAATGATTAAATTTTAAAACTAGAAACTATATATTATAGACAGTTTTAATTAAGTTCGTCTGATTCTTCACATAAAATACTGCAAACGTAGACTATAATTGGTTTTTAATATTTGCACATTTCCATAACACGTAAATGTTTGGACAGCATCGATCGCATTTCAACAACTAGATGGACTGGCAGATGGCATCGACGGGCGCCTTTCACAAAAAAAATATTTATTTAACACATTAGCTAGCTCAAGCCGCTTTCACACTTGACGTGCAATCTATTTTAATTATAAAACTTTTATAATGTGACTTTAAATTTCAATTTATAGTCATATTAGGCCATTGTACTCGATCGTTATTAGAACCCCACAACAGCGCCTCAGTGACCGATTCCTCCTTTCTCCGCAGCACATATAGGTATGTACAAGACCTTACTTTATTTCGACCATCTCATTAGCGAGACTGGTATTAACGATGTAATTATTTTCGAGGTTTATTTCCATATTTAATAAAATAACTGGTTGTGATATACTTTTAATGAATTCCATTAAATCTATATTCTATTTGCAAGCATTTTTTTTTCTTTGGTAATATTTATTAAGATTATTTATAGATAGTTTTTCCTGTTAACTTACGAAGTTGTCTAATTTTTTAGAGTGTGGTGTATTGAACCAATTAAGACGTTTAATTAAATGAAATTATGTTGGGTTTGAATCTCTAACACACAGAGGAGTTGTTATAATAATGTAAAAACAAGATTTGACATATGACATTGAAAGAAAAATACTCTGAAAATTAAATATTTAAATAATGTACATATAACGAACGCCACTTATCGCCGGAAAAGTATCACAAAAACAAAACAATTATAGATAATTTTCTATTTTATGACCATATTTTTGAATATCTTTATATACAATTGTAAACAGATCTCACTTCCTCGTAACATAATCGTAAAGGAAATGTAAAAGCTTAGCGATACATAAATCAGTTGTTCAATAAAGCACTAATAACGGGCGTCATTTGAATAATATCACCTCAATTAAGGCAGCGCCCACTGACCGAGCACTTAGTATATAAAACAGCGGAGACCAACGATAACTCGCTAGATGTCGTGACAGACCAGCGTTATGAAGACAAGGTGCGGCTGAGGCCTATTGACCGCGGCTTACTAGGAACAAACGAAAATCTTCACACTTACATACAAAATAACTGAAATATCAAAAAATAGTCAGACCATTACTCGCCAAGTATGGAAGTGGATATTTCAAACGGAAACGAGCAGAAATGTAAGGGATGTAACTGCAAATATTACAGTAACTCCAGAGTGCGTACAAATCACGTTTCGCGCGAATCAATACTTAAGTTCAGGCTATCATCCCCCTTGTTTATTGCAGGGTAGTTGCCCCGGGGGTGGGTATCGACCGCGCCCACCTGACCGTCACTAATCAGGCTCATCCCGGACACCTAGAATAATTGTACTTTACTGATATAATGTTGCACAAACACAAAACGAGGCGATTCGACGATCTGTTTTGTGCTATCTCGAATTTCCGATGACCCTCGCTTTGATATCCAACCCGTTAGTAATTGGGGCTGTCTATCAATTCAAATAGTTTTTGTGTAATAAATACACTTATGAGGTCTACTTAGTTAAGCCTTACATCTATTTGTGGTACAAAAGAAAACATATTAATATTCATTGAAGTGTAACATTGCACTTTGTCTATGGAACTTAAAATAAGATATAGATAAAATATTTTATTACAGATTATACATAACTGATACTTTAAGTTCTATAATTCAGTCGTAGGCTGGACAATTTCGCTAATTGTTTTTGACTTTTATGAAAAAAATTATGACAAATGCTCGGAAATAAAAGAAAATGACCACAGTAACTTAGTACTGTGTGATCTAATTTACTATATAATACCAATTCGAATTCACTACAACTATACTATATGTACAGGCTTAGCTCTAAATATTTGCTGAAAAAATTTTATAGCAGGGTAGGCAGAGGGAACTGCAGGAACAATATAAAACCTAGTGTTAAGACACTCCGTTGCTTAGTTCCTGCTTTCTCCGTCCCCGCTTTTCGCCTTACTCGAGGCATTGCGTATCGAGTGGCGGAACTCAACCCCGCGCTTTGCCTAGTTTCCAGAGCGAAGAAAATGGAAATAGAAAAATCCATCTTCTCCGAGTGGGAATCGAACCCTCAAACTGTCGCGTTTACAGGCAAACACTTACGCCTCTGCGCCACGACGGTCCTCTTAATTCTTGTAAGTGAACAAAACATTTATAATTGTCATAAAATAATATATACCTAATTATACTAAATTTATTTAAGTATTTACAATGTAACTGTCTGAGGTATAATAGATTTAACTACTCATAATTGATCTCTAATATTCGACTAACGGTTTTTGAGACCATTATCACATTTAAATAATTTTAAACAAACTGCCAAAGATAACGTTTATGATTTTTTATGTGATTTGTATGAAAATAGCCTATTTTATAGAAATAACAGAAAATAAAAATAATTAGTTGTTTGATAAAAAAGTGTATAAAGAATGAATAAATTTGTATAATAAGGTTGATTTTAAATAAAGAAAGCGCTAATCTTAGAAACTGCTAGTTCAAAGATAGCCCATTTAGTTCAAAGCTAAAGACTGTAATATAGCCTTCCCTACTTTTTAGATGTTTACGTGCTTGCAGTTAGATATACTTCGAACGTTCACTGCATTTTTTTAACCAGGGAACCGGAACTAACGATTAAAGTTTTTATATATAATTAGTAGAGTGTAGAATTAAAGAAGTCGCAATTTAGTAGAAACACAACACAACACAATCTCCAATTTTTTCCTGAAATCAATAGATAACTATAACAAAAATATATGAAAACAACACATATACTTTCCATTTCAAATAAATATACTGTATTTAAATTCATTTAACTAGAAATTATACATATTTTGTAAAAAACACATCCCTTTACTAGGGGTAGGAATTATTTTCCATGCAGGCAATCGCAGGTCAATTTAGTGGCGGAAGCAAATAGAAGTCATGTCGGCAATCTGAGGCGCGTAACGCTAACGTCACGCGACTATACACTGTGCTTATTACTTGTAGGGGTCCTGTACTATTGTACTATTTTAAACGTAAATGAAAGAAAGTTCAAATAAAAAAATGAATGTTTGCAAAAATTGTGAGGCTGAAAAAATTGTTTATGACCTGCATTCAGAGAAAGTGTTATAATATTTCTCTTTGGCAAAACTAAACTAGTGCAGTGTTAAGTTTCGCCACTTAATATACGTGAATATACTGAGATGTCTGTAGAAGATGGTCTTGACACTGGAATCTCTCTGCATATCTTACTTATCAACTAAGAAATAAAAATTGATTTCATAAATATTTATTAACTAATAAAACAAAAAAGAAATTATAGGAGTTGCTAAATTGCATGATTAAAACAACATATATATATATATATATATGCGTTTTAGTTTTCCAAATGCCTTAAAAGCGTTCACCTATTTGTATTATGAAGTTTTTTACAAATCCTACAGAACCCAAACCCTTTAGTTGTTACTTGTAAGAGAGCGCACGCTACGCTTCGGCTTACATCGTCGGCCCTTAAATCGTGTAATTACTCGCACTGCGTGACCCCGCGCCTTGTGCCTTGTGCGTTGCGCCTTGTTCGCAATTACCCTAAACGTAGAACTAAATTACAACTTGTATTTGGTCTTATTAAAGTTCGAATTAACTATGTATTGATCGGCCCTTTGATAGCGATGCAGTTAATGTTGATATGGGGTTGAAATTAGGGACTTTAACTTACATATACGAGTATTTGTACGGGTTAATATTTTATGCCTTATATATTATTAGTCGTTTTGCAATGGCATTTGACTATAAACACGGCGGTTGTGTGTTTGATTCTAACTCGGGGAGAGTAAATCAGTCGCACTGGCTATAAGAGAAAGCGCAGCTTTAAGTTCCGCCGCTCAATACGCAGACAACGGAGTGTATAACATCAGATCTCCTTTAACTACCTAGCACTTCTTACGAAATGCAAAACAAACATACTCTAACATAGTCTAACTGGTTTAAAAGTTTAAATTTCAAGTTCAAGTTGAAGCCAGGTCGTCCAATTCTTTACAAAATCAATTCTGCTTTTTAAATATACAAAAGGCGAGGACCGTCGTGGCGGAGAGGCGCAACGTGTGCCTGTAACGCGACGGTTTCTGCGTTCGATCCCCAGTCGGGTAAGATGGATTTTTCTATTTCCATTTTCTTCGCTCTGGCAAACTAGGCAAAGCGCGGCGTTGAGTTCTGCCACTCAACACGCAATGCCTCGAAAAAAGGCGGAAAGCGGGGACGGAGAAAGCAGGGACTAAGCAGTGGCCTGTCTTAACACTAGGTTCCCACGGTCCCTGCAGTTCCCTCTGCCTACCCTGCCATGTGCGGGATAAAGCGTGAAGCTAAAAAAAAATAGAAAAATTGTTAAAAAAATGTAAAAAAATAGAAAAATTGTTAACTACAAAACAAAAGCACCACAAGGTTGTTAAAACGGAAAGAGTGGCTTAGCACTAAATTCTCTATATTCTTCGATTCTTTAAGCGTGGTGTTAAAAAAAGGAAATAAGATTATGAAAATGATATATACTAACTATACTAACAACTGTCTAGAAGCACACGAATTTGATCTCGTCATACAGCAGCTATGTTTATACAGGGTGACCGGAAGTGTGGTCGCAGAATATTTTATATGTAAGATAGAATAGAAAATTACGAGATAATTCTTATTTATATGATTTTTCTGGGATGCATGTTCCTTTTACTTAGTACTTCCGATTGGTCTAATAGTATAAGAAGCTACTATATACTGTACCTACCTATAAAGGAACGTTCGCTTTAAGACTTAAAAGACTTAAAGCGAAATTTTATTTAGTATAAACCATACAAAAAATCCAAAGTTATATTTGCTACTTCATTTCATACAAAACAAGTGCACGCACAATTTAAGACAACATATTTAAATCCTTTGTTAAATTATATCCACCTACATCTACAGGCTGTTCAGATATGTTAGATATATATCCATTTAGATATTTACAGGATGTATACGGATTGTTTAGTTTCACACAGAGCAAAAGGGGTGGTATTGACCACCCTCTTGAAAGGGAGGGTGAGACGCATCAGGAAAACTGTTAGTACGTGTGTTTTTATCAAGTAAAATAATATTCTATATAATAATAAAGTTTTGTACACGTCCATTTAATCTTTTGACAGTGTTGACAGTTGACAGGTTAAAATGATTTTTTGTTGTTAATTTACACGAAGGCTTATGCATAATTAATTTTTTACATAATAAAAACTAACTAAAAGACACTGGAAATAAAAGTAATTTGCATAAAAAGTAAACAAAAATCGCAGAAATAAATAAAAAAAAAAAAAATAAAATAATACAATTTCAGTTATTATCTAATATTATCAATGGCAATATATTTGGAGATCCATCACTCGAGGGGTGGCAACTACCCCTACGGTCTATATTTAGAGCGGGTGAGACGCATCGGAAACGTTGTTTGTGTGGAGACGGAAAATACTCACTGTCGGTGGGTACTTGTATAGTGTATAATGGGTCAGTAATGGTAGGACTTTAATAGGATTTATATTTCATAGTGTTAATGTTTTGTTTCTTTCTTTTTTATAGCTTTATCCCGCAGCAGGGCAGAGAGACCCGCAGGAACCAGGAACCGTAGGAACCTAGTCTTACGACACTCCGGATTTCAGCCATTTCGAAGAGTTGCGTGTTGAGTGGTGGAACTCACACGCCGCGTTTTGCCTTGTTGTGATCGAAGAAAATGGAAATGAAAAAATCGATTTTTTCAATCGAACCCGTAAACCGTCGTGTTTATAGACAGACGCTGCAGCTCTGCGCCACAAGGGTCCTGGATGTTATTTTCAGGAAAAAAAATCATACATAATGTGTTGTTTTTATATTGCTTGCAATTCCCGATTCTCAATTAATTGTTTTGTTTACGCGGTCGGTCACCAAGCGCGGCGCGGCGCGTCGTCGCGGCGCTACACTGAAAAACAAAGACCAAGCGCGAAAATAAAATTGTAACAAGAATGGATTTTTAGCATTATGTTAATTTCTCTTTTTTTAAGCGCGATTTTGGCATATATCGGAGTACGCAGAGAGAATCTAGTGTCCACACATTCCACTCTCCGCTTTCTGCCTGAATTCTTTATATTATGGAATTGTATGTCTTGCTTTGACTTTCTAACTTATCTAATAGATATAATCGATCAGACAATCGGATACTGTTCCCTTACACCATTAAATAAAAACAAAATATGTAAAGTAAAATTGTTCAATTAAACTTTAAAATGAACCGGAATATAAATGATTCCAGCATTAGCTTCCTAAGGGAGGGCCGCGTCCTCCCCTCACCCACGTTATTTACTCATCAAATGTATAGAATAATATCGCTTTTAGAGTGCATCTGACGTTGCAATTTACATGTATGAATTAATGAACGCAATGTACGTACTCGAAACACTTCGTAGTATGTCCATTGCAAACGCAATGGTTGCGGGTTCGATTCTCACAGCAGAAGAATTAATAAATACACTAATTATTTTCATTTCTCTTGAAGATTTGGTGGAAAGTAAGAAAGAGTGTCCGAACACTAAGTCTAGATATGTGAAATAGGATAAAGCTTTTTTTAATTAATAGTAAAATAAACGAAAACGAGTGTCTGATAAGATCAGCTAGACTGAGTGGCATCATGATAAAGCCTAGTTACTAACATTATACATTTCCAATTTAAAAAATATGCCAACTGAATTCAGTATCTCCTCCTTCAGGTGGTCGATTAAAAATGTAAGAAGTTACAAGTTTTTCATGAATTTTTTACATGAATCAAACTTTTAAATTTCGATCAATTACTAAGACAAAAACAGGTTTTAAACTTAGTAATCGATCGACTATGAAATCCGTACTCAAGGGTTGAATACAAGAGTAGTAGACAGGATAAATCAGTCAACGCGATGAATCCAAGTAAAAAGTTACATTTAAAATTGTCCAATAAGGCTTTTTTTGTCGTATATGAATCACAACGTATGTACATTATTTCACCTTCATAAATCGTGATTCACGTGGCGAGTGCCTTCGTGCGTAATTTCAACTTAAAGTAACAAGTAAGCCTCCCTTTCTCTTTTACTTAATATTTACTAAGAACATGTATCAGTTTGAAGATTGTTCGACGTCATCGGAAAACCCAATTGTATGTTAAAAATATGAATCAGTAATTGTTGCATAATGTAAAATTTCTGTTATGGTTATTTTTTTTTACAGCTTCACGCTTTATCCCGCACATGGCAGGGTAGGCAGAGGGAACTGCAGGGACCATACGAACCTAGTGTTAAGACACTCCGTTGCTTTAGTCCCTGCTTTCTCCGTCCCCACTTTCCGCTATTTTCGAGCCATTGCGTGTTGAGTGGCGGAACTCAACGCCGCACTTTGCCTTTTTTCCAGAGCGAAGAAAATATAAATATAAAAATTCATCTTCCCCGAGTGAGAATCGAACCCACAAACCGTAGCGTTTACAGGCAGACGCTGCCTCTGCACCACGACGGTCCTAGTTATTTATAATATTTAATATAAATAATTTGAAACAACACTAAACAGGTATTTCTAAAAACTGCTTGCATTAAATTCGATCAATTACACAATGACAGCTAAAATTTACTCATAAATTAACAAATGGATTACGTTTTAAATAAAATATAGCTTAAACACATTGTGGCGTACAGGCACAGCGTCTACCTATGAACATGACGGTGATTCCTACTCGAGGTTATTTTTTTATTTCCATTTTCTTCGCTCTGGCGTCTGGGCAAGTCGTTATTATTAGCAAGTTATTTCGCCATTTAACACACAATAGCTCCACAGAAGAGGAAAATCAGTTCCCTCAGCCTACCCTGCTATATGCGGGATAAAGCGTGAAGCTAATAAAAAATAGAAAAAAAAATATATTAAAATAAAAATAATAAATAAATAAATATGAATAATTTACAAATTTAATTGGCTCCCGGGTCTGATTGGGGCAGAAATACGGTGACCGTGACCTTAGCGCGTTTTACTCGACATGCATCGTACCTTAATTTTGGCTTAGCAATTCCCTTACACCGTTATGTTACGTAATGGGATTAGACCCCAATTTCTTATACAGCGCTTTATGCTTTCATATTAAGTTCTCGTGACAATTTTTTTGTATTTTATATTAATTAATAGAGAGATTAATCACTTAGCCCTTTGCTTGAGAGACACTATGAGATAATGGAGATTAAATATGTACCTAACATATAAATAATATACTAGAGTAAACATAATTATAATTATTTTTGAAGCGATGTCAATATAAATTAATAAAAAAATTAAGCGAATTCTAAATTTATTACTATTTGTGAGGAACGTCGTAGCGCAGAGAAGCACAAATGTGAAAGTTTGTGGGTTCAATTCTGGGGGAAGTTGGATTATTTCATTTCTTTTATTTTCGCTCTGGCTACTAGGCAAGCGAAGCGTTGAGTGCTCCCACACAACACTGAATGCGAAAAGGAACGGAATTCGGTGAACGGACACAGGTTCCATCGGATCCTGCGGTTAGCTCTGCCTACCCTGCTATGAACCTGATAAAGCGTGAAGTTAAAGAAAACATATACGTGTAATCTCGTTAAAAACTCATTAAAAAAAGTAATTTACATTTTTATGCAAAAAATCTCATTACAAAATCTATACTTTTATGTCTTTTCCAAACCACTTTCTTTCCATCCCGAGATTTTTAAAATTCTTGAACGTTTAATGACAGGGGGGTTTGTCATCGACACCGGCCTCGTGACGGATCGCCCTAGGGCGATAAGGTACTTAGTTTTTTTAACATATTTGATTAAGTTGATAATTACTTCCATCATATATATTTTTTGAATCCGACAAATCGGTTTTAGTCATTATTTTTAATTATATATGAATAATTGGCGGTAATATAAATATAAAATACAGTAAGAAGCTAATGTAACTTTAGCTCAAGTTATTTAGCGTTCAAGTTATTATGCATTTTCCAAGGACATATAAAAATTAAAGACCTGGTATATGTAACACAGAATAATTAGAAAGAATATAGCAATAAAAGATCCTCTGTAAAGTAATTAAACATTTTTAATCTATACATCTCAGACGGTTTTAAAAATAGCTGTGTTTTTTATGTAACTGGTTTTTATGTAATTTACTTTAGGGAATAGAGGAGGTAATGGAGCAACACATATACTCTTAAATGCTTTTGATCTTTGAAAAAAACACGAGTTTTCTTCAAAAGTAAATATATTTTTTTATAAATTTTACTAAAAATATCATTTCAATATATATTTCATAGGTACATTAAGAATGACCACATCGAAAGTTTGCTTTATCATGAAATGATTAGCATTCTCTAACATTATTTCAATGATTTTTTAAAACTACTAGAAAAGCCACGTGTAAAAGCTACTATAACATATAATTATGTTATAGTAGCTTTTACACGTGGCTTTTCTTGCGTAGTCAAGCGACGGTATGTCGTAACACATTGTTAGTGCCACAGCCAACAAGTAACTCTAACGATGTTGTGTATGTTATGTTATATGACTTAAAGAAAACATAAAAGCACGTGACTACTAGGCAACGTTCTTCATCACGCCGTGTCGAAATTCTTACACGCTTCATACAATCTATTGCGTTGTTAGCTCTCTACAGGGGGATTCTTACAGATTTTCGCTATCCAAAGATTATTGTGTTATTGCAAGAGGCGCAGGTTTAAATCTCGCGACGGCACTTGATTTTCTGTAAGTTCCCAACAATTTTAAACATATGACAGACTGACTTTGTCCCTATATCTATGACGCTCACCTCTTCATATCACTCTACTTAGGACAATACAGTGTTTTTATATAATTGAACTAAATTCACATATCCATCATACTTTTATTTCTACCCAAGAAATGTGAAATTCTAAGATAAGTGAAGTTATATTTCAAACAAAAACAAATCTTATATCTACCTTTAAAAATATAACAAGTATCTATACGTCGCGAGTAAAACAAAAGCCATTTCGAGTGGGGGTGCATGACAGATGACCGTGAGCGACGACAGGGGGCGATGCGGGGTCAGGGGGTTCCCTGGATTTATTATGGAGATAACACATAGATTTGCAAGTACTTATCGATGTAAATACACTATAGTGCTATCTACTTGACTGTAAATATTAAAAAAAATAAAAATATATGATATAAAAAAATTAAATTAAATATTGTTACATTTAACCTGATTTTTTACTGTTGAATGAAACGTCATCAAATAATTAAATTTTCTTAACATGTCTTTATTCCGAAGCGACGTCGTATAAGCATAATCATGACACAAATTAGATTCAATCCAGGTATAGAGGAAGACCACTATATATATAAGACCACTATGCATTATAACATTTTATTTATATAAATTTGAAAGTAATTATAGTAGCATATTATAGTATAACTTTTTGCACCTTATCTATTTTGTTATAAGTCCTTAAATATACCTAATGAGTGCCTAGAACAGAACACTTGTAGTGATAAGCCCGCCATTAAGTATATCTTTATTTTAATAAGTTCTTTGATTATCACGATTTTTATACATTTTAAATAAAACAATTTAACCGGATTTATCGCGTATATTAACATTATTTGGGAAACCCGACGTTTCGAACACTTTGCAGTAGTCCGTGGTCACGGGTAGACTGAGGTGGCATTCGTCTGTCATTTGATACAATTATTATATCAAACTACCGCCAACGGTTCCTGAGTTGCCTCGCGTACTGCCCTGGATTCCTGCAGAATGAGCTGACTGTATCCTGCCCTCTGGTGTAGTGTGTTTGGGATTTTAAAATTTTTATAAGTGGATCCCAAGTGGTAAAAAGCCTCTAACCGTCTTCTCTATTGAAATTAGGATGTTTCTGTATTTCAATAGCCTCGCGGATCATTCTAGGAATATATTTACTTTCCCTAGCGAGTATATGAGGTTTATCAAACCTGATGTAATGGTTAGGCTTGTTCAAGGAGTGCTCACACACAGCTGACTTTAATACACGCCCATTCTTGACATCTGAGATGTGCTCTTTCACCCTAACACCGATGCTTCTCTTTGTTTGACCAATGTAAGATAAGCCACAGTCACAATCAAGTTTGTATACAGCTGCACACTGCAAGGGAATATTACATTTAACTGGTCTCAAGAATTGGCTCACTTTTTTGTTAGGCTTAAAAATAGTTTTAATTGAAGCTCTTCTTAAGATATTGCCGATCCTGTCTGTAACTCCCTTTACATATGGTAGGAGTGCTGGCTGTCTCTCTACTGTGGGTGGCTTGGTGGTCTTCTTACAACGCTGGCGGGGAACTGGCAGCTTGTTCTGATGAAGGGCATCTTTAACCAGTCGAAGCTCCTTTTCAAGCATCATCTTCAAGATCATCAAGAAGCATCTTTATTTTTCTGTATTCTGCAAAATATTGTGTGCAATTTATTTATTAATTTGTTGTTATATCGGAAGTCATAAAAACAAAAGAAGAGGAACTGGGCGACAGCACACGTTGGTCAACTACAGAAAGATCTGAGGGAGACCTAAGCCGTAAAGCATATTAAATATTCGCCGATGTTACTTCTACACTATTCTAAGATAATCGCATGGATTTCTTACAGTAATTTTTACATACAAAGAAAGCACAGAATGCAATATATATATATATATATATATATATATATATATATATATATATATATATATATATATATATATATATATATATATATATATATATATATATATATATATATATATATATATATATATATATATATATATATATATATATATATATATATATATATATATATATATATATATAAATATATATATATATATATATATATATATATATATATATATATATATATATATATATATATATATATATATATATATATATATATATATATATATATATATATATATATAAGAATATTAATTAACCACACGACTATAATAGTAAGCAACGGTTAAATTTATTTGATATATATGTTAATATTTTAATCTAATTTAAAAGTAAAGACCAATATAACTGTATCTTGTCTATTATTATTTTGATTCACTCTCGTACAAAACAAACTAGATGAGTTCCACGCGATGAAGGATGACCGCAGGCAATGACAGGTTGGGGGTGTTGGGGGTCCTTGGGGTGTTGGGGATCCTGGGGGGTGAGGGGGTACACAATAAGTAAACACCCCTTGTGTTTACTTATTGTGTAGATAATACTTATTAACGCCTATAATTATCATACACTAACTTATAGTGTATTTCTGTGGTTAAAGGTTCAAATCCGTTAAAGAAATGGTTTCTAGTATACATTTAGGGCAGGTTAGTATATGATTTTTTAAATTTTTGGAATAAAACTGAAATGTTTTGGCATGATAAAATCATCTTTATCGTCAAGTTAAAAATCAAGGTACTTAAGTTTAAATTTAGTATGTAAGCTATAAAGGCGAAGAGATGTTGATCTTATTAAAAATTGAACAAAATCGATAGATATTATATTGATATTTAGTAACACATTACTTAAGTTTTAAACTATCAAAATATTAACAAAATGCTTCAGAAAGAGCAGAAGGCAAGAAGATATAATAAGAGTTCTCTTGTGTGAGATTCGACTTACTGACCAACTATACCAGAGACTAGATACAGATAATAAAAAAAATAAAAAATAATTATTAAAAAAGCTTTGTAGTATGTAAGATAATATCTATTGTAATAAATATACACGAATTTGAATCAAATTAGTTTACATATATCGTGAAATTAATGAGAGAGGTACACTTATAAAAGCAAAGCACTACAAGGCTCTAGGCTCTTACACCTTATTCATATACATGTCCCTTTTCTACTCATATTATATACAAAAAACGCTTTTCTAATTACATCAAAATATTCCATTTTCACATTCAATATAATAGTTTTAAGCAATGCGTACCAAAATTCAATCGCAAAATCCATTAAAATGAAAATTTCAGATCAAAAATCAGACACAAATTTACATAGCAAATAATTGTATTATTAAAACTAAAAACTCTAATTTCACTAACTTTTTTCACTCCTACAATAGTGTTATACACAACTTATTTTTAATATACCAAAATTAAATTTTTAATATAAAAAATATTTAAAAAAAAATCAAATGTTGCCGCAATAACAAAACAGTCCACCCTCTCACCCTAAAGCTAAAATAAAACAATACTAAAACCACAAAAACAAATATCCTCGCATTTCATCCCGTTTACAACAATCTAAACAAAAAAAATAGAATTAAGACACTACGTTCTCCACTACCGGCCCATTGTTTACTGACAGAATTTCTAATAAAAATCGAACCTACAGTCATCATGTCAACTTACTAACACTAGGACACGATTCGCTCAAATCCAATAAAAAAACTGCAATATACAGAGATTCAATACAAAAACGCATTTATAGCCCTTAGCCCTAGTCCCTTAGCCCCTTAGCCCCTTAGCCCCTTAGCCCCTAGCCTCAAACGCGCAGCAAACAGCGCAGTACCATCTATTAAGTAACAACTATCATTATGGCCACTATTGATTCCTAATCCGCACTTCCTGATGTTACGTAACGCCACCCCGAGCCCGACCCACCCTCGGAGATTTACAGCCTTACAGCGCTTTGACGAATTATTGGCCGGCCTGTACAGATCATTTCTGTTTTGTTTTAGAAACCGCTCGGCTATTGTGTTGTGATGAGAAACTGCTGTTACTTATTACTTTTAAATTACTTACTTTGAAATAGGTATAATTGTTATTTGCTTTATTTTTAATCTATATTTTAAAGAATAATCTATGGTAATAATATATTGTAAAGGTCGTGTTTTTAGTTGTGTATACAAAGTAAAAGAAAAGTTTCGTTTTTTAAAAAAAAACTATAAAAGTCACTAAATAAAGTTGTTTAATAAATTATTAATATGTGTAATCATTTTGATTATATACGTTATTTTTTTAATATTACTAAAATATAATATAAGTTATTAACGTAATATTTTATATGATGTTGCTTTAACATATTTGTAAATCTAGATGTAAATATTATGCATAGATGTAAATAATAATAAATTTATTTATTTTAAATGTAAGTTTTTATTAAATAAATAAGTTAAGCAGAAAACCTGGAGAGCTTTATTAGATTTGTCTACTAAGAGGATAAAGTTTCAAAAATAATAAACAAAGACCGCAAGCAAAATTACACCAATCATATCAAAGCTCTGATAGGTATATCATATCTAAGCTTATCAGATTATCAAAGCTCTATGCGAAAGCTACCCGCTACCCGCTACTACTACCGACCGAGTGCATCCGCTTCGCGCCGCAGCGGCCGTATGTCCGGCAGCGCGGGCGGCCGGTGGGCGTGCAGGCTGCACCGCCCCCCGCCGCCCGCCCTCCCGCTCCCCGCACACTCCCCCCACCCCCACTAGTCCCCCCACCCCCCCTGTTTATTCTTGGCCCAGTGGCGGGGCGACAGTCGCCCGCGTGACGCGCCACCGACAGCACGCGCGTTCTCGTTACACACACAACAAACAAAAACACCGAGGTGCATTCGTTAGCCGGACGTCACGTAAAATTATATTGTACGATATACCGTTTTTTTTTGTAAACCACCTACAGTAGACTCGCTGTGAATATAACCGGAACCGGAGGTGAAAAGCGATTGAAACGTGGAAAATGCATTTTCCGGGTGCAAGGCGCAGGCGGCCGGGCCAGGGGGGGAGAGGGGTGTGCAAGCGATGATGGACATCGTATTGATTTCTATCTGGCCGCTCCTCCCTTATTGTGCGATGCAGGGCGCGCCATCGATCGTTGCAACGGCCCTAAATTAACACCCTGCGACCGCCGACTGCCCCGTACCTCGATTTTTGCCGAAGTGTCCGAATCACAGTGCGTGTTGTGTTCAGTTTTCATTTCCCAAGTCACGTGGATAGTAAACGATTGGATTTCTCGCAACGCAAACGACCGTTCCACAATAATAATAATAACTGATGCGACATAATTATTTATTAATTGACTACAAAATTGAGCGATTACCCAAATTACTTGTAAATTGCCCAAACTATAAATAAATACGTGCAACTGCATTTTTTACTTGAAATTTTGTTGTGTTATGCAATTGAGTGCACTTATATTAGATTTTGATTTGATTGTAAGTATGTATTGTTTAATTTGAACAGTGATCTTAATATAAATATTTAAATAAGCCTTGAATTATTATGAAAGTAAAATCATATTTAGTTATTTATTTTTTGAATAATTATAAATACATATTATATAAATATTTTTTTTAGAGTAATTGTTTGAAATTGAACACTGTGTTACATTGATATGGGTAAATGATATTAAATAAATAATTATGTTTCATGAAAAGTGAGCCAGATTATGTACTGATTATTTAAGAACTCCATTAATATCAAAAAATTAAATTACCTAATAACAGCAAAATTTCACAAAATCATCGCTCTTCACCTCCGCGATTCCGATTAAAAATTCACATAAAAATGACAATAAAATAAAAAAGAAGCAGTCGGCACCCTAACACAAGCTCTCGTTACAGGCAAGGCAAACAAAAAAATCAAAGCTTTAAGCCCAATAGGGTCATAGAATATAAAAATCGGCAGAAGTGACAATTGCTAAAGTGGCGGGGCTTGGGGGTCGCGTGGAATGCGCGGGAGAGCTGTATAGCGCGCGCGCACGCCCCGACACCGTGCCGCCCTGCGAACAGCCGGCCATGGCGACCGAGACCGGTAAGTAGCTGCCCATCTTATTAATCATTGTGTTTTTAACATACCAACTCACTAAAAAGTAGTAGGATTGACCTGTTTATAGTTAGAAAATCCATTTAACTATCTTATTAGATGAGGCATTTCTATTAAGAAAATCGGAAATTTAGTGTAAATATGTAAAATTAATGTGAATCTATCCAAATTGTTATTGATTAAACACACAAATTTAATTTTAAAAAAGGTTGTATTAAACTTTTTGTAAAAACAAATGCACAAAATATTTTCCACATTCAGCATTTATCAATTCAAGGTGTGAAATACTTAAATCTACGACCAGCTGCCGATTTGTAAACATTTTCTGTTATTTATTAAAAAAGAAGTCATTAATAATCTATTATACAACATAAATAAATAGTACATTATTTGTAACTAATTAACGCCATTCGAAGAGTTACGTTACATTTGCATATTTCGAATTTGCAATTCTGGCAATCTAATTAGACAAACTGCAGTGACTCCGCCATCTTGTATGCAATTACCAATAAAATGGACGAAATGTTAAAATCAATGTGACTTCTTAGTTAAAGAATAAATAAATCAATAAACGATATCTTACAAAATTAAAAACATACACTTAAATTAAATAAGTTTAATTACAAAATTAACTAAATACCAACAATATAGTCACCATGAGACTAAGTTAATTCATAATCTATACGTACTTAAGTAGTTATTTAAATAAAAAAAAATACAAAACATTCATTAACGTCCCATTGATGCACGGGATGGGATAATCGAAAGTCACATCAATGGGCTGAAAGCACTCGTAAGCCGTCCGACGAGTTTTTAACTGACAATGAAATCAAAAGTTTTCGTTGCGTATTCGTACTCGCATGATACGATACGGTACCGTACGATACGCAATTGTTTACCAACAAGTACAATCTATATGAGAGTCTACATGAGTTCGTTGATTCACCCCCACCCCCCGGCGGGGGTGGATCATCCCAGGATCCCAGGATAAGGGAGGCGAGCTTTAATGACGACGCTTTTATTTCAAAGTGCGATATTTTTTCTCGTTCTTTAAATGTATTTCCTTTAACGTTTCTTTTTAAACTTTTACATTTGGTTTTGAATTTTATATCCTTTTCTAGTTGTATGTAAATGTATGTTTAAATGGATTAAATTGTATTTAGTCGATTCTTTCGTAATTTAGAGAAAAACATCGATTTATTTATGAATGTTCGGTTATCGAGATATCTTAGTATGTCAAATTTGGAAAATAAAAATATATAGTACTAAAAAATAATAATATAGAACAGTTGAAAAGTAAAAATCACTTAAACGCGTAGTAAATATAGGATGTAGTAAACAAGTTAAATCAATGAGAGGGCTTAAGGGGCGATTGCGACAGACGTAAAGCGTGAAACATTTAACATTTACTAAATAAAATTACTTTTACTATAGATCATTAGGTTCTCATAAATTTTGTACTTTTTTTAAGGAACTTGTGACCACGACAACTTATTGTAAAATCTAAGCCTGGTTGTGACCACGGAATACTGTAATCACAATATTAGAAATGTACGCGATTAATCCGTTTACAGAATTCAATTTAAAAAAAATTCAAGGATATAAAACTTTTTTTTTTCCTTTTTTTTTTTTAGCTTCACGCGTTATCCCGCACAAGGCAGGGTAGGCAGAGGGAACTGCAGAGACCATGGGAATCTAGTGTTAAGACACTCCGTAGCTTGGTCCCTGCTTTCTCCGTCCCCGCTATAAAAATTTATTTCAATAAAAATATTGCAAATGCAAATAATTATTTTTGCGAACAAAAAAAAATGGCGCTAATTTCAATTATTAGTTTTAAAAAACAGATACCAATTATTTTTGGATACATATTCCCAATTTACAAACTGAATTTTAAATAACTAGAAATAGTTGCGTAACTCAGGCCAAAAACTGAAAACAGTGTCCTTATACCTAATTCCTATCTACACTGCTACATGAGTGACACAGTAGTAAAAAAGGATACCAACAGTATTTGTATATTATTTAAAAATATAAACACATGCACTTCGAATAATCTTCTAATATTTCCTTATTTTAAAATTTTTCTATGGAATCTCCAGAACCCATAAATTAAGTAGTAAAAAATGTTAATCGAAATTTAACCCCAAACAAACGCTTTTACGTGCATTTTTCCCCAAGCCTATGGCTAAATAAAAATAACGAGGACAATTGTGTGACACTGGTATTCCTAATGAGAGGTCAGTTCTTATATCGAATTTATTATTGAAAAATAATAAAGCATATAGTCTTTCTCTATAAATGGAATATTTTACGCGTAAAGATTTGAGCGATTGGCCAAACAAGATGCCGCTTTATAACATTTCTTTTTTGTTTCGTTTATTCTACAAGAAATGGTAATAATTGATGACTGAATCGTTTTTATGTCCGACCATTCGCTTTGGCAACTAGGCAAACGCGGCGTCGTGTTCCGCCACTCAATCTCACTCACTTATCGAAGTGTCTCAACACTAGGTTCCCACGTTTATATGCGAAGTAAAGCGTGAAGATAAAAAATAATAATAATAGCATAATAGATATTTTAAATTATATGATAATTGAAATTTCAAAGTACACTTCAGATTATAACTTGGTAAGGCGCGGTGCGGTCGCCACTCGCTACTCGCTAGTCGCTACGTAGACCACAGGGGGTTAGGGAGACAGACTAACGCGTGCATTCACACTAAATGTTAACGAACTTAATTAATAATGATCTCGTTATAATTAAATCACTGAGAGAACTGATTTACTATAATTGTCATTTTTCATTCCAAATTACTAGACTGCGAATTTCAATGTATTAAATTTTCCTCAAATTTCAAATAAAATCTCAAAAAAGAAAGGTTTTATACACAATTACCATTATTCACAAAGATTACAACGTACTATAAGAGATTATAATTAGCAAGAATAAGCGCTCGGTGTTTTATAAGTACGAAATGATGTAATGCAGTCTTGTAAGTACATATTTTTTGTAATAACAGTACCCTGTATTTGAATTATTACTGTGATTAAAGCCTTTAATTTCCGCATAAATATATAAAACAATTGTACTTTCAAACATCTATTTCTGTCCATTGTAAAATCGATATTGTATCGGTCCGGACATCGGTGCAAGTACCCGATAAGTAATTCCAAACTTTATAAATAATTTATATTCAAAGACATTTCAAATTCAAAACTTTGGATTGATTTTATTTCAAGAAATTTTGCGCTGTTGAATTAAACTGAAAGGTCAACAAAGTACATTGAAGTTTACTCCAAGGTGTGTGAAGGTGACATTATTCTATGAATTCGCTAGTATATTTTCTATATAGGACTTTGTACTGTGCTCTGGATATTTTATATATTTACATAATAAAGAGAATAACAAAACATACCCTATGTTTTTACTACAATTTTCTAAAAAGTAAATGAAATGCAAGGCTCATTCTTATATGTAGAAGACAATACAATAAAATTATATGAATTGAAAAAGCTATTATAAAGCGTATTCAATACTTTAAAGTGACGGTTTATGAATTTTATTCCCACTCGAGGGAGATGGATTTTTCTATTTCCATTTTCTTTGCTCTGGCAACTAAGCAAAGTGCTGCGTTGAGTTCCGCCACTCAACACGCAATGCCTCGAAAAAGGCGGGTAGCAGGGAACAAAATGTTTTAATACTAGATCCCTATGATTCTTGCGGTTTCCTCTGCCTACCCCGCCATGTACGTAAAATGGTGAAGCTAATAATAATAATAAAGTATTTAAGAAAAAGACACGAGTAGTTGCTACTAGAAATTTACTGAAAAATATCTTATCCATACATCATTTCTTATATTTTTTCATATTTCCTAAAATTGTAACAAGTGCTATGCTCAGTTCGAATCTTAATTATTTCTTGCTAAAATAGACAGAATTTTAGTAAGTTAAAAAAAATCTTGCCTATATACTGACTGAGTACTGATATTGACTGATATTTGGCAATCATTTCTTTGAAATGAAATTGGACTTGTTTCTTATAACATTACAAATATAAATATAATTGTTTTTAAATAAATCAAAGCTTATAATATATCTATCAGTCAGATATTTCAATGATTTTTAAAGTGTTAATTTATTATATGGATGATTTATTAGTGAGAATATTATTTAATTGCGTATGTACCAGAAAACGTGAAACATAATTTACATCAAATATTTATGATAATGCAACAATATTTACTATTACTCAGAATTTAACCTTTAGAACTTAACAGACATGGAACATCCTTAGCATAGTTTTGTTTTACAACTTTCACATTCAGATAAGCCAAACCCAAAATAGGGATGGCATAACCCAATCAAATTTATAACAAGATATAAATAAACAAAACATTATCACGGGCGTCTAAAAGCTCGGTTACACGCAGGCGCCGCGGGGGAGCAGCAGTACTCGCTGCGGTGGAACGACTTCCACTCAGCGATGGTGTCCTCCTTCCGCCGGCTGAGGGACGAGGAGGACTTCGTCGATGTCACACTGGCATGCGCAGGCGCCACGTTCACAGCACATAAGGTAGATTTCTATACAATACCTTGTACAAGTTTGTAATATATGCTTACAATATAGATAATATTTTTTCGGTAAGGTTTTTAAAAAAAATTGTAACCACGATCATGGATTCCTAAAAATTATTTAAATGGACTTAGATTCGAGGAGGCCTTTTTATTTTCATATATATAAATCCATGATTTTTTTTTTCTGTACAAAAAGATATCGTATTCCAATCCTATACTAGCCATGTTCCTTTAGGTGGTGCTATCAGCATGCAGTCCATATTTCAGAAGATTATTAAAAGCAAACCCGTGCCAACATCCTATTGTAATACTTCGAGATGTGCACGACAAGGATATGGAGAGTTTATTAAGGTATTTATACGAAATTCCTCTAAGAAAACCACTATTCAAGTCATCTTTCGAAAACCAGCTCTATAGTAAACATTAAATCATTCAAAACACACTTATCTCACTAATTCTCACAGTAAAATCTCATGAATTCACCTAGATACTTATATGACATTTTTAAAATGATCATTTGGCGGAAACACTAAAACATATATATGTATGTTTTGCGAAATACTGTCAATTAACATAATACATACAAATACGACGCTATCGTGTCGCAGTGACACGACCATTGAGAATGATTTTGTTTGACATTACAGTTTACTTTTGACTATCTCTCACTTAAATATGGCAGAAGAATCTTTTCTGTGGTAATAAAAAATCCCAATAAGTATGAAGAACGTAGGTACGAAGAAATTTCATGATCAATTACGTTCCAGGTTTATGTATCAGGGTGAGGTCCACATTGGACAAGAGCAACTAAAAGAGTTCCTAAGAGCCGCTCAACTTCTACAAGTCCGAGGGTTAACTGATGTTCCTCCGCCAGCGCCTTTGCCTACACTCGATCAGAAAGCCTCTCCGGTAAGAAACACACAACCTGTTACATTACAATGATAATGTATATGTTAAAATATTTGTATGATTTAGATTAACTAAAGTTCCGATCACAATGGGACATCTCAGAATTAAAAAATATTAACTTTACTTTTAACTACAAATTAAAAAATCTAATATTCGTTCCGATATAAACTAGTCGGCGTCATCCTGGACGGAGACAGGCAGTGGGGGATCCCGCGAAGGCCGGGAGCCGCAGCCCCGCGAGGGTCGCCGCGCGCGGCGCCCTGACGACGGCGCACCCTGCACTCCACCACCTAAACGCGCTCGCTCCTCAGACCTCTATCAAGCACAGATGAAGACCAGGTTGCTACTATTGAATTATTGCCCAAATTTTGTTATTGATTTTCTTAGCATAATTGTTCGTCTTCTTAACATTTGGACTATTAATTGTTTTGCCTTCAAATTACAATGGCCAAAAATCTATAAATTAAGATGATGTAAATAATGAATTATTTTCGCAAAAGGTGGCGTCATCGAAACGGTACAATAATTGTAAAAGACCATCTATAGACAGAAATTGGAATTCAAATTGGTATTGCCATATAGTGTCATTAAATCAGCGCGTCGCTGTATTTAGGCAACTCCTATAATGGTGTACGCGAATTGTCTCGCTGATTCACTAATCGGTAATGGCGCAGAAAAATTGTCAACTTTCTATAAGGATCTGTGTTAAATAGTAGAAACTCGCACATAAAAAATGTTAATCACACAAAGAATGACGTAAACTCGAATAGAACAGGTTTAAAATACCAAATACCATTTTGCCAATAGGTAAATGAACTTGACGAACTAATTCCTTTGTACTTGCTAGAAATCTGACCGAATAGGCTATTATTTGATTTCTTATATATAAAAAAAGTAAACAAAATTATTTCAACAATTAAAATTATATTTAAAAAATAATTTTCTTATCTATAACGTTGAATTGTAATATTTAGTTGTAACTTTTAAGGACTTGTTACTTATTAGTTATTTACGTAACTGGTGTAGGACGGAACAACTACTAGCGGCGCAGGGCGCCAGTCCGGAGAGAATGGGCACAAACGGCCACGAATTGGCTCTCTTCAGCCAGGCTCTTGAAAACGCACAAAATCCACATCTCTCTGGAGTTTCTAATAATTTGGTAAGATATAAAAGGAAAATATATATAATCTCATTATTTTTAAAGTTGAAAATGAAAACGATATGCTGGATTATGTCGATTGATTTCATATTTATAATAGTATTATGTACTTGTTAACAGTCGGGTGATGGTGAAGAATCTTCATCGGATGCAGGCGCAAGCGACACTGAGGGTGACAACAGGGCGAAGCAAGAACCAGTGGACTATGATGACCCCGCTACAATGGCAAATAGCAACGGAGCGCTGCCACACAATTTCCCCGGACTTCTTAATTTACCAGGTCACTTAGTTATTTTTATTACCATATCATATTGAAATTTTAAAAATTCAAGGCGTTTTAAAAATAATACTTGATCGTAATTTTATAGGATTCCCCGGCCTGCCTGGACCGTCAGGAATACCAGATAATTTCGGTGAGTACTGCCCCTTACTGCACCAATATTCCCGTCGTGTGACTCAGTAATGACGATAATTAATTAGACATCTATCGATACAAATGCAATTAGATCCGACCAGAACAAATTATTTAACGAATAAAGTTAATGACAGTCAGCTTATTGCTTACGAACATTGTGTGTCATTAATTGTACATTACCGAGTCACGTACACGCAGCATGTATCTATTCAATAACACTAACAATTAAACTACAGTCTATAATAGTGAGCAATCGAACGATCTATCATTAAACTGAACAATTAGATAAATGTCCCCTTAATCGAGAATCCGATAGTAATAGCGACAATGGAAGTCGTGTCGAATGTGAACGTATCGTATCGAAAGCCTTACGCAGAGTCGGCCGTACGGCAGTACTGTGTGCGAGTGACACTGACACAACTAGGGCGAACTGAAAGCGAGTCGTCTGCCCCAGGAGGCGCCTTCCCCGGCCTCCCCAACGGCGAGCCCGCCAGGCCCGCCTGCCCCGAGTGCGGCAAGCTCTACAGCAACAATAGCAACCTCAAGCAGCACATCCTCAACGTGCACGCCGCGCGCGACCTGTCGCACCCCTGCCCCGTGTGCGGCAAGCGCTTCAAGACGCGCCAGTACATGCAGATACACATGAACTCCATACACGGCGTGAAGCAGAGGAGCCGGCGCGACCCCGCCCCCGACCCCGACCGACACACCTACAGTAGCGCTTAAGCGACTAGCTTGTTCTAACCGCCGCCTCTGTGTTACAGGGGCGGCTCTGGCGGGCGGGGCGGCCCTGGGCTACCGGCCGCAGTGTCCGCTCTGCGGCCGCGTCTACTCCTCCACCTCCAACCTGCGCCAGCATATGCTCAATGTGCACTCGCAGACCGACCGTGACCAGTGGTTCCCTTGCCAGCACTGCGGCAAGAAGTGTAAAACAAAGCACTACCTCATCAACCACCAGCTGCAGGCCCACGGCATTCGCCAGCGGCAGAACTCTTAGAGAAGGCGCGCGGCCGAGCCGCCCCCCGCGCCACCCGCGCCCCTCTCTGTCCCCGCCGCGTCCGCCACGCCCCTGCCGCCCCACGCCTGGTGGTGAGCGCGCACCACCTCGCGCTGTACTCGTGCCAATGATGATGGACCCTTAGGGAACGCGCATCGGACTCTTTACCAATATACTATATTTGATATATCGTAATATTTTTAGACCGTTTATTGTGAACGTCGTTAGGGATAGTTAGCGCCGGTCGTCGGATTTGCCAACCGTTCATAACGTAGAGTAATTTGGTGCTGTCGGCATTGCAGATGCCGCGGCGCGGGACGCGTTGGCAAAGCCGGCGACGAGCGATTTCGTCGAGGGGAAGGATGGAGGGAGCGAGTTGCTAAAGTATCTGGAGGGTAACGAATCGGCCAAGAAGGCGGTGTTCGGCGAACGGCTCCAATGTCCGTTGTGCTTCATGAGCTTGGACTCGCTGGCAGTTGGCGCGCAGGCACCTGGAAGCGCACTATCCGCGGGACAGCCCGGTCTGTCCCGTCGCCACCTGCGCACGATACTTCGCACATCCCAACTCGGTTCGAAACCATATGCGGATTAAGCACCGCCGCCAGTGGGAGAAAATGAAAACGTTAAAATGGAGTTGCGGGTGGGCCAATTAACACCATGCGAAGGTCGTAGATTGAGAAGCCGAAGACGGCGGCAACTCGTTCGCCATTCGGCTAAACTAGCTAAAACGGCTGTGAATCGGAACTACGAGTGGGGCTTTTATATGTTACTGAAATACCCAGAAATCGATGATCTCCACAATGCATTTTTCATATTCAGCAGTAATATTCTTACGTAAGCGATATATAAACCAGTAGGGTAAATCGACTGAAAATTATTTTTGTAGTAGCATAGACTGATATTATTTAAGTATAACTTGGGGGACGCTGCAGCGACTCGCTCACGACGCTTTCGAAGCCAGAACTTATATGAGAAAGAAAAATTTATTGTCAGAAAACCTTTCCTAATTAAATAAAATATAAAGTAGTCAATAGTCAGGTGAGCGAATCGGCTGCAGAGTATCTCGAGAATTAGTTTTGTAAAGCGCATTATGACTTGTGATGATTGGTGCCATTGATAGATTACGAAGTGCAACTGAGCGGTGCGACCATTCTCTCCTTTCCGAATGTGTCAACTTCCATTGTTGCTACTACTTCTGTGTAACTATTTGTGTCTGTACTGTCTTCCTTTGTGATTGCTGTCCTAATACAAACAATGATTGTAATGTTTATTTTGTATAACATACCTGTTACATAACTACTTCACTTGATCGCACAATTTATTGTAATTTCTTTCTATATACTATTGTAAACAATTTCGTTCTCTTCCAACGATCAGGACATCTTGACTCCAATGTTCTGTATAGATATATAAGCGGCAAATGGCACAGAGGCCTCGCGAACCATTAGTTTTAGAACAATAAAATTTAATTTTGGCTCATTAGTTTAAATAGATGAACATATAAGAAAACTGTAAATCTCTAGTAGAATCAAGTTTACGAAGTGCCTAGGAAACGTGTGATGCCTCTGTGCCGCGGGCTGCTCTGTGTACATGTATATTTTCGACCATAGATAAGACAATACGAGATAGATTTAATGAAATCGAATGCCTTTAAACGCAATAGTTATACGTTCACAACAAATAGGTATTATTTTTTATTCGTCTAGAGCCCTGTAGGCAGAGAGCACAATCAGAAACATATCTAGTCATAGTAGATACGAGGATTTATTGTACATGTATATAAAGTGCATATTCCATTCGCATATATTTTCTTATGAATAAATGTAAGGAAAATACACCAGACAATGCTATAAATATATATTTTTACATATTATTATGAAAAGAAAAATAGTGTAAGTCTCCATCGTGTGGACTAAGCCTAATCCAAGTTTCATTTGCAAAATCAATGTTTTTCTGAATTATACTTATTTATTTATTATACTTTTGACTATGATGTAAAGTTACTATATATACAATAATATATTCGGGCACACAGTTGTTTGTAACACTAAAGTATATGCAATAATAGGCCTTCATAACAAAGACTGCTAGCGTACACCCATGCCACAACCACCTGTGTCGCCCACCGTATGCATCCAAAATATATGCGATAGGAAAGCAAATAGATCTCGGAAACGATTAAAAGGATATTGGTAAAAATTAGCGTGTAGTTAAAATTGTTCCTGACGCCTGAGAGGCAATGTCGTAATCTTTATATTATAAATATTAAATTGTAAGCATAAAAATGTAATTAATTAGTCATTACAATAACCAAATGTTCAATGTGAGTAAACGATTCTAGTGGCGATTGTATTAGTGATACGATATATACGTAATAATTATAATTTTTACCCGAAAAAAATATTGTCTGCTTATATGAAACGTAAACAATAAAAACTACTAAGTAGATATCTTGCATTTTTTTCAAACTAACAAATTGATAAATTAACATTATAATAACAGGTAAGAACCATATTTAAAAATAAAGATAAAAAATAGGTTTAAATATTCGTACCTTTTAATTTTTTGTGTCCATCACCAGGAGGATGTCGTCGAACCCAAGACCTGCTACGTGTCAGAGCAACCGACCCAAGACCTTGTCCAAAATGCTGGGAAGATCTACAGATCTGCGCACACGCTGAGAACACATCTTGAAGACAAGCACACTGTGTGTCCGGGATACCGGTAAGGCCATATTCTTCATTTGTTCACAATTTTTACTATTTAAGACCACACGGTTCTAATATAAATATAAATAATAGTAGTAATAGTTCTTAATTTATTGGTTCAGAACAAAATCGTTTAAAATAAATTTATGCTATCCGTTTTCTACAAACTAGACTGACTACACAAATTTTACTTCTCTTTAATATACAAATTTTAAATGGGTACTTCATAAGAAATTCTTATAAATTGTACGAGGATAGATACAACACTTGAATTCACTAATACTGCTATGTTTTGACAATTATAATATGCAATCAAAGATTTGTGCTATGAATTAAACGATTATAAATACAAATAAATAATTCATAGAAACGACCTAAGAAATTTTTAAAACTATTAATATTTAGTAAATTAAGTTAGACCATTATTTTACATCAAATTAACAAAAAAACACATATTATAACGGAAATCTCAACAGGCTATTTAATCAAGTATTTTTATAGCTTCACGCTTTATCCCGCACATGGCAGGGTAGGCAGAGGGAATTGCAGGAAAAGTGGGAACCAAGTGTTAAGACACTCCGTTGCTTAGTCCCTGCTTTCTCCGTCCCCGCTTAATCAAGTATATTTAATTATATTTAATTTTATTTATACAGCTGCGTGCTCTGCGGCACTGTGGCCAAGTCAAGGAATTCACTACACTCGCACATGTCGCGGCAACACAGGGGCATCTCTACGAAGGACCTGCCCGTGCTACAAATGCCGACGCGTTTCGACCCAGAACTCGCCAGCCAGTTAGTATGGTTTATGTCAATTCCAACGTCAATTTAAAAATTACTTATAATTAATTAGTCAATCTTTAAAAACTATTATTATCATATTCAAAGAAAGCCAAATTTAACCCAACTTAGTGATGATGACTTGTACTACTAAAAACTTTTGCTTCCATTTCCTTACATAATGTAATTCCAATAAAAAATTACAGATTATTAGCCAAAGCTGGTGTGAAAGTATCTCCGGAGCAACTTCGTGCTCGAGCATCGCCCACCGGCCCGCGTCGCTCGGATATAAAGCTGGACGCAAAGTCTGCCGCCTCGGAGAACAGCTCGCTGTGCGGCGACAACGACGATGACCTCAGCCAATCAAAGTATCAAGATTCCTTGCCTGTTTCCCCGCCACGTAAGTATAATTATTACTATGTAACAATATTATCCAACATAAAAACTATTTCGCTAGCAAAAACCTCTCTAATACTAACACAAAGTATTAATTGACTTTTTACTGTGGCTAAAATATTTATTTATTTTTAATATGTCAAATACTTTCCAGATATAAACAATTTAACGAACACCACCATAACAAAAGTGCCAGCAGTGCGAGCAGTCACAGCTAAAGCCGTTGAGAACTTACCTCATGGCTTATCCGGGATGAAACACGACGACTACCCGCCAGGCTTCGGAGGAGGTTCAGCAATATTAGATACCTACCTGCAATATATCGGGGAAAATGTTTTTGGTGAGATATTCCTAAATATCTTATTTCATAAACAATCGTATTAGGGTTTATATATATCAAAAATAATCGGCTATAACATCTTATTTTAATCTGGATATTCTTTATCAGGAATGAACGCAGCCAAACTTGCACAAATGAACGCTATGCACATGGATAGGAAAACTTATGACGAGCCGTCACCTCAAATGGGATCACTGCCACCACCACCCACGACCCTCTGCACACCAACGCTTCCTCAAACAAATGCAAAGGCAGTACACAGAGAATATGGGCAAACCGGACATCATGCGGGATTCCGACGAGCCCCTGGACCTCGGCAAGGAGAGGCAGAGGAACGAAAGCATCAGCGAGGCGGAAACCGACAAGCAAGACATGGATAAGGATATGAGCAAGGATTATTATAACAAGGGATATAACGATGACGATCGAAGGGTGACGTCAGAGCAGGAGCTGGATCACAGCGGCCACGATGATGGCGACTACTCCGAGGACGAACACAACAAGACGGCGTCCTCATGAAATGACATAAGCCTCGCCGCGTAAGTTAGTTGCAAGTGAAACTGTTAATTGAATGTTTTGTTGTTGGTTTATGAAACGGTGCTTAAGTGTTAAGTTACGTCATTAGCTGATTCAATTTGAACGATTATTGTTGACCCGTGTATCGTGGTGCCATTACCGATATTGTATACTAAGTATTGAAGTATAGTGCCGCCTCGGACGGCGACGTAGCGTGACCCGCCACACTAGCTGTACCGACTCGTCACACGTGAGATTGTTTAGTAGTAAATAACTAGTGAGTAGTAACTTTATCGTATGCGAGCGGCGGTGCAGCGGCGCAGCAGCAGTGCAGCCGCGGCCGGCTCGCATAGTAACTCCATCCAACTACCTCAACATTCGGGCCAATACGGCAACGTTGTAATAAAAAATCCACACAAATTGTGAAATTCCATCCATCTACCTCACTTCAATAGATTTTATTTAATATTTTATACAATTTATAGATATAATAACTGTTGTTTTATGCATTTTGCAGATTGCATTTATATACTATTTAGAGTATATGGTAGGTAAATATAAAGCGAGTCGTCGGCGGCAGAGACCCCGCCAGTAGTTTTACCATTTTATTTTTATAGAGAGCGCACTCACTAGAGATGAATTAGACTGTCACTACCGTAGAGTAATATTACCTTGTATTGAAAGAATATGCACCTATATTTAGGAGAAACAAGATATCTTTGTATACGAACAAACATACCAGAGCTTAAACTTATATTTATCGATGTGCGTACAAAGAGTCGCGAATATTTTGACACGTTGTTATGTGAATTTAAACGTTAAATTTTGACATCTCCGCCTTGAGACTGATTTTTCAGGGGTTTAAGCGATTCAAGTTCAAATTGGTCAAGGCGACGCGTTATAACTTGTATATAAACATGTGGTGATATGTAAAGTACATAATAAACAAACAAAAGCAATAAATAAAGTATACCTAGATGTTGCCTTCGTACGTGTATACTGTATATACCTGTACCGGGTACAGGGTGGCGGCCGACCGCCATCCGCTCGGCTCGATGCTGGAATAATGAATACTGTGATTACAATCTCATTATTAGCCTTCGATAATTATACATATTTTTTAGAGTACAATGTTATAGTTATTTAGTATATTGTAAGGATAAGAGTAAGTGAGTCACAAATATTTACTTCCCGAATGTTAGAAATCTCTTTATTTAACGATAAGTATAGAGCAATAGCATTTTACCTTTTTTGTGAAATAAAAGTGCACAGGATTAAGTACTTGCTGCGTTAAAGATTTAATGAAGGAGTTATTATAGCAAATATACATAATATGATTGAACACTAAGTACATAGTCCTACTTTCGATTATTTACCTTTTACCTATACATATTATATAACAAATAATTGTTTTGTCGACCTGCAACACTGCATTAGATATGCCAAAATAAGTGGTGGATTTAGCAAGCCCAGCCTTTTGAGCCTAAGGTGGAAAAGTTGGAGACCGAAATTATTTTGTTACCACATAAAAAATATATTTCTGATGAGACATAGAAGTCCCGAGTCTAGGCTTACGGCTCAAAAATATGTTCAAAATTATTTCTTATTAATTTCACTGAAATTATTGAATTTTGATAGGCAGAAAAATCGTTCATCTCTGTCAATCTACGATTAAGAAATGTTTAAGCTCGCTACTGATTACGATTGACAGATGTCAGTGTGCAGTCACGACAAAACTATTGTAATAAAATACTGCAAATACATACATAATATTCTACATGAATATACATATAATACATATATACATAATATAGTATAAGATTACGGGTTGATTGATTATTTTTAGCGTGTTAGTGAGAATTGACGGGTTGCGTCGTTTGGTTTGCGTAAACAATAATCTTGTTGACAGTTACGGTGTTGCCATAGTAAGTAATTATTTTTGATTGTACATAAGTTTTGATTGTTTAGACGTGTGCTTATTTTTCTCATTACGTTATAGATTGGACTTTATTTAGAATATATGCAGATTCATAGTTGAAGCACTGTACACTCTACAATAGTCGGTCAGTTACCAGATTGTGATTAAGAAATATACATATATATATATTTTTTCAAACACTTTGCATACCACAATTTAAATACATACATATATGAGACGGCGAGAGAGTTGTGCGAGGGTAAAATGAAATAAATGAGGCTATTTTACGAGTGGAATGTAAACTTAATTTAAATTTTCTGGAATAAAAATTTATTGTTATACGCTGAGTATGTTCCCGCGCAACTCCCAGCGCCGCCTCCGCGTTGTTGATACTTATATTATATACCAGTGAAGATTATGATAATTAGGACTTTAAGTCGATCATTATTCTATATTTGTGTAAAAAGTACTTTTAGTTACCTTTTGGAACTTTGAAAGTTCGATATTAGTAATTCTTCTTTACGTTAGTCACCCGACTATACCTCATTAATCGTGTAAGACTATTCCTTTGTACTATCAAACCATCCATCATTGTGCATCTTTTGTCATGTTAGCAATAATTTAAATGGATGACACTATAAATAATATTATATAATGACAAAAGGTTCAGAATAAACTCACTATATATTATTTTGTAGAAAAACCTACTAGTGTCTGTGAACTTTATTTAAATATTTAGTAAAGAGATAATGAATGTGAGTTGATGGACGGACATAAAATATATTTTAATAGAAAGCACAAAATATGTTCATTTTACGTACTTAGTAGTTTTAGAAAAAAACAAAAATCAAAGACAGGTTGTTATTTTCCTATAGACTTCCAACATTGTTGTAAATTAAGCACTCTAGTTTCATACTCAATGAATATTTTCAGTGTCGTTTATTAAAGAGAACCTTATTTAAATGATAAGTGTAATTTTTATTTATCTACCATTATTGTGGCGTGTTATGTGTTGCCATGATGAAAAATAAAATATTAGAAAAAAAATCTCAAATGTTAATACTCTTAAAAATTAAGTTTTTTTTTTAATTTAATTTGAATCAATGCCACGCCTCTGCCATTGTACTTTAGTGTACTAGATGTATGCTGCTTCACTATCATAATAAACAAGATAATAAAAATAATTGTTTTGAAACTGGAGATATTTTATTTTAACAGGTAATACTTTAAACGTAAAACACACTTAGAAATAGATTTTTTAAATAAGAAAAAAAGTAATGAAATAAATACTTTATTCTAAGTATACCTAAACACAGTGATATTATATTAACGGCTCTAAAGGAATTAACACACACTATAAAAATGTAACTTATTCTGGACAAGAACTTGTTCTTATTGTGAAATCCAATTCTGTTCCTATATATATATATATATATATATGTAATATATACAGCTTTGCAAAATAAATCAATAAAAATAATATTTTGGTGAGAGACTTATCTTAAAGGAAATTCGTAGTGCACTTAAAAATAAACATTAGAGCCTAGCCTTTGGCTAGTAAATAAAGTATAGCAGTACTATAAAGTTGTGCCAATTATATTTGGAAATTAGCTTGGATAATTTTTTTGTTTATCATTTTAAATTATTATAACACTAAAGATATAGAACCTTATTAATAAACACACAATTATGGTAAATATACAGTTTCATGCTTTACCGAACATATGTAGACGGGAGGAACCTAGTGTTAAGGCATTGCTTTTTACAATTTGCTAGATATTGTTTGCTGATGGAAAACTATGCCATGCTTTGCCTCCCCACCACAGCTAAGAAATTAATTAATTAATATCTCTAAATAGGAATCGAACCCACAACTGACGCGCTTACAATCCACTTCTACTACACTACAACAGCTTAATGTTATAACATTTTGCATTTACTTTTGTTTTAGCAAAATGGAGATTATATTAATATCCTTTAACAAATGACGAAAATAATAATAAATCAATAATTTATTAACAAGGCTAATTACAATTTGTATTATAAATAACAGATAAAAAATAATTTTGGAATACAAAGCCCACCAAGCAGTCTCCATTAAGAGATCTAAATTTGGTACAGTGGTAAATCTAAAGTGTTTCTAATATTTAATTATGTTGCTTTATGTGAAGCATTTCCCTCTTTACTCCTCTCGCTCACTCCTCTTCTTTTTAAGAAGATAATGAACACCCATTACAGCGTTCATTCTGCAATAATAAACGAAACAAAATTAAAATTTAGTCTTATTTGGTTTTAAGTATGTTAAAAAAGCAGAGAAAATAAGCTGTCCTGGAAATTATACTAATATATGTATATTAAGCAAAGCAAGTGCAAGAGCAACTATTAAAAACAATATTTAATATATAATTTTAATTAGAATCCTTCCTAATCTATTTTATTCATGATTTATTAAGCAATATAAATGTATAATAAAAAAATTAAATAATTATTAAAATAATTTTTTTTTAAACCCTAGAAAAAAATAAAAAATTCCTATTCCACATAGTAATACAGGTACTTAAACAAAAAATATGAATATAGAAACTTACTGTTACTTACAAGAATGCTAAATGCTATTTCTTGCTACTAGCAAGAGCTATACCGAGGCCGACCAGGCCACCGATGGCGAGGACTGCGCCGCCCGCCATCGCAATGCCTAGAAGACCCTCTTTCTCCATACGCTTGTTTATTTGACGCTGGAAATAAAGTAAATTATAACAAAATTGTTAAGACAGATAATGTAAATAGTTTTGATAGACAAAGATATAGATAATTAAAATATATAAATATTAAAATCTCTTTGAAGTATCACATTTTCCGCTCCTACAATGATTATAGAAAGTATTTCTAAGGGCAAACTCTAATAATAATATATATGTACCAAAATAATATGCCAAAGTACAATGCAAATGTATTTAAAAGTGTATTAGGTCTAAGGGGCTAAACAAGTGAAGGTTCAGTACAGAAATTAAAGTTGAATACAGTAGAAACTCGATTAACCGGACTAATTGTTGTTGTAAGGCGTTCGGATAATCGAAAATCCGGATAATCGAAAGTACATACATATGAGTAACATATGTAAGCACATAATATTATACTTTATTAAAAACAACTAGTACATATTAACAAAAATCAATGCTTTTTAGAAATTTGATTGAAAATATTTGGTGATTGTCATTTGCCATAGGACCATGCTTGCACAAATATGACATGTAGGGTACATTTAATTCAATTGGCCTGTAGTCCGGATAATCGCAAATCCGTATAACTGAGGGCCGGATATTCGAGTTTCTACTGTAATTGCATTTAAATAACATGATAAATGCACTATTTTTGACTAATATTATACCAGAAAGAAAAAACTAACTGGGGTAAAACATTAACTTGGTTCTGTTACTGTGTTAACTGTTGGTTCTTAAATTATATTACATTATGTGTAGATCAAACCTTGTTCACTTTATAATATGTATACAAAATTAAAAAGAATTGAAATAGTTCAAATAAACTTTTTTTGAATAATATTATCGAAATTGTGATTGTAGACCATCAGTGACCGCACTTTGAGAAGTAACATAAATTAAGCAATAACTGAAGAACTTGAGAGAGGCCTCTGCCCAATAATAAGTATGTAGTATAACAATTATAATCAAAATAATGCACAATCATAATGACTCATTAAATGGCCTAAATTTAGTTACAACAAAAATATTTACCAAAAAAGATTGGCATCATGCCAGATATTTTCATTTGTCTCATATTTAATACACATTCAAACACACAAGTATTCAATATGTATAACAGAATTTAAATAATATATTTTGCTTTATATTTTTACCTTATTTTAACGTTTTTCTTTATTTTAAATATATTTCATTTAGTTATCTTACCTCTAAAGCCAACACTTGTTGGTTGGCAGGTTCAATTTCTAGGAATGATTTTACATAATGCAATGCCTTGTTGTACTCCTTAATTCTAGCATTTCCAATTGCAAGGTAGAATAAGTAATCTCTTTTACCATCAGCATGGGAATTAAACAGTTCTTTGAGTAACAGGATACCCTAAAAATAAATTAAAGTTTATATAAAGTTATGTATTAATAAAAAATGTAAAATAAATTATAATATTTTTGTATATTAAATAATAAACAATATAAAAACAATTTAATTTAATCTAAATAAGTCTTTCACTTTTTCTAAGTTGTACTTTACAATTCTTATACAATAAATATTTTAATTTCAATATTTGACATTGAAATAATTATTTTATATACATCATTATTTTTTTTTAATAATTAATAGTTTATCTAACAAAGGAGTGTGAACTTAGTGTGGACTGCAAATGGGCTTTTAATCATTTAGGCTATATCATTTGTGTGGATCTTACTGTTAAACAATAAGATATTATTGTTCCCATGGTTTCCTCATGGGTTGTGTAACAGTAACTGTGGCTGTAAATTGCAACTCTGTCTAGTGACGAGTAAAGTTTTATACAGATAAAAAGTTCGTGTTATTACTAAATTTCAACTAAACAAAAATAAAACTTACCTTTCGTATATCGGTTGCATATTTGCTTCTTACTAGGCACCACGCATATTCAAATTGTGCTTTGGGGGTGACATTTCCTTGATGGAGTTGTTCATGAAAAACCTTCTCGAATTTCTAAAAGAAATACGCAATATAATAACAAAATAATGCATTACAATGAGTCACGACTAATGACCTCACGATACTTACAAGCAAATCCTCTGAGGATACTATCTCATCCAATACATCATCCATTGTTGTACGAAAATTATATATTCTTCACCAATTTCAGCAACGCAGAATTAATTTCATTATTTGACAAATAAAACACTTTATAGTTTAGTCGAAGTTCTAAATTATAGTGCAAAAAGATACGAACCTACTAAAAAGCAGACATTTGTGATTTGATTTTGACGTTTATAATTTAACAACATCGAATATCGATGATTGTAACAATACCTTCTTAAATTTAAGCTTACCAGAAATTAAATTAAAACAAAAAAACAATGTACCAGTTAATAAATTTATTATTGTCAATTAAATCATAATTATAATATATTTCAAAACATCGTCCTAATAATATTCAGATGGAATATAATTTGTTAATTATTAAATAACTTTGATGTCCAAAAAAAATTATTTTGTTCTATATAGATATTAGCATAAAAGACCTATAATAACCTATTATTTTTGATATTAAAATCTGTTCCTGATAATTACTTACAACACTAGGCTTAACACGATAACCGTAACATATATTCTGTCAAATTGACGTTTAAAGGTTTAGTTTTTGACATAATTTTAAATATCATTGTCCTGAAGGTAGATCTTGTTTCGATTGCTTTGTCCGGCATTGTAAAAAATAGTTGTTATTATATAAATTGCGACAAAGTAGCTTTCTTTTAAAGTTGGTTAATTATCATCACATTTTTTAAATATGCAAAGTGTTATAAACACTGTTAAAGGGACCGCCCTCGGTGTTGCGGGATACTTAACTCCGGTTCTAAAGGTATATTTCAGTTAAATGAATATTTAATTTGCTTTAGATTAATTATATCTAATATTGATTACGAGCTCACGAATAAACAACAGTCAATTTATCTGTGTAACAATCTTGTTGACATATTATTATGATTTATTATGTCTTTGTTCAGTTGAAGAATATAATCATTTTAAATTTAAGTGCGTTCTATAATTTTATTTAATTTTATTTTTAGGAATCCAGGTTTCATGAAACTGGAGTGATAACTCCAGAAGAGTTTGTAGCTGCTGGTGACCACTTAGTACATCATTGTCCCACCTGGCAATGGGCAAAGGGTGAAGATTCTAAAATAAGGCCCTACCTACCACCAGATAAACAGTTTCTTATCACTAGAAATGTGCCATGCTATAGACGTTGTAAGCAAGTAAGTGTTCTTAAATGCAAAAGATACTTAAGTTATTAGAACATTAAGGTTGATTTATTACTATAATAATAATATAATAATATCAATATATCAGCAATGATGGGAATGAAATGTCTGAGTCTCATAATTTAGTTGGATCATCTATATTTTTAAATAGTTCAATTTGTAATTCTTGAAGTTAATATTTGCTTTAGATTGAATATTGTGAAGATAATGAAAAAGTGATAGAAGATGAACAAGATGAAGATGGAGGTTGGGTGGACACACACCACTATGAATCTCCTGGTTCACCTACTGTTGAAGAAAAGGTAAATAAGGCAAACATACATAGGGACAATACATACATACATATATATAGGTGGCTTTTTGGATCAATCCCCAGTAGTTTAATAGCTAAGAAATGGTTATAGATAAATTAAATTTATATTTTTACTGACATACCTATTATTATTTTGCAAGTTTTTAAAAGTTTTTTAAATTTTATCATATTGCTTGTTTAAAGCTATATCAAGTGTCACTCAAGTTACTTAAAAGAAGCTGATTATATTTTAATCTGTTTCTAAACATTTATTTATTTTCTTATTTCATATGCTTTCTCCTTAAATTCACCTTCTAACAGTCTGTATAAAGACTGTCCTCAGATTTGTTATATTTTAACCACTAATATGTGATAATGTCCCATCATCAATTTTAAAGCACTTTTAGTTATTTTGTAAGTAATATTTTCAATTGTATTATTGTTATAGAATTCTGAACTGTAGCTTTCAAATATTATTTTGGTGTATTCTTATCAACAGTGTTGTTTGATAACAAATGCATTGTGAGTTTAATCACATTGTGAACTGGCCTTGTACAATATTGTACCAATATATTGTAATAATGCGAGAAGTATGTTTGTGACATGATGAAATTTATTGACATAAATATGAATCGCAATTTTTTTGTAATAGATAAAATATATAGTAGATTTAATTTAATTAAGATACTCTGTTCTCCATTTTCCGCCTCTCGAGGCATTTTGTATTGAGTGGCGGCACTTAACGCCGCACTTTGCTGTGTTGCCAGAGTTTACTCTGAAAAGAAAAAAAAAAGAAAGGAAATCAAACCCACAAACCATCGCGCCCATCAACGGCCCTTTACGGTCATTGTCTGAAGAAACTGATTTAATAATAATTAACCGAAATATTTAACCAAGACACTCTCAACACTCGATCTTGAACTTGTATGGAAAGAAAAAGTTTACTTTGATTAAAGTATCATTGAAATCTTTTAAGTATAGTTTTTCTTTTCCTTCCACAAATTATGAAATATTTTATTTAAAAAAATTAAATAATTTTAACATCTTACCTTCAAATCTTTAAGTTGAATAGTTTTTAAATTACAACAATGGCAAATATCAAGGATCTTATTATGTTTTTATAGGTATGTGAAATGACACTAGAGGCGGCGGAAGCAGACAGCGAAGGTGAGGATGAAGATCACGATGATGATGCCGACGATGATGATGAAGCTGAAGATATGGAGCAATTCCAGGAGTCGGGACTGCTGGATGAAGTGGATCCGGTACTTTAAATATTAATATGTGCATCTAGGCTAAGTTATATAATTTTTTAGGTATCCATTGTGAAATATTTTCAATGGTAAAATTGTTGTTGTATTTACTCAGTAGGCATGAACATATTTTAAACTACTAAGTTGAGTTTATTTATTGGATATTTTTTATCTATAAAGAATAAATTATTTAAATTTAATGAAATATATAATAATTATAAGCAACGCTTTGTGGGTTCGATTCCCACTCGAAAAGAATATATTATTTCTTATCCACTTTCGTCGCCCTGGCAAAAGCGCGGTGTTGAGTTCCGCCACTCAACACGCAATGCAGCAAAAGACATATAAACAGGGAGTGAAATATTTTAACACTACTATAAGAGGAATAAAGCGTGAAGCCTATTAGCTACTTGCTAGCTCATTAGTCTATTAAGTACCCACGTAGTTATCAATAATAGCGTATAGCATTAATTAAATAGTCGACAGCGCTGGCGGCGCGGAAGGAGCCGCGCGTAAAGGAGAGGCGGCAGAAGGACGGCGACGAGATCGTGCGGACCAGAACCTACGACCTGCACATCACCTACGACAAGTACTACCAGACGCCGCGCCTGTGGCTCGTCGGGTACGACGAGGTGAGTTGTTGTATACAAGTGTACTGTACTGTATGTAGGTGTACTGTATGTAGGTGTACTGTATGTAGGTGTACTGTATGTAGGTGTACTGTATGTAGATGTACTGTATATAGATGTACTGTATGTAGGTGTACTGTATACAGGTGTACTGTATGTAGGTGTACTGTATGTAGGTGTACTGTATACAGGTGTACTGTATGTAGATGTACTGTATATAGATGTACTGTATGTAGGTGTACTGTATACAGGTGTACTGTATGTAGGTGTACTGTATGTAAGTGTACTGTATGTAGGTGTACTGTATGTAGGTGTACTGTATGTAAGTGTACTGTATGTAGGTGTACTGTATGTAAGTGTACTGTATGTAGGTGTACTGTATGTAGGTGTACTGTATGTAAGTGTACTGTATGTAGGTGTACTGTATGTAAGTGTACTGTATGTAGGTGTACTGTATGTAAGTATACTGTATGTAGGTGTACTGTATGTAGGTGTACTGTATGTAGATGTACTGTATATAGATGTACTGTATGTAGGTGTACTGTATACAGGTGTACTGTATGTAGGTGTACTGTATGTAGGTGTACTGTATACAGGTGTACTGTATGTAGGTGTACTGTATGTAAGTGTACTGTATGTAGGTGTACTGTATGTAAGTGTACTGTATGTAGGTGTACTGTATGTAGGTGTACTGTATGTAAGTGTACTGTATGTAGGTGTACTGTATGTAAGTGTACTGTATGTAGGTGTACTGTATGTAAGTATACTGTATGTAGGTGTACTGTATGTAGGTGTACTGTATGTAGATGTACTGTATATAGATGTACTGTATGTAGGTGTACTGTATGTAGGTGTACTGTATGTAGGTGTACTGTATACAGGTGTACTGTATGTAGGTGTACTGTATGTAGGTGTACTGTATGTAGGTGTACTGTATACAGGTGTACTGTATGTAGGTGTACTGTATACAGGTGTACTGTATGTAGGTGTACTGTATACAGGTGTACTGTATGTAGGTGTACTGTATGTAAGTGTACTGTATGTAGATGTACTGTATATAGATGTACTGTATGTAGGTGTACTGTATACAGGTGTACTGTATACAGGTGTACTGTATGTAGGTGTACTGTATATAACTGTACTGTATACATATGTGTTAGTATTACTAGCGCCCAGATCGCGGCGTCGCTCACGTCTTTGTATCGATGTTTTCCGGAAATTTTGATTTGAACATATAGTTATTTTTTTCTATGAAATCACTTTTTATTTAAATTACCAAAATTTATATGGGCAATAAATTTCTCTTTTGGTAATCAGAATCTCATCGAATTTTCATCATAATAAAAAATAGCCCAAGTAATATATGGTGAAGTGCATAATTGACGCACTAATTCTTGATGATCTTTGGATTAGGAAAATTTATCATATTAAAATAAATATTAAATGGTTATTCTACCTATATTTTAGGCTTTACTTTTTTTTGGTGGTTTGAAACGTTAAAGATTTATGCAAGTAAATGGAATGGTAATAATTAATTCCCTCATCGGATACCAAACCTATAACTAGAAACTAACCTAACCAAACCTATGAGAAAATGGAAACGGATATATCTATCTTCCCCTCATGGTCAGATAGATGCCTCTGCGCCACGACGGTCCTCTTGTACTTATAATATTATGTATATAATGTTTTTTTTTTCCAGGACCGCCACCTCCTCAGCGTGGACGCGATGTACGAAGACGTGTCTCAAGACCACGCGAAGAAAACTGTGACGATGGAAGCTCATCCGCATATCTCGGGATCCAACATGGCGTCTGTGCATCCTTGCAGGTTAGTGCCGATTCGAATCGAGGCAGTGTCCGGACACTAGGTTCTTTCTGGTAGTCTCTCCAAATCGCGTACAACGTGAATTAAACAATGAAGAATTCGAATTATTCGAGTGAATTATATTTGCAAGATTTCGATATTATTTCGGGTCTTGCTCGTGTAATAAATTGTTCATTTAGCAATTCCATGATTTTTACATTGTATTGCACTATTGCATCATTTTCTTCGCCATTACGTCTGCAATTCTAAGAGAAAGGCAAACTAATTAATATTCGCTTGAATATCAAATAAAACAAAAAAGTTTCGCAGACTTCTCTGCTTGCCTTAGGGATCTTTATCATTTCTATGACGGAATAAAAATATCATAACAGCCAGCATACTTGGTCAATCTACTTTTTACTTATTTTATCTAAATGTTTTAATAACGTTTATTGTAAGATAGTAAGTTCCGCTTCTCCAGTTGTAAAATTATTATTAGGTTTTTATTTTTAGTTTCATATAAAATAGGTTTCGTGTCCTATGTCCTGTCCTTAACCTATTTATTTTGTATATATCTATAATATCAATTTTTGTTTCAGGCACGCAGAGGTGATGAAGAAAATAATAGAAACGGTGACGGAGAGCGGCGGAGAGTTGGGAGTGCACTCGTACCTCATAGTGTTCCTGAAGTTCGTGCAGACCGTCATACCCACAGTCGAATATGACTTCACACAGAATGTGTCCATTAACTGAACGCTGAAGAAAGAAAAAGCTCTTCTATCTAAAAGCTTTGTAAGCTTTTTTCAGTGGATTCTTGCAATATATTAATTTTTAAATATTTTTATTTTTTGTATGGAACAAATGAAATACAAATATACAACACTCTATTGATACGATACTAAAAATTAAAATAAACAGCAGCAGAACGCCAAAATAATGGCATTTAAGCAGCTGTTTCTTTTAATTTAAACAAAAATTCACAAGTAATTAATAAAATTACAAATGTCACGTGTTATAAATATAAATATGTTTTTAATATTAATATCCATTATATTGCTATTCAATGTGTTTTCTGAAAATTCTCAATTAACATTATATAATTTTTAATTAATAATTTTGTTCCAAAATTTAAATTACTTCAAAATGTAAAAGTTTTGTAATTTTTGTATGTTTAGTGCTTTTCAAGCGCTTTTAAAATGTAAGTATATATATACTGTAACGAGTATGGAAGCAAATCATTTAGTAATATGGCAGGGATATGTTTTTCCCATACGGAAAATCACTTTAAGTGAGAGCATTTTAACCATATTGAAAAGCTTTTGCCAAGTTACGGTACTCAAATTATAAACACTTAATAATGACTTCTCACTTTAGTGTAAATGTTGTCATATAAAAAAATTAATTATAGATATTATTTTTATTAATAAGTTAGATTCATAGTGATTATTTTTGTTTATTTGGAAAGTTGAACAATCAACTTTCCATTAGCACATTAGTTAAAGACAATGGTAGTGTTTTCGTCGCATTTTCTTTGTATTCCCAAATTCATTATAAGTATATACCTACAACATTTTTTCTGTATCTATCTATAGAAAAATAATGCCTTACCAGACTTGTACAATTTTTAAAATAATATATATATATATATATATATATATATATATATATATATATATATATATATATATATATATATATATACATACATACATACATATATATATGTGAAGTACAATCAATTAATAATTCAATCTCTAGTACTATTTGCCATAATTTTGCCAATTATGTAGACATTTATATACATTTTTCAAAGCACAATGCCAATTTAAAAATCATATCGTCGTTGTCGATGACATTTTGATAAGGCTAGTTGTTTTTTTTTTCTCTTTCAAATTAAACTTTCTATAACACTTAATTAAATAGGATGGTTATCAATGTTTCACGTATACAGGGGGTGTGTGGATGTTACCGCGACCTTCACTTAAAGCATAGTATTAACTAACCTTATGAAGGTTAGTTGGTAAAATTATAAAACAAGTAAAATTTTCAAAAATGAAAAAAAAAATTTTCAAACAAAATAAATAATGAAATTATTGTTCCAAAATAAAACGCCATTTCTCAAGTATGACGCGAGCGTACACTATACTGTGAGAGCGGGAAAGAGATATATGCCTTTCTCATTAGGTTATTTTTTTGAATGAAAGGCGACAGATTGACAACGTTTGTTAGTATTTCTGTAGTACGAGATGTTTACGTCATTCGTATTTAATCATGACTACCTCACGCGTTTCACAGCACGTATAAATATCGTGAAATGGGAAAAGTGATCCTCTGCCTAAACTATTGATATATTTTCCCATATAAATAGTTTTGATAACGGCCGTCGTGTCAGATACAACCTGTATATGTATTTAGAGATCAATTTTGTGAATTTTAAATTTAATAATTTTGTTTTTATTTTTATTTATTTTTTAAATCAGTGAAAAATGAATACAGAGTATTTTGACACTAAGAACTTAAGTGACATTTTTTTTAAAAAGTAAAAAAAAATTTTTTATCACAAATCTATTAGTGTGTGTAATAGCTTTTAATATACGCTCGTTGTTGCTAAATTTGTTACATTTGAAATGTCGTTGTTCGTGTCTTGTCTTGTAATAAATTATTTTGCTGCTATTACATGAACTATTTTATTTGTATATTAAACAATTATTTTGCTTTTAATTCAGCTCCCACATACATTAAAAAATAATATATTTATGATATTTTTTTTTTAACATAAATTATTAAATTTGAATAATGAAATTTAAACTTGAAAAAATTTGAACAATATATTAAATAAATATTAATATCTCAAACAAGTTGAACGAATGGTCACCTGTTTCCAATCTAATAGAAAGCATTTATAAAAAAAAGCAAACCATCTCTTTATGTAATTAATACATTTTATTGATATCACATTCATTATGTACAAATCACGTTCTGTGATAAAAATATATCATACACCAAAATATATAACCACGAAGCCCACACTTCTATAGCTACCCTAATTTAAATACAAATAATTAAACTAAATTCAATTGAAAATTAAATGAAATAATATTTTTTTTTTACAAAAATTTAACAATTTCCATTCAAAAATTAATTCAAATATACACAGAAATTATAGAAAAATTATAAATTTTTGGTCACTTTAGATACATTTGTGTTACTTAAAAATGAGACTTATTATATGTTACAATAAGAGTGGATATTGCATACTAATGTTTTTGTGGGATTAAACAGCTTTACATGTAAGCAAACAAAAGAATGTCAGTGGATCGGTCAACCAGAAGTCTTTAATGTTTTTTTTCATAGAACAATTATTACAGTATTTATTTAATTCTATAAGAAGAATATGGAAAGAAGACTTCTTCTTTATTATACAAAAGGTCTTAACTTTGCTAATTGCACTTTTTTACGTAAATTAAAAAAAAATACATAAATCAAAAAGAAAACTATAAAAACATGTTTTTCCAAAACTTTTCAACCGGCCTTTGTCTGACAAAACAGAGGGTATACAAATATATTAAATAAACGATTTATTTCACAAATCACTGATTGTCAATTAGAAAATTAAACAAAAAAAAACATTTAAAATATCAAAAAACAATTAATATGATTAACCGATCACTATTTCTCTTATAAAACCCGCCTATTAACTACTGATATAGACCTAGCATATGGAATATTTCTAAATACAATAGGCTCCAACCAGTGACCAGACACTCCTACACCGAAACCTAAACTAAACAGTCCTTATCATCACAATGGAAACATTTCTACATATCATATGTTCAACAAGCTATATATATGCAGTGAGTCTTTATATAGTAGCATATAAGAAATATAATATGTTAATAGACAAACATTTAATACTAAACTGTAATTACCAGCACTAAATAATTATATACTATATTTTTAATATATATAATTTATAAGTTATAATTGGGTTTAATATGTTAAATATCAGTGGATTACCTGGGACTATTATTTTGAATAATTTAGAACCGCTTATTTAAACATTAATTGAAAAACAATAGTGGCGCAGTGACTGTAAAAGCGACGGTAATGTGATAGTTGGAATAGTTAATTATTTTTATTATTTTCTATTTATCCCCTTTTAAATTAGAGCAGAGAATGGCATCTCTTGACACTAAGTTCTCAGTGTTGTAAAAAATTCAATAAAAATGTGCTCTATATAATAAAGACTAACTGTACATCATCATATATATATATATATATATATATATATATATATATATATATATATATATATATATATATATATATATATATATATATATATATATATATATATATAAATACAATGGAAAATAATGTTTACACATTTTGTACTTAAAAAAAATAAACATTAGTATAATTACCTATATATAAGGTATATCCCTCGAAATAGCTTTAAATTACTTTTGAAATAAAAAAAATGATTGTTTGTAACATTATTAATAAAGTGCAATAGTCTACGGCAACTTCTATGAAGCTATATTGTAAATCTATACAGTTCTATGGGATTACATATGATTTATATTAAAAACATTACATTATATAATAATTATAATATTATTAATAAATTGTTATTAATAATCAATTGAAATAAATAATTTGGAGTGACAGAACACTTTCATAATATCAGATATGGTAACATTTTTTTAATTCCTTCCCATACATTTCTGGATGTTTATGAAAATTGGTCATACTTTCAATTTAGAATTATTTGTTACACCTCCATGATTTTTATTGACAGCAATAAAATAATAATAATAATATCCCTAGTAATATTGATATTCCAAGAAATTAACTTTCGTTTGTTTATAAAAAAATAACATATCATTAATATTTATTAAAAAGAATACTATAAAAACAATTTAACTAGATTTAATTAATTAAATTATTTATGAAATTCAGTATGGTTCATCAAACATGTAAAAATTATAGTTTCTTTAATACCAGGGTTCACAATGGATGTCATATTGATTGCTATACGTACTACGACAGTAAGTAGTAGTAGTACTATTCAATTATATAATATATATAATAATTTTCCTATATTATAGGAAAATTAATTTCTATTTTTTATCATTTTTAAACTTAATTCACTTAGAGGATAAAAAAATTCTTCAAAAGACATAAAAAATTTGAAAGCTGCGGGATTTGAACCCACGGTTTATATATTAAAGTCGTTTGTTCTCTTTAAATATTTTTTCTAACTTCAATGAATTTCTAGTTGAGGTTACACACAATTTTATAGTATCTAGATTTTATTAAAAAAAATCTGGGAGTTCAGGAGTCAGGTGCCTATATATTTATCATGTCCTAATAGAGATCAGACCGACCTCTGACCCCACCAACCCGATCATGATGTCAAATTTATGATTTGCAAACAAGACACGTCTTGTCCTTAAAAATACCAGAAGCCAGGGATATATAGGGTATATCTATTGTTTAGAGGTTAAGTAACGTACTCCATATGGCAGACATTCCAACGTTCACTAAACTTGGCAGTACTAACTAAAAAAAAGTATATTTCCACAGTTGTTCTCGTTCCTTCCGAGGCCATTGGCAGTTCTTTTCCTCCATACAAATCGTCCAACCAGCAGCCGGGGTCTAGGTCAGGGTGTTGTGCGGCACGAGGGTGACGAGCCGCAGCAGCACCAGCGCCAGCAGCTTGTCCACGGGGTCCAGGGTGCCGCGCTGCAGCCACTTGGGGATGGTGGTGCGCGCGTGGCTGAAGCCCAGCTTCTGCAGGATGTAGTCCACGCCGTACGGCTCGATGGACTTGCCGGCCCACGACAGCAGACTACAAAGCAGACAATGAAACTATGCGATAACGTTCTGAGTCATCGCCTTTTTTTGTATTACAAGCTGGGAAACGAGCAGAAGGGCCACCTAATGTTAAGTGGACACCTTTGACTGACTGACTGTTGCTAACTAAATCCCCTAATCCATCTCCTTTTATGGCTTCCTGAACTCTCACTCACTAGACGAAACACAGTACCATTAATACGCTGCTGTTTCACGACGGTATTGCGAGAGCGTGGTGTTTACCCGGTTCGAGCCTGGCCCTTTAGACCTACTGGTCTGGTTGTTGTAGCTTGTCTATACCACTTCAGAATTAATTAAATTTTCCCATAATCATTTATAAATCGTATAAACTAACAATTTTTTATCATCAATTTTAATTAATTATCAAAAATAAACAAAGGCAGTGAGTTAGAAAAGTACTAGTTAGCAGTATTACCGCACAGTGGGCTCCAGGTGCCAGGTGAGGCAGCGGTAGTCGCGGTAGTCCTGCGGGGCGGGCGGCGGCGTCTCCAGGCCCGCCCGCCCGGGCATCTGCGTATACAACAACAGTAACAACACGTGTAGCGGACATTCAATATTCTAATGAGTAATAGATATAAAATTTAAAATATATTCGTTTGTCTGTTTGCACATGCTAATCACCGGAAGGAATTAACATACAATGAACGGATTTGAAGGAAAGTTCTTTTTTTTTTTTAGTTTCACGCTTTTATCCCACACATGGCAGGGTAGACAGAGGGACTGAAGGGACTGTGGGAACCTAGTGTTAAGACACTCCGTTGCTTAGTCCCTGCTTTCTTCGTCCTCGCTTTATGGAAACTAAAATAGAACCTTAAACAACCAACTCCATCATTAGAACTGGAAGCCTTAATAAAAGTTAACTAAATTATTAAGTCTGGTATTGCTAACGGCAGATACATATGTAATGGAAATTGTTAACATTTTAATTTTATGAATCATTTATATATTAAAAAAATGTCATTACACTCAACCTTGACATGTTAAAATAAACTTATTATTAAATATTACAATATTTACAATATAATGAACACTGATCTAATTAAAAAACAAACAAATCCCATACAAATCTCTCTTTTTCCTTTATATAAGATGATATGAGATCGTGTAGGAAGAGGAACGCCTCAGCATCCACCGACACGAAGATGTGGTCCTCAAACTCCGTTATGAAACTGCACTCCACTACCGGCTTCTCGTCTGGAAAGAAAAACAACATTATTTTATTTATTTGCTCTGTCGCAGTTTGAGGAGCCGTATCTCCGTAAGGGAGAAAATGAACCACTTGTACCCTCATTTCATTTGAATTACCTGCGCGTTGGTTTTGTGACACTAAAACGTCAGCGTGGTTTTTGACATTAAATATTAAACTTATATTGTAAGAAATAATGTTGTGAAGTGGAGGTTATTTATTAATTATTTACTTTATAGTCGGTTTTAGGATAATAGAAATTGTACAGTACCTTATCTTCATAATTCACAACACAAGCACTGATTGTTCACGTGGAATGCTTCACTTGAGTCTTCTTCACTAGGGGTTACTTGCACTATTATCTTTTGTAGGTTTGTCTTTGTCAGGTTCAATATCAAGAGGGAATACACAAAAGGGAAATCAAATAAGGACTGCTAATTAATATTAGATTCAGGAAGGACGTGCGCTCGCGTCGGCCGTCTCACGTGCCCCTTTTACTACAACTCGACAACTACTGTTGACCGCTCGCGCCGGGAGTTGGCACAAGACTCAAAACTAGTCGGGGTTGCCATATATGAACAAACATAGCCCCCGCCCTAAACATCTAATGTTTACGAGAAAATGGGAGTAGCTAACTAATAGGTAGACGAACTAATTTGGTTAAGGCTCTCTTTAGGATACTTGTCGATGTCTTAACATCGACCACACGCACAACGCTATCTTTACCAGGATAAATTTGGGAAATGCGACCACGTCGCCACTGTACAGGGGGTAAATTATCATCTTTTATAAGGACTAGCTCGCCTACTGTTGGAGGATTCACTGGATCAGTCCACTTCTGCCTAGTCTGCAGAGTGTATAGGTACTCTAACTGCCACCGCGACCAAAAATGTTGAGTTATCTGTTGCACTACTTGAAAACGGGTTAAAAGATTAATTTTTACATTGTTATAGGGATACTCCGGCAAAGCACTAAGAGGTTGGCCAATCAAAAAATGACCAGGCGTCAAAACTTCTAGATCGTTAGGGTCATTAGATAAGGGACATAACGGCCGGGAATTTAATACCGCTTCAATTTTAGCAAAAATTGTAGTTAATTCCTCGAATGTTAAAGGAGTTTCATAAACGACCACCGACTCTGATGATTCCTTCTTTGTCAAGAAAGAGTGAGAGTCGTCTTAGGGAAGACCGCAAGGAAACGCTACGCGCTAACGCGATAAGGATACAGATAGCTCAACGGGTAAGTTTCGGGGTTTTATTTATAAATCTCACCATCGTTATCTAAGGTCTAATCATGGTTTGAGGGGTCTCTTCAACCTTCCAGAATTTCTCGATGAGACAGGTAAGGATATTCCAGTCATGGGGGGCTCTAATTCACCATAATCGGCAGCGACTGGACCGCAAACAATATAACCAAAAATTGTAGATAAAGCAGTAAGGCCGTTAAAGTTAAATATTTTATCTTGTAATAAAAGCGCGCCGAACACGTCAGCACCCAATAGTATATCTATCGGGCCAGGCTTATTATAGGTAGGGTCAGCAAGGGAAAAATCACTACTAGGAAAAAACACAGACTCAGGGAACTCAAACTCAGGATGCGTACCGGCAATCACATCTATAACCATAGCAGAGGTTGACACCTCAGGGAAGGAATTATACAAAGGTTTAAAACACAGGGAAATAGAACCACGGGAAACCACTAAAGGAATATTACCTATGCCACGTACAGGGGCACAGGAGGGGGAGATGGTCAAATTGAGGTAATTAACAACAAGATCGGTTGTAATGAGGCAACCCTGGGCACCGGTATCACATAAGGCACGCGCTTCAATAAAATAGCCACTAGCAGTTTTAACGTGTAATTTAACAGTAGGCAATAATATAAGGGAATTGGGTGAGATATTAAGGCAAGGGGAAGGGGGAGTAATACAAGTATCTAGCTATGTGGGTCTATCTTCTCTATTATAGGAATTATCACGATATCTTATAATATTTTCAACCTGTCTATTATTTTCAACCTGTCTAGGTTGGGGCGGGGCATTTTCTCTGGGGGGAGAAGCTCTCTGGGAATGTCGTTGGGGGGAGCGCTGGAGTTGCGAAGGGGAATATTTCTTATGCTGGCCCCCGCCCATATGGGGACCGCGGGTAGAAGCAGGACGGGTACGCGGATAATTGCGTCTATCAAATTTGGAATTATAATTATAATTGCGATTGGATGAGGTGGGATACATTGGGTTACGGGAATCATTAAAACATAGCATAGTGTGATGGGATGAGCGACCGCAGGTTGAACATTTGTAGTCCCGCTTGCACATAAGAATTGAATGTTTGTCCAAACACCCATAACATAACCGGGAATGTTTTACAAATCCCGATCTCTCTCTAGGATTCATAGCTCTAAATTCGGGACATTCACGGAGGTAATGGGAAGAGGAAGCACACAGGTAACATTTTTTACTATTATTTATTGCAGGTAACATTTTTTGTCTATTATTTAATATAGGGGAGGGAGGAGCCGCAAAGTAAGTATGTTTAGGTACAGTACTTTTAAATTTCGTCAGGTTAGAATCTACAAGGGAGGTGTTGCCAACGTTGTCATGGTGACGACATTCGTCTTCCAAAAAGGTAATAAGATTTTTAAAGGTAGGTAATTCATTAGCGTCACCGCCATAACAACGCTCAAAACGGGATTTCAAATCAGAGGGAAGCTTAGTCAAACATATATGTACTAACATATAAGACCAATAGTATACGGGTAAATCTAAGCGCTCTAAACAGCGATAGGCAGTTAACAAGGGGTTCAAAAAGGCCGCGCGCAAACCTGTAAATTTATTCGAAATCTCCGGCAGGGTAAGTATCTGGGTTATGTAGGTATCAGCAAGAACCCGTGTATTGTGATCCCGCTGTTTCAACAACTCACGAGCAACTTCATAGTTGCCTTCTTCAATTTTTAAATGTAGCAACAACCGCTTAGGTTCATCTGCTAAGGCTCCAACTAAGTACTGCAATTTCATTGTGGAGGTCAAATGGTGTTGGGAATCTACTACACTGTCAAACTGGTCAATAAAACTTATCCAGGAATCAGGCCGTCCATCAAACTTAGGGATAGGTAAATCAGGTAATCTATTATAAGAAGTTCGCTCAGTAATATTTTTACTACTCATTCTTACGGGTGTACTGGCCATGACAGGATCAACTACGGGAGCAGGTGGGCACAACTCTAACTGACGCACCCGGAGGTCGTCTATTTTCTTATTTACTAAACGCACTTCTTTTTTTACATAACTAATTTCTTGGTAATCGATAGCCGGGTCTAACCCACCCAGGAGCACTGAGGACGCGTTTACAAATAAATTACAATGAGAATCTAAATCCTTGAACCTAACTAATAATCTAGGTATTTCAGAAGTGCCAAGAAGTTCCCAGGTATCGGCAATCCAATCGGAAACAAAGCGTATCACACCTATATTTTTTCTATATTCCGCGCTTTCCGTAAATAAGGAACATTTTACTGTTTCATCATGAGTAGCCATTTTAAATTATCAAGTAAACTAATAACTGAACTAAAATATCAAAAATTAATAAACGCGTAATAAACAATGAACCCACTACCAACGGGCGAGATCAGAAATCAAGTAAACAAATAACTCAACTAAAATATTAAAAAAATAATAAACTCGTAATAAACAATGAACCCACAACCAACGGGCGAAATCAGAAATCAAGTAAACAAATAACTCAACTAAATATTAAAAAAAATAATAAACTCGTAATAAACAATGAATCCACAACATCTGGCGAGATAAGAAACCAGTTACGCGTCGAGTCGGCAATCTACTATATCGCAATATAATAAAATACTATGATATATAATATGACTACAATTAAGGCTTAAACTTCATTTAAATAAAAATAAAAGGAAAAAAGGGTAACAATAAAAGTGTAGGGATAATATTTTAAAGTAAGTTAGTTTTTTAAGGAAATTATATTAAAATATTTTAACTAACTTCAATTATAATTTAAAACGGGATAGGTAATAACGTATAGGCGTAATATTATAAAATATATGTAACCATATTATGTGTATTTATTATATTTATATTTAATATATAAAATTATATTCAATATTTATTTATATATTTTACACATTATACATGCACCCTACACACTTATATATTCAATATTATATGTATAAAAATTTCATATAACATTATTTTTAAACAACTCGATGCGAACACGTTTTAAAAGGTTAGGAAATCAAATTATATTGTAATTATGCGTTAGGTACCAAATTAAGAGCCAAAATACCAAAACGGGAAAATAACACTGTAATGAAAGGGACTCAGGGGCATGAAACTACGCTATAATCAGGGGGACTCAGAGGGATTAAACCACGCTATAATTAAGGGGGCCCAGAGGGATGAAAACTACGCTATAATTAAGGGGGCCCAGAGGGATGAAAACCACGCTCTGCTACCAGAAAATGTATATAGTAGTATTTAATGAACTACGCTCTGCTACCAGAAAATGTATATAGTATATTTAATGAATATAATAAACTGCGTTCTGCTACCAAAAAATGTATATAGTATATAGTGAAACCACGCCCTGCTACAGAAAATGTATATTGAATAATATAGGGTAGGGTGTGCCGCATTTGTGGAAGCGTGCTGAGGGGGAGGTTATTTATTAATTATTTACTTTATAGTCGGTTTTAGGATAATAGAAATTGTACAGTACCTTATCTTCATAATTCACAACACAAGCACTGATTGTTCACGTGGAATGCTTCACTTGAGTCTTCTTCACTAGGGGTTACTTGCACTATTATCTTTTGTAGGTTTGTCTTTGTCAGGTTCAATATCAAGAGGGAATACACAAAAGGGAAATCAAATAAGGACTGCTAATTAATATTAGATTCAGGAAGGACGTGCGCTCGCGTCGGCCGTCTCACGTGCCCCTTTTACTACAACTCGACAACTACTGTTGACCGCTCGCGCCGGGAGTTGGCACAAGACTCAAAACTAGTCGGGGTTGCCATATATGAACAAACATGTTGATTTAATAACTTTTTATGTTGTTTCTCTTTAACATGATAGTCTTTTGTTTCAAGCAATAACATATTATACATATGTATTTTTTGAAAGTGTAAAACATCTTTGTAGGAAACTTATTTACCATATAAATAGCTCAGGTTCGTTTATATTATCCAAGAAAATAAATCAAATTACTAAAAATAATATCAATATTTTATATGGATAAAGTACTACAAGCACAATATAAAAGAAGAAGTTTTTTGTTTATGTCTTTTAAATATTAATGACACAATAAAAAAAAATGTAACATACAAATAATCAACAAAAAACCAATCAAACGAACTAACCATTCTCGGTAGGAGGCTGTGCCTTCTGCTGATGACTAGTTCTGAGGTGCATCTGCAGGGCGGGCAGTGCGAATATAACTTCCCGAGTGTGCTGCGCGCTGGACTTGGCGGCGCACGACGCGGCGGGGGCGGAGCCCGGGCCTGCGCCCCCGCCGCCCGCGCCCGCGTGCGCGCTGCCCGCGCTGCTGGTGCTGCCTGTAGTGCCAGTGTTCTCGCGCTCCAGCGACGGGAACTGGTCGATTGCTGCGGGGGAAGAAAGGCTTTAGTTGAAAAATTTAATTTTCCAAATTTTTAGAAACCAAAGAAAATAATATTTCTTTTTAATGAAATAGAAAGATGTCCAGTCATATAAAAGAATAAAAATAAAACAATGCTCAAGTTATCGGATAAATTACCAAAAATTTAAATAAAAAAAATAATAACAATCACCGTCAATCTCGCTGTCAGCGAACGCAAAGTGGAACCACTCGTGCAGCGTCTTGAACTGTGGCGGGAACAGCACCGTGCGCGTCATGCGGCACACTGTACCCAGCGACTGGTGGCCCGTACCCCCGGCCCCGCCTGTACCCCCGCCCCCGCCCGTACCCCCGGCGCCGGGTGTACCCTCCGCGTTGAGCGCGCCGCCGAGACTGGCCGTGAGGGTCTGTACTGCGTGAACCTCCGGTGACCCTGTTGAGTTGGGTGATGGGGATACTTTGTAATTAGTTTTAGACTATTAAGACGACTACAATACCCGTGGGTACATTTTAAAATTTAATCAATATATTTAATAAGAATAGAAAATTCAAAATTTTCCGATTTAGTTTGTCGTTGTTATTTTTTTATATATTTTTATAGTATTACAATAAACTTTAAACAATGTCCATACAGAAATATACAATTATAAAATAAATATAATTATATATTTTAGCTGTCAATTATAGTGTCAAAATATTTTTTATGAGAAAAAAAAAACAAATTACAATATGACTTATATACCTTCATCATTTATAATCTGCTGCGCCTCCGTAGCAAAGCTGATACACGGATCCTTCAAGCTGAAGAGCGCCCAGGACTTGGCTTTGAGACTGTTCCCGTGGAAGCACGCCAGCGATATGTTGGAGCCCTGCAGCTCCAGCGTGCCGCCTAGCACCGGCCCGCCTGGACACGGGACATGGGACATGGTGCATATGTTACCAATACAATCATTATGTTCAACTTCTATATAACATATCAATATATTTCTATTATTATATGAGATTTGTTATGTTTGGAATTTTTTTTATTAAGAAGTAATATAATATATAGTAACATTTGTTTGAAACCAATAGTAACAAATAAGAGAAATAAGCAACATGTTATAAAATATTTCTCACCATGAGAATGATGGTACAGATGCGGAGACGCGTTCGCCACCAGCTGCAGCACGCGCTGCCAGTGGCGGTGGTGGCGCAGCTCTGCCTGCGGGGCGGACTCGCCACCACCACCACCACCAACGCCACCGGCGCCAGCCGACGCTGGCGCTGCTTCTGCAGGAATTTATAAAAGTGCAATATTTATGTAAGTGCACAAACGACAAATATTTTTTTTATAATAAAAAAGAAACTTAGAACGCCAACAATACATACGGTCCCTCTTGTCCTTACTGCGGTGCGCGTATCCCTGCCCGTTGTGGTGCGTGGCGTGCAGCGACGAGAACACCCGCTTGCCGGACTTGAACTGGTGCGTGAAGAACTCCTCCAGCTTGAGCTGCATCTTGAGCAGGTCGGGCGTGGTGCTGCGGCTCATCAGGATCTGCAGCTGGCGCCACGTGAGCGTGCCGTGCGCCAGCGTGCGCGCGGGCGCGGGCGCGTGCCAGCGGTCGCGCAGCGCGGCGTCGAGGCGCGACAGGCGCGCCAGCAGCGCGGGCGCGCCCATGTAGTCCAGGCGCAGCTCCAGCGCGGCCAGGCGCGCGGCCGCCAGGTGCGCGGGCGGCTCCTGCTGCAGCAGCGCGTGCAGGCGCGCGCCGGCCAGCGCGATGGCGCCGCCCACGATGCCGCCGCGCGCCTCCAGCGCGGCGCCGCCCAGCGCCACGCGGCCGGCCACCTGGCGGCGGCGCGCGCTGCCGATGCTGAGGCGGCCCCAGGCGCCCAGCGAGCGCGACTGCCAGCTCACGTTGCCCATCACGTTGCCCATGTTCATGTGCACGTTGAGGCGCTCGAAGTTCACGGCGAACAGCACCAGCGTCTCCCACGCCGCGCCCGACGACTTGCTCTCTGCGCACACTCGCACAGTTACTCTCTCGCTTGCTTACCAGTCATATTGAATTCAAAACATGGCTATATATATGTGATTTACCTTTCGATTTTTGTGGTTCAACAGTCTTTGCCTTCTCTCTTTGCGGTAACACGGGCGACACTGGTACATTGTTGCCGCTTGAACTGAAATTTAAATACAAGAAATGCTCTTATGTTAAATATAAAATTATATATTTTAAAATTACAAAGTTAACAAGATTACGTTTTTTTAACTAACTTGTAGAGGACTATTGTCAGTCAGTTATATGAACTGATGAACATATTTACCTCCATCAAACATATAAGTAGCAAATTAATAATTAGTTTAAAAGTATAATATATGTACCACTCTGCAATTATAAATATCATGAGCTCCTCACCTGGGTTGGTGTGTCTGGTGCGCCTGGTGCGGGTGCTGCAGGCTGACGTCGCCCAGGAACAGCCTGCGCACGATGCTGCGCCGGTACCACGCCTTGGGGAACGCCAGGATCTCGCTCAGCCGCCGCATGTCGTACTTGAACCACGCCGAGCCCACGTCCACGATCGCTGGTCACGCCAAATACATATATTTATCATATTCGAAAATAATCATTGAGACTTCCAAGTTATTCCTTAATATTACTGGGAATAATTTTTTTGTTAGTGACTTAAAGCTTGCTAAGTTATACCACATAACATATAAGAAAAAATTAAGATTATTTTCGTTTTTTTTGTACCAATTTTCCTTTTTTTTTATGTCTTCACGCTTTATCCCGCACATGGCATGGCAGGGTAGACATAGGGAACTGCACGAACCATAGGTAGATAGTGTCAAGACACGCTGTTGCTTAGTCCCTGCTTGCCGCATTTTTCAAGGGATTGATTGTTGAGTGGCGGAACTCAACGCCACGCTTTGCCTAGTTTCCAGAGCGAAGAAAATAAAAAAAAATAATCTTCAACGAGTGGGAATCGAACCAATAAACCGTCGCGTTTACAGGTAGACGCTTAGCCTCTGCGCCACAACGGTCCCAATTCATCTAATTATATTTCTTAATCATAAAAAATACTCACTAGAAAATCTGACAGTCGCCTTCGATTGGTCCTGGTCACATTGGAAGTCCAACTTCCTAAACCTGGAGAGGTGGAACTTCACGAACTCCACGTTGATGGAGAGCGAGTCCTTCCGCTCGGTGTCGGCCAGCGGCGACCACTGCGCCTCCTTCAGGCTGGACTTCTTGCCGCCGTACGGGTGGAATATGTACACGGAGAAGTCGGCTAAGCAGCCCGTCACGCTCAGACCGCCCATCGCTATCGCCGGTTCTGCCATTTCCCTGGGAAATTCATTTGCTTTTTATTTATTTGTAGTATACAAAGGCAATAACTTTTAAAGAAAGAACTTTGACACTGTTAAAGTTAAAAATATATTATAATTAAACAGCTAGTCTTAGTGTGGTCTAAAGAATAACTCAATTTATTTTCAGTTTTAGACTTTCTCGCACAAAAGTAGAATCGGCAGAAAACCTCAAATATATATATATAGTGGAGCGAGGACTAACCGAACAACGTAACAATTCTATTAGTAAACACTAGTTTCACTATAAATTGTCTGCATTTTTTTATTTCCCATTTGTAATAAAAGTAAATAATATCGTTTTCATTTCATCGTACAGGTGTACGTAAATGTAATGGCTGAATCAATATATGTACCATTAATTCGATTATCCAAAAATACCGAACACCCACGTCCCCCAATTAGTTCGGATAACCGAGGTTCTCCTGTATATACGACAACAAAAATAATAGAATACAAAAGGCTACGCACTCGTCCGCCCGCTTCGAACTGAACACTATCTGTAGGCTCGGCAGTTGCAGGAGACACTCCACGCGCGACGCCGGCAGGCAGCTGAAGCGGAACGCCGACGGCCGCGTGTGGAAGTGCACGATCACGTCCACGGGGAACGACGCGTACACGTACTGGTAGCCGCCCTCCGCGCCCTCTGCGCCGCCCTCGCCGCCCGCCCCCGCGCCAGCGCCGCCCGCCCCCGCCCCGGCGCCCTCGCCCTCGCCGCCCAACGGGCTGCGCGTGCGTGTGCCGCCGTCCGACTCTAGTAACATAGATTCTTGTTGATTCATGTTTATCATAAAATGTGTGGAAACATAACTTTGACTGTATTTATATGTCAAAAAGTTTCTCAGATACTTAACATACCTTCGAGACCCACATTGCACTCTTAGGTTACATTATAAACACCGTAAATCAGTTCATACTTGGCATTTATCAAATTACAATAACTATAAAATATTGTATGGGTTCACCCATACATTAACATATTTCATTGTACGTACACAATCATAAGCATATATAAATGTAAACATCGTTATAATTAAGTCAGTATCAATAAAGCGTTCAAACAAACAGGTCGTTCTCATTACCTAAACGCGATACTCACAAACCAGCTGGCCTCCATAAACTATCAAATCTATATGGTGTGTGGTACCAAACCCATACATCGTTTTGGTCCTTCGAGCCGGAGCCGGAGCTGAGAGTTATTCAGCATAACAGCGAGCATACAATCATCAATCACAGCATCCAGAGCAGCAGTAAACATACTGTCGTCGGGGTTTGGGCATAGCAGCCAGCACAGCAGTAAACATAGCATCGTCGAGCATTTCATTCAGCGCAGCATCGAGGATAGCATCGGTCACAACAACCAGTATCATCGCCTCAGCGTAATTCGAACAACAAGTGAGATCTTTCCTTTTATTTCGATTACATTTTAATTTTCCCTCAACATGGAGGATATCATAGCAAAGCAGAATGAGATACAAATATCCATTCAAAAACTCGCGTCTAATTTCAAAAAAGATAGCGCAGAACGTAAAACAGAAGAGTACATTAAAAGAAGAATCGAAAGTCTCGATTCATATTGGGTTCAATACCAAAACAATCATTTAATGCTAAGCGAAAAGGGAGATAGGGGTGATCATTATTTCACAGAATTTCATTATGATAAAACAGAAAATCTCTATAAAAATACTAAGCAAATGATTATTAATTATAAGGGTATATCAGAAAGGCCTGGCACGTCAGTTGAATATTATTCGACACCTCAAAAACATCAGGGTGTTAATAGCAAATCGGACGACTTGTTAAAAAAGCAATACAGTAATTTTAGAGCATTCCAGCGAACAGTTAGAAACATAAATGTAGATTCTTTAAAAGAAAAATGGGAGTACGAAGATCTGCTCAACACTATACAAAGTAGGTGGGCAGCGATAGATACGTTACATTGGGAGCTAGATAGTGAGTTAGAAGGTTCAAATCAAGCATACGAAGAAAAATTTACAAACTACGAACAGATTTATAACGACATAAAAAAGTCAATTAATACCAAAATATGGTCTACGGCACATAAGGAGAAACTGACTCCGCAAATGGAGATTCCAATTTTTAGCGGAACATATCATCAATGGACATCCTTTAAAGATTTGTTTACAGAAGCCATTCATAGTAATTCATGCATATCAAACGCACAGATATTTGTACCGGTGATAGCACCAATAAATCATATCATGAATATATCATTACCTGCCCTAACATTATCCAACTCTTCTGAGATTCAAACGCAAATTAAGAGCATTGAAAACAAATTGGAAGTAATGAAGAAAACTGAACCTTTACTAGACAGAATAACGTTTCATGACGTACATCATTATACTGCTATATATATTTGCGTCGGCATAATAGTAATAGCTGCGCTGTTGCTCGGCTGGAGGCGCCTTCGTAGACCAACCCAGCCTGGGCCAGCGGCGCAGACGGCGGAGATGGAGCTAGCAGTTTCGGCAGTGCCTTCAGAGGCGCCGCCGACGGCATCGAGCGATAGTGAAAAGTGCAGTGATAAACATATAAAGTGCAGTGAATTTCGTAGTGCGCGTTATGTGAACAAGGCAACATCGCCTATGTGTACCAAGCGCGATAGGTCAAATAATGCACACATTATGATAGAGACTTAAAAACTGTAAACTTTTAAATATTATTTATACTATCTAATTTTATCTTATATTTCATCTGTACTGTTTGCTTCTCTTAAATATTACTTATGTTATCTTATATTATAATATAATTTGTATACCTTCATAGCATTTATAATTTTTTTCTTTGTATTTCTTCCTGTCGGGAGTATGTATGGGTTCACCCATACATTAACATATTTCATTGTACGTACACAATCATAAGCATATATAAATGTAAACATCGTTATAATTAAGTCAGTATCAATAAAGCGTTCAAACAAACAGGTCGTTCTCATTACCTAAACGCGATACTCACAAACCAGCTGGCCTCCATAAACTATCAAATCTATATGGTGTGTGGTACCAAACCCATACAAATATATAAAAAAAATTAAGTTAAAAGTATCAAAACTAAAAGATACCTGGTGTAGGAGCAAAAGACGCTTTAGTAGGTATCGGCTCAAGGGTTTGTTCCAAGAACTCCAATATATGTGGACTGATGATGGTCTCCTCAGGTATACTTTGCAGAGTGATCCAGGCGAAGAGAGCTGCCTTCTTGGTGCCAACTTTGCGTGAAGCATTCGGTGGTATGTTGGGCGCTGCTTGTGGCGACGCTGACTCCTCAGGGAGGGTTTTGGATTCGTAATGCACCTGTTGGATTCAATATGAAATTGAATAATTTGTAAATAAAAATATAGGTAGATAATATATAGATTATAATTTAATATTTTTAATAACTTGCCAATTTTCGCAGTTCCAAATAAAATTCGAAAAAAGTGGACATAACTGCTTTTTCACTTTAGTTGTGTTAACTTACAAGTTTGCCCTTATATGCTTTTAGTTATCAACGATCTGAATATTAATGACTTCAGCTGGATAGAAACTAAATGGACCGAAACTTTAAAATCTTTATTTATTTATAACTTTTCCACTTAGAATCATTAAGATGATCACATGTGTACGTCAGATAGAGCGAACGGAGGAGTGTCAGACGAGCCCAATTCGATAATAAATATCGAATTGAGCCCCTCTACAACCTACACACTCCACGACTTAAAACTAAAGTTACGAGTGTTCCAAACGCGGCCTGGTGAGAAGAGCTCACAACAAATTCAACCAGGTTTCCCTGAACTTATTGTGATCACTTCACAAACGTCGTTCTAACTTATGAGCAATTCATTAATTCCATGCCGTTTTATCATTAATGTAATCCTTTACGCTATAATAGGATTTATTAATTAATTGCCGTTTTATAAAGATTTTAAATTTATTTAACGAGAGATCAAGTACTTTACGCTTCTAGCTGTACCTTGAGCTGCAGGCCGGGCACCTGGAACACGGTGATGTCGGGCGGCGGCGGCAGGCGCGCGCGCCGCGCGTCCAGCCCGCCCGACGCGGAGCGGCCCACGCGCGACTTGCTGCTGCTGCCTCTGTTCATTTATTTATTTTACTACATACAAAAAATCGATATCGAAGTGGGGACGCAGTAAGCAGGGACTAAGTAACGGAGTGTCTTAACACTAGGTTCCCACGGTCCCTGCAGTTCCCTCTGCCTACCCTGCCATGTGCGGGATAAAGCGTGAAGCTAAAAAAAAAAAAAAAAAAAAAAAAATCGAATACTGTCGACACATTGCAAGGTTTATTTCACTTACAGGTAAACTCAACATGCACCGATGACATACTTTTGTTTTACACACACATTTAAAAGTAATATTAAATTATGTAATTAACAGTCAAGAATAATTAAAAATAAACTTAAAAGAGAAATAAAAAAATATAGTAAAATAGATTTATATAAAAAAAGTTTTTTTTGTTGAGAATATTAAATATCACTAGTTCGTCGAGTCGACGAGCGTCATATTGTGTACGTACATCTTCATCTCCTCGTGTCCGGCGACGTCCTTGGTGTGCAGCACGCACTTGCCGCTGTTGATGTGCACCTTCACGTCCAGCTCGAAGTCTATGTTGGGCTCCGCCGTCTTCGTCTTGCTCTGCTTGCTCTCCGACTGGGGAGGATCCGGGGCTTCCAGCGGGGACCTGGCAAGAAATCAACCCTGTTAACTATGGCAAAGTACAATGTGAATATCTAACTGCTGTACAGGTGTGGATGATACGGCGACCCTAATTTAAAGCATAGTATTAACTAGCTTTTATTATAAACTTGGTAAAATTATAAAATAAGTAGTATATTTAAAAATAAAAAATATTTATTTAAATAAAATAAATAATAAAATTAAATTATAAAACGCCATTTGTCAAGTACGATGCAAGCGTACACTATCGTTGCAGACCGGGAGAGAGATATATCTGTTTCTCATCCGTTTATTTTTTGAGTGAAAGGTCAATCTGTCAAGATTGACAACGTTTAATAGCATTTTTGTAGTATGAGATCTAATCATCATTAGTATTTAATGACTACCTCACGTACACGGCACATATAGATATGTCACTAGTTTGTTGTATATAGCCTCGCAATATTGTGCCCTACAGGTATACGCACCCGGGCGCGTCGTCGTCGTCGTGCGCGTGCATGGCGGGCGGCCAGGGCGCCGGCAGCGAGCTCTGGCGCTGCACGCCGCCCTGGAACGACACGCGCGGGCGACTGTCCCGCCCCTCGCGCCGCAGCGAGCACGAGCGGGACGGGCCCGGCCCGGCGGCGGCCGGCACTCCTGGGGGCGGCATAGGGTGAGACATGTGTGGGCGGAACAAATATTAGGGTCAATTTGTCTCACAACAAATGGATAAATAATATTAATCTGTCAATCTCAGTATTAGGTATACGAACCCCCAATGGGGTCGCTGTCCGCGGAACTCCAGGAGGCGCCCTCGATGATGTCGGCGAGGCGCGTGTCGTCGTCCGCCAGCAGCAGCGTCTCGCCGGACTCGCCCGCCTCGCCCACGCACAGCCCCAGCGCGCCCAGCCCGCCTAGTCCGCCGAGCCCGCTCAGCCCGCCCAGCCCGCCTAGCCCACTCAATCCCCCCAGAGGCTCAGATATTCTGTACACGTAAGAAACACTACATAAAATATTATTCTTTTGTTGTAAAATAAATTTGAATATTCCATTCTCTGTGGTAGTATGGTAGACAATTATTATAAAAATATTTAAAGAAAATAAAATTACAATGTAGCGAGATTTAAACTCGACCCTTCTTGCGAATCGTGCAAGCCCAGCGTTCTCCACCGCGCGGCGTCGAAATTTTTATATGCTTTATAGAACTTATTTCGGTATTAGCATTTCTGTAAGGACACTTACACAAATTTCCGCTTCCCAAAGATTATTACAAAGATCAATCGTTTAATTTTTTAAGTATTAACCCATACTGACAATAGAAAATGTTAATTTACTTTAACTATTTTCCTATCCTCGAGTAGATCAAAACTTAAAAAAACCCACAAAGACTAAACCACAATCAAAAACATCAAAACAGCACTGACTGATCGATCTCGTGGGGCGCGGGCGGCGACACGAAGGAGCGCGAGCGGTTGGAGCCCAGCCCCAGCTTGCCCTTGGTGATAGAGGAGGCGCGCACGCTCTGGCGGCGCAGCTTCTGCAGCATGTCGCGGCGGAAGTCCTTGAAGGCCAGCGCCTCCAGGTCGCCCAGGCGCCGCAGCTCGGCCTGCACGGTGGCGTGGCTGGCGCCCAGCGCGCGCAGGTCGCTGATGACGCGCGCCTGCTCCGTCATCTCGCGCTCGATGAGCTTGCAGCGCTGGCGCGCGTCCAGCGCCGGGTCGAACACGAACGCCGGCAGCTGCGACGTGTACTTGCGCCGGAACACTATGCTCTCCTGCGGCACGGCGACAGCCGGCGTACATACATCAAATGGTTTTATGACTGATATGGACTAAAAAAAAATACTTAAAGAAAACATAAAATTTGAACGCAGCGGGACTGGAACCCGCGCCCTCCTGCGAACCGTGCAGGCGCTCTCACCACTGAGCCATGCGTTCTACATCACGCCGCGTTGAAAATCTTATATGCTTTTATACAACTTTTATCGTTGTTAGCATCTCTGTAGGGAGATTTTTACAAATTTGCGCTACCCAAAGACCATTACAAAGAACAATCGTTTGGCGAGAGAGAATGCTATTTTTATTAAATATTTTTGATGATTTTTAAAGTGTTAATCCACACTGAGGATAGAAAAAATACTTATAGAAAACATAAAAATTTGAATACAGAGATGCTAACAACGATATAAGTTGTATAAAAGCATATAAGAATTAAGAAAAATTAAGAGTCCCGCTGCGTTCAAATTTTTATATGTTTTCTTTAAGTATTTTTTCTATCCTCAGTGTGGATTAACACTTTAAAAATCATCAAAAATATTTGATATGGACTATTTCCAATATATTAGGATAGATTCTAAAGTCTTTACATACACGTAAACAAAATTGAACTCAGATTGAAAATTGAACTCGCGGATTGCAAATTGCGGATCTCAAAGAATTTTAAGTTCCAATTTAAGTACAAATGAGATATTGTTAAAATTCAATTTGAAATGTTATTTTTAAAATCAAGTATTTCGTTTAAAAATAAGAACATTTAAGCAAATAAAACATTTCTGTATACTTTAGAAGGTTTAAAATAACACGAATGCCGAATAGATAGCAATTAAAATACAATTGTACCGATTGCTTTGTAACTGTATCCATATACGGATTTATATTTTGGTTATTATATTAATGGTTCACTACATGTGTATGGCGCATGGACACGCAATAATTTACTATGTAACAATCTATTTAATTGTTTTTTTATTATCAATATATTAATATAAAAAAAAATAATATTCATAGAAAAATAAATATTCAAATATAGTGAGATTATAATATAATATGGCATTTAATAGTAATTATTAAATATTTATGGAAACATGTACCATTATTAATATATTTTTATTCACAATTTTAAAGATAAAGAAGAGTATATAAATATGATAGACAAAAATTAGAAATTATATAGATAAAAAATCAACACAGATAATAAATAAGTGTACCTGTGAATCCTTGCTATTATCAGCCTCATCTTCCAAATCACTTTCATAGTCCATTTTCAGGGGATCTTCTTCTTCAAAGCCTATCGAACGAACAAACAAAATAACAATTGATATTATCTTCTGATATATAATTAATTTGTAACAAATTTAATCACAATAGTGAAGCGGTAACACATCGTCCAACTAAACTTAATGGACGCAGGTTCGATTGCGAGGGAAACGACTTACTATTTAACTATAATCATAAATTTTTTTAACTTTACGCTTTATCCCGCACACGGCATTGTAGATAGAGGGAACTGCAGGAACCGTGGGAAACTAGTGTTAAGACACTCCGTTGCTTAGTCCCTGCTTAAGAATCGTACTAATAATATAGAAATCGAACCCGTGAGCATGGTGAGGGTGTGTCCGAGAGCAGACAGCTGCTTGCCGACGTTGACGTCCAGGTGGATGTCCACGCCCTCCATCTGCCACGACACGTTCAGGAACCACTTGGCGTTCTCTGTCGGGGAATGGAATGTTTGTGTGATGCTTTGGAGATCAAGGACTATGAACTTTAATAGAATTAAAAAAGTAGGAGAACAGATTATTAACACTACAGACACTTGTACGTACTAGTTTTTGATTTATGGTTATTTTATGTTCTTATGATAAATATTAATTATATTACTGTTATCATATAAAAAAATAATATTGACCATAATTAACTCTAATCTCTACCTTTATGTTATTTTTGATGTTTATTGCTACTTAGAACTAAGCCTTAGATTGTAATAATTATTATAATTATTTTCTAACATGATATAATACTAAAAATTGGGATTGTTAGGATAAAACGTGACCGTGAATTATGTATTATGACAAGCGCGCTTTGATAAAAGTCGTAACCGCTGCGTTCCTGTCTTTAAAGAATACTACGTAGTTAGATATTGTTAAGACTGCATGAGAAACGCGCTTCCCCTCCCATCCTTGGAAAAGTTTAAGCCGTCCCATTACCGGGGTGCTTGGCGGCGGTGGTGCGGCTGCAGACCTCGTAGGTGCCCTCGGACACGCAGCACACGTTGACGCAGGCCTCGCCGGGCGCCGGCTTCCAGTCGTCCAGCGACGCCTCGAAGTCGTCCGCGAAGCGCAGGCACAGCCCCACGAAGCGGCCCTTGCTGACCAGCGCGCCCGAGCTGCAGGCCGAGATGCTGGTGCTCTCCAGCGTCACCACCACGGCGCCGCGCGACTCCGCCTCGTAGCGCGCGCCGCCCCAGCGCGCCTGGCGCGCCACAGAGACACGTGTTAAGTAAAACAATTTTTTTTAGAACTGCTGGAACCATAGGAACCTAGTATTGAGACACCGTCCCTGCTTTCCGCCTTTTTAGTTTTTTTTAGCTTCACACTTTATCCAGCACATGGCAGGGTAGGCAGAGGGAACTGCAGGGACCATAGGAACCTAGTGTTAAGACACTCCGTTGCTTAGTCCCTGCTTTCCGCTTTTTCATTTTCTTTTATCAATTTTAACGGATCAATCGCATATATTGACATATTTTGGAAACCCGACGCTTCGCACACTTTGCAGTAGTCCTTGGTCGCGGATAGACTGAGGTTTGTTTAAATTGTTTTATTTAAAATGTATAAAAATCGCAAAAATCAATAATATTATTATCGAAAAGTACACGTGTCAATTTATTTTCTTTATTTATTAATTTATTTGTTTGTATATATATAAAGTTAGATATTTAGTTTTCTTCATGGTCTCAAGCTCTTTAGCTTGATAAAGATGAAATAAGAAAACAATCTCTCTCCCAGGAAAGATACAATTAATGTGAGTTCCATAAAAAAGAATTCAATTTAAGCCATCTTAAAGCCATATTTAAACGTTTATTTTAAACGTCGGCAAACAACTTACCATAGGCGGTTGATTTAAGGGCAAGCAAATGCCAATGTCGTCTACGTTCAACTGCAGGAACAGCGTGCTGAGGTGTGGAGTCGCTATGTTCGATGTAAGTTGCACCTAAAAAAAGATATTTAAAAATAATAATTTCAATTTACGGCTACTTGATAACATTCAATAAGGAAATTGATGATTATATGGGAAACCTTAAATAAAATGGCCAAAATTTAAAGTCTAACTATAAGCACGATGGTTCTGGGGCAATTTGGGACAGATGGAGTAGATGGAGTAGGTCACTGGAACACGGTAAGAAGATCAAATCACAACGATCACAGCGCCACTTATCACGTAATATTTCAAAAATTAGTCTGGTATATACCCGGGGAAGGGTGAAAATTATCTCATACCAGTTATTAAAATTTGCCAAGTAAAATATATCTCACAATTTAATTTATCGTTTATAAGTGAAATGTTTATTATTATTATCTTGAAAGTATTATTTAGACGACGACGTTTGTGAAGTGTACACAATAGGTTTTGGGAAACCTGGTTGAGTCTGTTGTGGGCTCTTATCACCAGGCCGCGTTTGGAACCTTCGTAACTTTAGTTTTAAGTCGTGGAGTGTGTAGGTTGCAGAGGGGCTCAATTCGATATTTATTATCGAATTGGGCTGCTCTGACACTCCTCCGTTCGCTCTATCTGACGTACACATGTAATCATCTTATTGATTTTAAATGGAAAAGTTATAAATAAATAAATAAATCGAGAAAATGGTGACAATGTCATATATAACACTGAAAAACAACGATGTCTTTAAAAAGTTTTATATTTATGATCACAGCGAGCGATGCGAATAACAAAAAATATATATTAGAAGAAACCAAATTAATACTTTATAAAGGTAGAAATACTACCTTACCTTCTCAAACACTTGCTGTGTCGCAGTCAGCACTTCCTTGTTCAAGTTCATCCTCTTCTCATTCCAGTATTCGTAGGCGTTCTTGTAGTTGAGCCACACAAGTATGGCCTTATCGACCGCCACCGGCATTATGAAGATGAGGGGTCGTTTGAGAGTAATGAGGACCACTTCCTTGTCTTCCTCGCATACAATCTCATCTTGGAATGCGTTGCGCATAGCTGGAATTAAAATAAACTTTAAATTGTATAACATGCATTTTTATGTAGTTAGGAATCCCTTCTTATAGCACCACTTCAACCAGATCGTAAACATCTAAGTATAAAAAGGTCCGATAATTGTGCAAGAATTTACGACTAAGAAATTATGACCGAGAATTGAAAGTTTTCGAAAAATAACCAACGTTGACAAACTGATGAACATTACGTTCACTTCCAATTAATTCATCGGGTTATACTTATTTTTTATTAATAATTGCATACAACAAATCTTTTTATTTTAAATGATATACTTTAAAATTTCATTACTATTAAAATTATTGCTATTATAAAAGAATCTTATTCACCTATCCTAGTTTTGAAGAACGCATACTGCTGGAACTCCGGATCGGCTTCCTCGAACATCGCGTTCCTTATCAGCTGACCCAGACTGAGTTTAACGTCCACCTATGCAATTATAAGCAAACATTACATATAAATTCTACACGTATAGAACATAATACAGGGTGAATAAGTGAGTGAGTGAGTGAGTAAGTAAGTGAGGGCGTGAGTGAATGAGGAAATGAGCGAGAACATAAATGAGTAAGTGAGTGAGTGAGTGAGTGAATAAGTGAATGAGTAAATGAGTGAGTGAGTGAGTGAGGGTGTGAATAAGTAAGTGAGTGAGTAAGTGAGTGAGTAAGTGAATGAGTAAGTGAGTAAGAGCGTGAATGAGTAAGTAAGTGAGTGAGTAAGTGAATGAATGAATGAGTGAGGGCGTGAGCAAATGAATGAATGAGGGCGTGAAAAAGTGAGTGCGTGAATAAACGAGTGAGAGTGAGCGAGTGAGTGAATGAGTGAGTAAGTGAATGAATGAGTGAGTAAGTGAATGACTAAGTGAGTGACTGAGCGGCGTACCTGCGCCCGTGCGAAGAGGCGCAGCGGCGCGGCGGGCGCGGGCGGCGGGTGGGGCGCGGGCGGCGCGGCGGGCGTCGGGCGCACGTTCTGCACGCGGTTGCTGAGCTCCAGCTCCACGGCGCCCGTCTCCAGCCGCACCGCGCAGTTGCTGGGCGTCGTCGCCGTCAGCTGGATGCGCTGCGGCGCCCGAAACACACGATTGATATCAAGCATATAGACGCGACCGTCTGTGGGTTCGATTCCTTTGAGGGGAACTGGGCGCGGCGCGGCGTCGAGTTCCGCCACTCAACACGCAACGCTTCTAAATAGGCGGAATGCAGGGAACGAAATGTTTTAACACTAGTTTCCTATGATGGCTGCAGTTCCCTCTGCTTACCCTGCCATGTCCGGGATAAAGCATGAAGCCATAAAACAATTTTTATCTTTGCATTATTATTTTTGTATTTATTGTTATTTAAAGAGAGTGAGACTAAAGCTATGGCTGATACTTATCAGCCATTGAATTACATAAATTTATACGCTTTCTTTTTAGCGCTATAAAATAAAATAATGCTATAAAATGGGGTCACTTGATGTCACAATGTATTTCCGCTTAAATATTAGAGCATGTCCGCTATAACGGCAATCGTGGCCGCTATTTTTCACGGCCATCTTCATATTATACTCTACAATATTTTTAGTTTTGAACCAGTCGCAGTAAAAATTAGTCATATGACTGCATTGTCTTTGCCCTCCTTGTAGCAAGTACGGCAAAATTTTTGCGAATTACTGATAAACGTAGAATTGATATGTATTTATTTTTTAATCCTAGACTACAATTTTAATAAGAAATGAAAACAAACCTTAATTCTTATCAATAGCGAGAACAGTATCCTGTTGAAAGCTGATGAAGACACTTCTTCTTCATTCCACAGCGGCACTGGTTTTTCACCGCCGTACACCTTCTGTACCACTTCATTAACCTCCTAAAAATGCAAAACACATAATAGATTCGATTATTTGTTATAAATAAAAATAAATAAAAGTAATATAACTCTATATTACAAAAATAATTCAAATTTATTTTAATCTTCTTATGGCAAGAACAAGAATTATCGATTATTTTGTACTTATTACTAAAGTTATTCATAAAATATTTTTGTCTCAAATTTACTGTTTATAACTGTAAAGTAATAAAATTGTAAAGCATAGAAACTTTACACCGCATAATAAAAAGTACCTAAATGTGAAAAATAATATCTATATTCGTATTGTCTCATCTCCTTTCTTTCCGCTTAGACCGACTGGAACGACTGACGTTTGTGCTGTAAATATTTAAATCGATAAGTAATTCTGAATTAACAGCAGCCCCTTTATTTTATGTGCTGGAAGTTGGTAGAAAACCTCAAAGCGATTAAACCAAGACCAACTAACCTTAATCAGAAAAAGGAATTTAAAAGAATAGCTGTTACTGCTTACAAACGTTCTACGAGTGCAATATGAAGACGCTCAAAATCTACTTTCAGATATGAACTGAGAACAAAGATGATGTCGAATTTATAGACGTATTGTATTAAGAAAAGAAACATTGTGAAACAACTTAAAAACAAAACAATACCAATATACTCGTACCTTCATGAAAACCTTCTGCACGAAGACCAGGTGGTTGAGCAGGTCGGTGGACAGCGTGTGCTCGAACAGGCCGATGTCGGCCGTCGCGGACAGGTAGCGGCCCGCGCGCAGCACCACGCCGTCCGCCTCCGCTGCGGACGCGTTTGTGCGATGGGGGAAAATATTTAGAAATAAGTGATTTTTGCATCTCTGAGGGATCAAAATTGCATCTTTGAGGAGGAATGAAAACTGAAATTTTTTGGGTACTCTTTTCTTTAGCTTCACGCTTTTTCCTGCACATGGCAGGATAAAGGCAGAGGGAACTGCAGGAACCATATGAACGTAGTTCTAAGACACTCCGTTGCTTAGTCCCTGCTTTCTAAAGTAAACTCTAATAACACATTATTTGGCAAATTTAAACAATAATTAATTTGTAAATGAAGTTAAAGAGCATATATCTCTGCCCAAGTCACCTCTAGTAGCATCGGGGTCGGCCTCGTTGTGGGGGTCGCGGGGGTCGCGGGGGTCGTGCGCGTCGTGGGGCTCGCAGTCGAGCACGCGCGCCCTGCACTTGACGGCGGGCAGCGCCACCGACGCCGCCGCCGGGATGTTGGCTTCTGTTACCTGTTGTAAAGTTGGAAATATGAGTAGCTTAGTTGCAACGAATAATTTTGTTTTAGTTTCACGTTTTATCCCGCACATGGCAGGATAGGCAGAGGAAACTGCAGAAACAATAATAACCTAGTGTTAAGACACTCCGTTGCGTTGTCCCTTCTTTCTCCGTCCCAGCTTTCCGCCTCCTTCGAGGCGTGTTGAGTGGCGGAACTCAACGCCGTGCTTTGCCTTATTACCAGCGCGAAGAAAAATGGAAATAGAAAAATCTATTTTCCTTTCATGTGAATCGAGCCCACATACAGTCGCGTTTACAGGTATACGTTAAACCTCTGCGGCACGACGGTAAACAAAAAAAATAGTGTCTTAAAATAAATATGAACCTGCAACTTAGTAACAAAGCTGAGCGAGTGCTGCGGCAGGTCGACGGTGAACTTGGCGCGCGCCGCCGTCACGCCCGTGCTCTGCACCTGCTCCATCTTGTACTGCGCCTGCAGCGACGGCAGCAGCGCCGCCGTCACGCTCAGGCTCTGCGCGGACATACATTATTCAGCTTTTTTATCGCTTTATTACTTTGTTAATGTCTTTTTATTTTAGATAATAAAAAATAGAACATTTAGGTTTCAGTTAGTTGTTATTTGCTTTTCAATAATTAATTTTTTAACTGAATTCAAATTGATAAAAATAGAAATTGTGACTTGAGAAACAAACAACATAAGTTAAAGAACTATTTGCACACGAAGCAGCTCACCTGCAGCATGATGGAGAACTGCAGCTGCAGCGGCTGCAGCAGCGGGTCGGCGCGCGGCGGCGGCGCGGGCGGCGGCGGCGGGCGCGGCGCGGGCGGCGGGCTGCCCTCGTCGTCGTCGTCGGCCGCGGCGCCCGCCCCGCCCGCGCCCGCGCGCGACTGCCGCGACGACGTGCGCGTCACGCCCAGCTCCTGCCGACATATTGCGTTGCATTCGGTGCTAGTAGGGAGTTCATTTAATCTTACGTCGTGGCGCAGAGGCGTAAGCGTCTGCCTGTAAACGCGACGGTTTGTGGGTTCGATTTTCACTCGGGAAATATGGAATTCTTCATTTCCATTTTCTTCGCTCGGGCAATTAGGCAAAACGCAACATTGGGTTACGCCACTCAATACGCAAAACCTTGAAAAAAAAGCGGAAAGCTGGGAATGGATTGTCTTAACACGGTCCTCACGGTTCCCGTGGTTCCCTCCGGGTGGATGTTAAGTGCGTCATAAAATTATTATTTTGAAACAAATATTCGCCTCGACAAAATAACTCGACATTTCTTCCACCACATGCACCACGCCGGCCTCACCTGCAGCGTTGACGACAGCTGTCTGCTGGAGCGCGTCATGACGCCGTGCAGCGCCACGGGGTGCTGCGGCAGGTCCACGCGCACCGGGCCCACGGCCGCCAGCGCGGTGGCGCCCGCGCGGCCCAGCTCCCACGAGTACAGCGCCTGCGACTTGCCCACGCTCACGCGCACCACCGTCCTGCGGGCACACGCGGTCAGACGTCAGAGTGGGCACAGCGCACCGGACGGTGTGAAGCAGTGGGCACTCACTGGTGGTTGGGCGCGGCGCCCTCGAGCAGCACGATGGCGGTGCGGCCCAGCGTGCCGCCCAGCGCCCACTGGCGCGCGCGCGACGCCGACAGCGAGGCCTGCAGCGACGTGATCTCCGCCTCCAGCTTGAGGCCGGACAGCGAGGCCAGCAGGCGCGTGCGGTGGATGCGGGCGCCGCCCATCACCACCACGCCCATGCCGCCGCCGCCCGACGACGAGTGGCTCGCGTTCTGCTCGCGCGAGCTGGGACGGGCGCGACCGCGGTACGCCTCGGGCAGCTCCGTCGACACTGAGAACCTGGGATTAAATAATGTTATAATCCATTGAAACCACATCAATAAATAATATTTATCGTACTACTTCTTAACTTGTTTTTTTATTTTTACCACAAAATCTTGTCATTAAAACGAATTATTCTAAAGAATAAATAACCACCTTCCACTTACCTATGCGTAATGGTGTCAGCATCAGGCATATTTGCGTACAAGTCTAACAACAGGTACACGGTGCGCCAGCAGCGCGGCGCCAACGCGCCCGCCGAGGGCGCGGCTGTGGGTGAGGGCGCGGGGGCCGGGGCGGGCGCGGGGGCGGACGTCGCGCTGGCGAACATCGGAGTGTGGGCGCCTTCGTTCAAGGAACTGTATCCTGTAGTAAAAAATAACAGCATACGTTAGGGAAAAGTAAGGACGTCACAAGTGAATAATACAATAAAATCAATCAATACAGACCCAGCTTCCCCTTGACGGTCTTGCCGGTGGAGCGCAGCTTCTGCGCGAAGGACTGCGGGCGCGGGCGCGGCGCGGGGGGCGGCGGCGCCTGCCAGGCCGGCTGCGGCGCCGCGCCCGCCCCCGCCGCGTCCCCTCCCCCGCCGGCCGCGCCTCCCCCTCCTCCCGCCCCCGCGCCGCCCCCCGCCGCGCCCGCCAGCAGGCTGTCCTTGTCCAGCGACGACATGCTCATGACCGCCGCGCCGCCGCGGAACGAGGACACTGTTAACACCGATATACACCGTAAAGTAACTTTTTCCAGTCGACTTCACTGTTGAAACCCTTGTATAATATTACATGTACCCTATACCTGACGGACGTTTGTTGTGCCTTCGCGAGGAGCTGGTCTGGGTGCGGAGCTCGCACTGTGTGTCTTTCACATTCTGGTACATATTGCTGATCTGATGCAGGAGACGCAGTAGCGGCATGTTCACCTGGTTCCAAATAAAGTTATTATTAAACGACATTTTTTCTTATAAAATTTACGATTTAAAAGAAATCGGCGTCTGATTGTACATGCTGTGCTTTGTCGTGTTACCAGAATTAAGAAAAACGAGAATATCTCAATTTCATTTGAACCCACGACTGTTATATCTAGTCAGACTTGGCATCATGTTCTAGTGTCTAATATGCATTACCTGCTGCGATATAAACCGTATGCTGATATTGAAATTGAGCATAGTGCTGATGTGCTTCTTAAGCTGTCCCCTGGATATGTAGAGCACGTTCTGGCGCTGTATGAGGTCGTCGACGGCCATGTCGGCCACCTTCTTGAGGTCCACGTCGATGGACACCTTCTCGCACAGGAAGGCCGGCGTCTCAGACGGGATGTCGGCGTGCGGCGGCCCGGCTGCGGCACGATAAACACATTGGAAGACTGGTATAGGTTTGCTTTAATTTAGTGTCAGTTTGAAAAAATAACATAATTTTAAATTATTTACTTTTAAGCAAATTAGAATATGCCAGGGTAGCCATTGTTCATATATTCCCTATACCTACATGTTACCATTATAAGGACTTTCGTCGACGTCATGATAGTTTTAAAATTAATGAATATATATTTATTATTATATTATATTTTATTTTATAAAAAATATTTTATCAAGTAGACATTCGAATAGATCCAAAATACTAAATATTCCTTAGGAACACAGATACTATGAATAATGAAAACAATATAATTGTAGTATAAATAATGGGTAGGTTATAAAACAAACCAACCTTTACTCTTGCTCTGGTGTCTCCGCTCCCTGGAGAGCTCCCCCACCACGATGTCGATGCGGAACATGTCCACCCACGCCAGCAGCGACAGCTTGGACCCGAGAGACTCCAAGCCGGATCCCCCTTCCGCCCCCACGCCTTTGCCCTTCGATTCTCCTAAGAGTTATATATATTGATTATATTATAGTTTTTTTTTATATAATTAGAAGCAAGCGAACAGAAGGGCCACCTGATGTTAAGTGGACACCCTCGCCCATAGACATCCACGACCTGAGATGTAGATGCGTTGCTAACTAAATACCCAGGCCCAACTTTATGGGCTTCCGGATCCCTCATTTATCTTACGAAACATAGCAGCATTAATATGCTGCTGTTTCACGACAGTGCTCTGTGAGAGCGTGGTGATTACATGGTTCGAGTCTGGCCCTTTTTAGCTACGGGGGTTGGTGTAGCTTGGCTCTATCACTAATTGGTATAGATTGTGTATATGTGTGTGTATAATCATGTGTATGTGTGCGTGTGTGTCGCGTACCGTGCGCCACCTGGTGCGGCGACACGCCGAGCGCGGCCAGCAGCGGCTGGAACACGAGGTGCGCGTCCAGCAGCATGAGCGAGCCCTGCAGCGGGTACAGGCTGCAGGCCGGCAGCGCCGCCACCGCGCGCGGGTTCATGGCGCCCGCAGGAATCATCGGCTTCTTGCTCTTGGCCTCCTGGACCACGAAAATGTAGGTACATGATACAAATATACTTTATATACTATATACTTCAAATGAAACACAGTGTCTCAGAGCGAGACAATTTGCTTAATATAATTAAAAACTTAAATACATGGCAACAATTAAAATCTTAAAGTTACATTCTTACAATGTACTTACTTAAAAGCGTTACAAAGACAAAACCCCGATGCAATCATACTACTTCAATATGTTTTCATAGAAGACTTATATGCAATTGATCTAGTCAGAAAAAAATAAATATTTGTATATAACTACTATTCTAATTTTAGGCCTCGAGAATAATTTATTTCTAAACAAAATTTATAAGGGGGCAATATGACTATTGCCCCCTTATAAATTTTGTTCAACCTGTAACAAGTAGGACAAGTTAAAGTACGAAATCTCCAGCAAGTTGTTCTAGTATGAGCAGCATCCGACTCACCACTTTCATGGGCTCCTGCTTGGCCATCCACTGGTAGAGGTCCTCGCGCGCGCGCTCGCTCGCGATGTTGTCGTGGCTGCCCTGCGAGTACAGCGACGGGTTGGAGCCCACCGTCGGCAGGTCCTCCTTCAGGGTGCCGTAATCTACGAGGGGTGTAGTAAAAAGTCACAGCACAAACTGTTCATAGTAACCGATCAAGTGTTTTAATAACAACATAATACTATGAGCCAAGTTAACTGGCAACCAATAAAGGTAAACTGGTAGATAATGCTGTCTACTAGATAAATACTGATAGTTTTAACAGCTATACATATGTATATATATATATATATATATATATATATATATATATATATATATATATATATATATATATATATATATATATATATATATATATATATATAATATAATATATATGTAAAGAAAGAAAATAATTTCTTTCTTTAATTTGCATACGCGCGCGCACCGTTAGTTCGACAGATAGCCGCGGCGCGTCGCCTCAAGCTGGCTGTCATTATTAAAGATGAATTTGCATAAATTGGTGTTTTTTTGATTAATAAAGTTAATTGTAATAAGTTGAATTAGTGCAATCGAGAGGTGATAATAATAAACTTTTATTGTCGTTTCTTTATTTACAGGTAAGACTGTGCTATTTTTGTAAAGTTTATTACGATTGTGTGACCTACTCGATAAATAAAATTTTGCATTCTTTATTTACAGAGCAACAAATTGAAGTTTTATTTCTCCTCTTGAAAAAAATAGTAATTGTCTTATAAAACGACAATACTTGTTTAGAATGGCACATAGATTGCAGTTTGCATTTAGATATGAGGCATCACAAACCGACAGTAAGACGAGCGTGATCGCCATAACCTCAATTACAACAGAGGACAACAAAAAGTATATACTGCCAGACGCTGAAACATATGCGAATCGTCACACAGCACTAACTAAGACAGAAACGTATAAAAGAGTGAAAAAAAGTTTAAATCAAAGAGGTCAAGAGAGAACAATATGGATTACCTGTACCGATGAAATGGTAAAAATTTATTTGGATGAAGATAATAATTTAATGTTTAATGACTTATATCTAAAAGAAATAAAAGAAACGGACGTCATTGCATCCACGCAGAAAAATGACGGTGAGCTAAATCTAAAAAATATATCAGAAAGATTTATGATTGAGAAATTTTTATGTAAATTCTCGAATGCGAAACAATGGATAGAAACATTTGAGAATGAATGCAATAGATTTGATATTAAGAAAGATACAACAAAGATAGAAATATTAAGATTATTCTTAGACAAATCATGTGCAGACTGGCATTCAGCAACATTGAAAACTTTGAAAATAGAGGCTGGATGGTCCGAGTGGAAAGGTAAATTTTTAGATACATTTGCTGATAGAGGATGGAATACGGGAATGTATGCCATATTTTACAAATATAAAGAAGGATCACTTATGGAATATGCCATAAGAAAAGAAAAGCTATTATTAGATATGGACGAGAATATTGGTGGGAAAAGCCTAGTGACACTTATAGCTGCTGGTTTACCTGAATCTATTAGAAACAGAATTGATCCAGAAAAGTGTGAAACCTCAACGAGATTACTTCATGAAATAAGTAAGTGTGAAAGTTTGGTAATTAATAAAAGCTTTATAAAAAAGAGAGAAGAGAAAGAGTATAGTAAGAAATACATTGGAGGGAAGATGCCATGTAAAATTTGTCAGGACTTAAATAAAGGTACTCGGTACCACCCAGAACAGTCATGTTGGTTTAAAAAAGAAGGAAAAGAGATCAAAGTGATTGGAAGTAATTCTGTATTAGAAGTAATCTAAGTGAAGAGACAAAAAACGAATAATCACACCATTGATAAAAATAAATATGTTATTAGGAGACAAATACAAGTGAACGGAATATATGATTCGGGTTCCCAAGTCTCTCTAATAAACAAAAGATTAGTTCAAATACAAAATAATTCAGAAGATACAAATAGGATATTATTAAAAACGGTCAATGGTGTGACATACACAAAAGGACTAATAAATGTAAAAGTAAAAATTTTTGATATAGAAGAATGTGTTGATGTTTTCATTATAGACAAGGTTGATTTTGAAGATTTCGTTATAGGACTAGATATGATAAAAAAATTCAGATTAACTCAAGATGAAGACCTTAATATATTGCAAAAGACAAGATGGAGATAGATACAATGAAGAAATTTGAAGAGATAGAAACAACTAAAATCAACTTTAATGAGCATGTGAACAAAAATGAATTTGTGACAAACCTACAGCTCTTGGAAGACGGCAAAAAGATCCGAATACAAAGTTTAATAGATAAATATAATACTGTATTTGCCAGAGATAAATATGATGTAGGGACAGTTAAAAAATATGAAGCTCGGATAGACTTACTGGTGGACAAATACTGCTGCAAAAGACCGTACCGTTGTACAATAGAAGACAAAATAGAAATAGAAAAGCAAGTAGCAAATTTACTAAAAAATAACTTAATTGAAGATCTTATAGCCCCTTTGCAGCGCCAGTTACTCTGGCATTTAAGAGAGATGAAAATACAAAATCAAGACTCTGTATTGATTTTCGTGAACTGAATAAGATAGTCATACCACAAGCACAACCATTTCCATTGATAAGCGACTTGATAATTAAAGCAAGAAATTGTAAATATTTTACCACTCTTGACATAAATTCCGCATTTTGGTCCATACCACTACGCATTGAGGACCGACAAAAAACAGGATTTGTCACACAAGATGGACACTACCAATGGACTTGCTTGCCCTTTGGACTGAAAACATCTCCAGCAATATTCCAGAGAATTTATCAAATATATTAAGAAATAATAATTTGAAGGACTTCACTGAGAATTACATTGATGATATCTTAATATTTTCACAATCATTTGAGAAACACATAGAACACATAGAGAAAGTACTTATCGCAATAATAAACGAAGGTTTCAGGCTAAAATTTCAAAAATGCACCTTTGCAGCAACATCCGTAAAATACTTGGGACATATTATTGGAAACAATACGGTAAAACCAATCAAAGATAATATTATTTCGATACAGAAATTCCCAACGCCAAAAACCCAAAAGAACATTAGACAATTTTTAGGGAAGATTAACTTTTACCACGAATATATACCAAATAGTTCTATAATATTAGATCCACTACATAAGTTACTGAGGAAAAATGTTCAATTTTTATGGTCTGAAGAGTGCGAAAAATCTTTCTCTGAGATAAAGAATATATTATGTTCACAACCAGTACTAGAAATATTTGATAAAAGACTTACCTATTACGATTTACACGGATGCCTCGTTGAATGGCATAGGTGCAATATTGAAACAAATTCAAAAAGATGGAAAAGAAAAACCTGTTGGTTACTTTTCAAAGAAACTCAATGATTCACAAAAAAAGAAGAAGGCAATATACCTTGAATGCTTAGCAATTAAAGAAGCCATCAAGTACTGGCAATACTGGTTAATAGGAAGAAAATTTACAGTTTTTTCAGATCATAAACCACTAGAAAACCTTAACATAAAGGCTAGAACAGATGAGGAACTTGGGGAATTGACACTTTATTTGTCACAATATGACTTCAAAATTAAATATATTCCGGGTAAAATTAATACTGAAGCAGATAGTCTCAGTAGAAATCCAGTTTTAGAACACAATGATAATGATGAAGAAATTTTAAAAATGGTCAATTTGATAACATTAGATGACATAAAGGCTGACCAACAGAAAAACGAAAATATAGGGAAAATGAAAAACAGATTAATTGAAAGAAATGGGATACTATACAAAAAAAATAGAAAGAGAGAAAAAATTATATTATCTGAAGAATCAAGTATAAAGCTAATAAAGGACATACACACCGAATGGTGCCATTTAGGGATTAATCAAATGATAAATAAAATCAGTCCTTATTATACAGCAAATAGCCTAACGTAAAACATAAAAAAAATATGCAGTAATTGTGAAACCTGTGTAAAGAATAAATCTAGGGGCCAAAATAAATACGGATTGATGTCACATTTAGGGCCAGCATCAAAACCATTTCAAATAATGTCGATAGATACCATTGGTGGCTTTGGAGGACGAAGATCAACAAAGAAATTTCTACACTTGTTAGTTGATCACTTCACAAGGTTTGCATTCATCTTAACATCAAGAACACAAAATGCTACAGATTTCATTAAGTTAGTGAAAAAAGTTCTTGAGACAGAAAAAATTGAAATATTACTTACAGATCAGTATCCAGGAATAAATTCAAAAGAATTCAAAGAATTTTTGAGTGATAATGATGTA